>OX596076.1:76292031-76892031 GCA_951394005.1 Protophormia terraenovae | reverse complement strand
ACTTATTTCTTACCCCAAGGGATCGGACAAACTGATTCCAGTCACGCGGATGATGAATTTTCGTATTAGTTGTTTTTTTTCTTTCTTTCTATAAGAGCGTGATAAGTATCGCATTCCATATGTGTATGCCCTGACTCAAGTACCTTTTTGATGTATGTCTCCATGAATAATGGCTTTCATACGTAGGGAAACTTAATATATGTTTTTTTTATTGTATTAATCGCCTCCTCACTCAATTTATTATTTGATGCATTTTAACCACGTTTGTCTGTGATGCAGTTGTCAATTTTTTTACTTATTACTTTTCTAATAAAACCTGCTGTTTCATCAAAAGTAGTTAAAAAACAATTTTTACATATCCGATATTTTACGCCATTTGTTTCAATGTAATACAAAACTGTATTTTGCCTATTTTTAGAGTTTGGGATCCTTTTTCCTCTATTTCTATTAGAGAGGAAATAAAAATTAATCGTTGGTTGTAGGAACCTAATTCCCAATATGTATTAAAAGCAGCCAATTGATTTTCATAAGAGATTTTTTCTTTGCAATGTTTTCGGAAGGATTTTAAAGGTTCACACTTACGTCCAGCAACACTTTTGTTTGATTTAGTTATGTATTTTTCTCCCCGATTTCTATTATTTTGAATTTCTTTTTTGGTAAAACTTGTTTTCTCTTGTAGTACCTCAATTAATTCTGTATCAGAATGTTCCATCAAATAATCGGGGTCATCAATGGAATCATCTGAAAAATTATACAAATTTTCACTAAGATAGTACAAAAATAACGTTTTTTCTCTTAAAACTAACAATCTATACATACTCAAGTCTATCTGATTTGGCAAGTCTGGAGCCTGAAATTGATTAATCAAATTACACTCTTCCATGTTGTTTTGTATTTTCGATTTTTCCATTTTACTTATTCGATGAATCCCATTTTTTAGAAATTTAAAGTATGTAAGTCAATAAAATTATAAAAATTGTCATCAGAAAAAAAGCATACTTAGGGACTGTGTGAAACGATAACAAATTACTATGGTAGTTTTAAATTTGTTATGGTGAATTATTTTTCCTTTTATTCTGTGTGAAATTAAAACAATATTGACAATAGTAAATTTGTGACATGAACATATAAAAAATTATCATAAATATTTCAAATAAGTATTTGCCTCTGTTAATCGCAATAATTTTGCAAATTAGACGTTTGTCACAATGGATATTTTAACTTATGCAATAATAAAAAATATAAGAAATCGTCAGGTAAAATGAATGACATTTTTATCAATAGTTATTTTTAAACACTGTTTTCTTAAAGGGCATTATTTATCTCCAACCATCGGTCTATTCGAAAACTATCAATTCTATTATGTACGGGGATAACAAAATAACAAAAATGCATTTAAGATTATCGGCTAGTGTTTTCAGAAAAATTGTTGCATATATTCCTAAAAAACACCACGGATGGTCGATCGAATACGAAGTTATGTATTTCCTTTACTGGATGGCATGTGGCTGCAGTTATAGGGTAGTAGCCGGTTTTATGGGTTTAAGTCGGTATACTGTGAAAAGTATTATTCATAAGATTCTTAATAAAATCCTTGAAATGCGACATCTTATTAATCATGGTACTAGGGAGGAGTATAATAGAAGTGCTACAAAGTTCTGTTTTAAAGCAAGGTCAACTGCTTTTAGAAATTTTATTGGTGCAATTGACGTAACTCACATCCGAATTAAATGCCCTGTGAATAAACACGATGAATATATCAACCATAAAAATATTATTCTATACAGGCACAAGCAGTTGTGGATAGTGAATATAAATTTACAGATTTATGTATTGGGTACCCAGGTTCAGTGCATGACACAAGAGTTTTTGTTAACAGTCCGCTTTATGCTATCCACATAAGGTTGGTATTTATTCGGTGATAAAGGCATGTCAATTATCGCCAGTGGCAGTTATAACTCCCTTTAAAGAACCCCTTACTGATAATCAAGCTAGGTTTAATGCGGCTTTCAGTAAAGCACGAATTGTTGTTGAATCTGCATTTGGAATATTAAAAAATCTTTGGAGAAACATATTCAACAGGGAATTGGAATTAAAAATTGAAAATTGTGTAAAAACAGCATTCGCTGCCTTTATACTCCATAATATTTGCGTTCTACAAACTGATTTTGAATTATCGATGCTAACAAATGAAAATGATAATAGTGGTGAGGAAACTTCTAAATTCTATAGACATATAAACGACACAGATGAAGGCATAAGAAAAAGAAATGAATTTTTTTCCGAATTTGTACAACTGGAAAATCTTGCTAATCCAAATAATAATTAACATTCTTAAATAAAAAATTTATTAATTAAATTACATTGGTGTTATTCTCAATCTATTCGGTAGTATATTGTGAATATAAGAATTTTAGTTGACAGGTATAAAATAACAGTTTACGATGTATTATGGTATTTTAAAACTTGGTGACCTTAGTTTTCCTGTATACATGTATTACTCAAACATTAAAGCGTGCTAAAAAATCTTTATTAAAATTATAGAAATTAATATGACGTTATAGAGATAAAATAAAATCAGTCAGAATCTGATTCAGAAGACATGAGTAAAGAAGAAGCGTCAATATGTGGATATTCTGATTGTACCATTTGTCCGAAAACTGCGAGAAGTGATGATATTTTTCTCCCAATTTTCTTATCTCGTCTTTGCATTTGATGTTCAATGCGATGAATATTAGTTTGTGCTTTAGAAGTCTTTGAAGTCGATGGAAAGGAATCATCTTCGTCGAAATTTAAAACTTTTGCAAAAGTATTACATTTATTGTATTCTTGTATATATAAAATGCTATCCTGACTATCAATGAGAAAAGGTGGATGTTAATTGTCCTTTTTGGAAGCATATGCGTGTATTTTTTCAAAAAACTCCCATTCATTTGCTTCATCTGTCATTGCTTCTTCTCCTGTTCCCTTACCAGATCTGTACTTGAAGAAACTTCTATATATTTTTATTAAAGCATTCCATTGTGCTTTACACGAAACTGGATCTTTTTCGTCACCTATTTTTTCTTTGAGTTCAGCATAAATTTTTCTGCAAAACAAAAAATATATAATTACTATTAAATGTTTGTTATTGCATTTACTTCCAGCCTTCATTGCTATTTGCATTTTTTCCACTAAACCAAATGTCGTTTTTTATACGTGCATCCACTAAATTATGGCGTTCCAGGTTGCTCCCTAAAGATATGTGTGTTATTATCGAAGTAATTTAAAAATGTTACATAATTCTTTTTCGGTCTTTTTGCTGGAATATCCATTTAAATTTTTCTTATTATTTAAATTGTCTTTTTTTTAATTTTCTTAGTTTTTTAAAAATATTTTATTTTTGAAAGTCAGAATTTATTCAAAAACGTCAAATTTTTTACTAGCCCCTAGGTAAATTTTATTCACCTCGTAACTGTCATAAATTTACTAATAAGCATACTTTTCTACCGTTTCACTCAGGCCCTTAAGTTATAAATTTTTTTACGTATTTCTAATTTCAGAAATCAACATATAAATTTATAAATTTACATAAAAACACATACCATTTTAGAAAAACTTCTTATGTAGAGATATTTTTGTATTTTTTAATTTTTAAAATTTACCAAAACTACATATCACAATATAAAAAAGTTTGTAATGCATTAAAAGTTTTGGAAAAATTACATATTTAAAAATTATTTTTAAGATATTGAACTTAAATCAAAAAAAGTACTTATTTAAAAAGAGAAAAAATACATATTTGGGATATGTAATTAAAACTCTTTGATAAAATATAATTTAAAACGAGAAAAAAAGGTATAGTCGGTCAAGACCGACCATATAATACCCTATACCATTATGTATGACCATAAAAATTCGAGGAGGAGACCTATATTAGATTAACACTTTTACTAAATGTAAAATAAAATATACAAATACAGAATAATACGTTGATACTAACATCTACTTGATTTTATGGACTTTAGGACGATTCTCGGAAGTGGGTTTATATGGGAGCTGTGGTAAATTATGGACCGATTTTAATAAAATTTGGCAGTGTTGTTTCTACTTATATAAAACTTATTTGTGTCGAATTTTAGCTTGATACTAACATTAGTATGGGATTTATGCACGTTAAAGTGATTTTCTGAACAGGGGTTTATATGGGAGCTATGGTTAATCGTGGACCAATCTTCATAAAATTCGGTACAAAGATTGATACTTATACAAAACTTCTTTGTACCGAGTTTCATTAAAATATTTTTATTTCTAAGGCATTTTTTAGAGTTGAAACTAAATTCCGGGGGGACATTTGTATGGGGGTAGGTGAAATAATGGACCAAAGATTGATACTTATACAAAACTTCTTTGTACCGAATTTCATTAAAATATTCTTATTTCTAAGGCATTTTTTAGAGTTGAAACTTAATTCCGGGGGGACATTTGTATGGGGGTAGGTGAAATAATGGACCGATCATAACCAATTTCAATAGGCTTCGTCCTTGTGTCATAAAAGTCCCACCTGCCAAATTTCATTCAATTATCTTCAAAATTGCGACCTGTACTTTGTGCACAAGGTTTACATGGACAGCCAGCCGTCCAGCCAGACGGACGGACGGACGGACATCGTTAGATCGATTTAAAAAGTGATTCTGAGTCGATTGGTATACTTTAAGGTGGGTGTTGGATAACGTTTTCTATGCGTTACAAACATCCTCACAAACGCATAATACCCCAACCACCTATGGTGGTGTAGGGTATAAATATATAAAAAGAACACAAGAAGACATATGTTATTATTCTATATTTTACAAAATTAAAAATACTGGTTATGTAGTTTTGCCTGAAAATATTTTCTAAAGTACTGGACAGATTTTACTGAAAAATTGATACAATGTACAACAAAGTAAAACAATTACTAAACTGCAAAAAAATCATTTCGACATATCTCAAGTTATGCATTTTTTTCTTTTGGCCACAGAAATATCG
Organism: Protophormia terraenovae; assembly: GCA_951394005.1. Classification (NCBI taxonomy): domain Eukaryota; kingdom Metazoa; phylum Arthropoda; class Insecta; order Diptera; family Calliphoridae; genus Protophormia; species Protophormia terraenovae. The sequence continues at coordinate 76,887,021 of OX596076.1, read as the reverse complement.
TTATCAGTTTCTCCTGAAAAATATTTTATAAAATGATTCACATATCTCAAATAAACTTGAATTTAAGATTATTTAAAATTCAGTCGTTATGTTGTGTAGTTCTGTACAAATTTTACTTTCTGGGTATCGTAAAGCTTAAGACATTGCATTCAGTAAAATATAAAAATATTCTTCGGATTTATCACTATGAAAATAAATATTCTTCAAAATTAAAAATTGTTTTCAACATGACAAATTACATTTGAACTTGTATCCTGACAACTTTTAAAATATATTGACAATCTAGTTTATTCAAAGCCAGCTGGCAACCCTATTCTGAGTCAATATAGCTATGTCTGTCCGTCTGTCATTATGTCCGTTTAAAATAGGATGGGGCTAGGGGAGGACCATCTAAGGAGACAAAATTTGGCTGAAATATTTATTTTATATAAGGTTTGTTTGGTATGGGCAAAATGGGTTAATAAACAGGAAATGTTTTGGGCCAAATGCTAGAAACTCAGGGTGTCCTTTGTAACTTCATTTCATACTTTTCTGCTGATATCTCTTAAATAAAACCATGTACGACAACGAAATTTTGTACAGATAGTTTTAGGATCTATATAAACTTGTAAACCAAAAAGGACGTGATCCGCCCATCTCCTTTATATAATCAACGAAATTTTGTAAAAATAATACAAGGCTCATTGTAAATTCGAAAACAAAAAAGGGCGTGATCTGCCTACTTTACCACCCAAATAAGGTGAAATTTTAAAAAATGCAGATGGTGGGTATAGTATATCGTAGATTCAGCCAAGCCGAATATAATATTTGCACCTGTTTTAAAAATAAGAAAGAATTAAGTCGATATAAATTCGCCGTACTTTAGATTTGAATATTGTGGATTTCAGCAAAAAGGCATTTTTTTTGATTTTTATGTTCTGGAACCAATTTGTTTGCACTAACTACAGAGTATAGAAAATATATTTTTAATTTTTTAACGCATTTTAAAAATATTTTTTTACTAAAATAGGTTAAATAAAATTCCTTATGTCTTTTTAAAAGAATTGCAAAATATTTATTTAATCATTTCTTTAGAGCATTAAAAACAAACTCCTTGCAGTCAATCAATTTAATATTTTTTTCAAGCTTATTCGTTATTTTGGAAGCTTTTCCAGGCCTTGTGGACACCATGATAGCTGTTTTGTTTTTGAGCTGGAGCTCTCTTACCGAATGGACTCTTAGAATTAACTTCCAAAATGTAATCACCTTCCAAATCGTAATCAACATCAATTCCCATATAAGCACGTTTGCCAAAGCCATCATTGTTCTTGTATTCCTTTAATGAGTTGGCAGCAACAGCTGGGAAGTTACGTTCATTTCCGGGACGGACAGATTCAGCGAAGTAACGAGTAGCACGCATACAAGCTTCAACAATACTTTGAGCACCAGGAACATCAGCAGAAGGACCGTTGACATAGAAATCAATATCACCAACACGTTGAATGGTACCCATACCATAGACATTAGTGTGAATGGCATCAACAAATTCGGCATCACCACGAGACAAACCAGTCAAAGTGTAAGGATCCTTAGCCAATATTTTGGAGGGATCCAAGGCAGTGATACGTCTCAATTGACGACCAGTTTGACGGGTGTATTCATTACCAGCAGCACCAGCAACATGAGCGGCAATACTTTGAGCAACAACATGAATGGTTTCATCGGCAACATCACATTTCTCGGTAATTTCAGTAATAACAGAAGCAATCATGGCACCAGTTTGTTGAATATCCAATAAGGCAAAACGTTTGAAGTTGTTCAATTTGGAACCCAAGTCAATGATCTGGAAAAAATTTTAATTAAAAATAGGGGGTGAATATAATTGAGAACTTATCCTTAACATACCACCAGATCACCAGAAGAGGGTCCTTGTTTCTGCCATTCATTTGAGTCTTCTTCGCTAGAAGTTTGAGACATTTTTTCACCAGAATAATCATACTTTTGGGGTTGTTGTCTTTTGGTGTTGTAACGTTGAAGATAGGCATCTATCAATTTACGATTGGCTTTTCTAACTGTTTCAGTGGTGGCAGGTAGACCAGTAATGAAAATTGTTACTTCTTCATCACCAAAGTTGGGTTGTTGTTTGCAAGTTGAAGCCAATTTATCCAAGGAAGTGGCTACTTTCTTACCACTAGGCTTAACAACATAACAAGGAACATTACTAGGACTGGGTACAAAATTGGGTCGCAAATTATGATTAATTTGAGACAAGTGATCTGAAAAATCAAATTTTGTTAGATTTCAATAAAAAACAAATATTTTGATATTAAGTAGCAATGAAACTTACAAATTTTCTCTATTACTTCGGCACCTTTCTCTACCGACATATTTTCCAATTTCTGTAAGGTAATTTCATCGACCGAAGGTGTTTGTTGCAATTCCGATGAAGAAAGCCATTGAGAAGGTCTCAACTTGTTGACAATGTTCGATAAATGGTGATGGTGCTCATGACCAGTTACTACTGCCATTAAAAGTGCAGTCACACAAATAATTCGCAAAGGACTCATGGTTGCAAATTTTCAGTCTTGTACCGATTATATCGTTGAAGAGCAGACAAAACTGAACTGTGTTGAGTGTATTTTCAGAGTGAGGTTTTTATACTGTAGATAATACCTCTATTCTAAATAATTTTATGCTGATGTCAGTAAGAAAAGCTTTAAATATATTTTGAGATTGATTTTGTTATTTTAGATTAAAGTGTAAACATTGATTTGTTAATTTTTTAGTGTCATTGACTTAATTTCTTAAGTAGTAAAAACATCGATAAGAAATTATTAGATTACAATAAGTTCCAGTTTTAAATAATATATGTATGTACATTGCACACATATATTTTAGGGGTATAATTTTTGGCAAAATTTGTGAAAATTATTAAGAAATGTATCATACATTTCTTCCGAATGCTAAAAAAGTTTTATACCAAACCCTTTAATATTTTTGAAAAATTAAAAAGGAAATTCTGAAGAAAAATCTTCGACTAAAGGAATTTTTTCAATTGGAGGCTTATTTAAGAAACTACAGCCGATTTTAGTTTTCATATAAATTCATATCAAAAATCGAATTTTAATGAAAAGTATGAGTGATCACAGATTAGCGTTATTTTTTCAATTGGAGGCTTATTTAAGAAACTACAGCCGATTTTAGCTTTCATATAAAATTATATGAAAAAATCGAATTTTAATGAAAAGTATGAGTGATCACAGATTAGCTTTATTTTTTCAATTGGAGGCTTATTTAAGAAACTACAGCCGATTTTAGTTTTCATATAAATTCATATGAAAATTCGGATTTTTATAAAAAGTATGAGTGATCACAGATAAGCGTTATTTTTTCAATTGGAGGCTTATTTAAGAAACTACAGTCGATTTTAGTTTTCATATAAATTTACATGAAAAATCTAATTTTTATAAAAAGTATGAGTGATCACAGGTTAGCGTTATTTTTACAATTGGAGGCTTATTTAAGAAACTACAGCCGATTTTAGTTTTCATATAAATTTACATGAAAAATCGAAATTTTATAAAAAGTATGAGTGATCACAGACAAGCGTTATTTTTTCAATTGGTGGCTTATTTAAGAAACTACAGCCGATTTTAGTTTTCACATAAAATTATATGAAAAATTTAATTTTTATAAAAAGTACGAGTGATCACAGATTAGATTTATTTTTTCAATTTGAGGCTTATTTAAGAAACTACAGCCGATTCTAGTTTTCATATAAATTTACATGAAAAATCGAAATTTTATAAAAAGTATGAGTGATCACAGATAAGCGTTATTTTTTCAATTGGTGGCTTATTTAAGAAACTACAGCCGATTTTAGTTTTCATATAAAATTATATGAAAAATCGATTTTTTATAAAAAGTATGAGTGATCACAGATAAGCGTTATTTTTTCAATTGGAGGCTTATTTAAGAAACTACAGCCGATTTTAGTTTTCATATAAATTTATATGGAAGATCGAATTTTAATGAAAAATATTAATGATCACAGATTAACGTTATTTTTTCAATTGGAGGCTTATTTAAGAAACTACAGTCGATTTTAGTTTTCATATAAATTTATATGAAAAATCGAAATTTAATCGAATTTAAAAGTATGAGTGATCACAGAGGCTTATTTAAGAAACTACAGCCGATTTTAGTTTTCATATAAATTTATATGAAAAATCGATTTTTTATAAAAAGTATGAGTGATCACAGATTAGCGTTATTTTTCCAATTGGAGGTTTATTTAAGAAACTACAGCCGATTTTAGTTTTCATATAAATTTATATGAAAGATCGAATTTTAATGAAAAATATTAATGATCACAGATTAACGTTATTTTTTCAATTGGAGGCTTATTTAAGAAACTACAGTCGATTTTAGTTTTCATATAAATTTATATGAAAAATCGAAATTTAATCGAATTTAAAAGTATGAGTGATCACAGAGGCTTATTTAAGAAACTACAGCCGATTTTAGTTTTCATATAAATTTATATGAAAAATCGATTTTTTATAAAAAGTATGAGTGATCACAGATTAGCGTTATTTTTCCAATTGGAGGTTTATTTAAGAAACTACAGCCGATTTTAGTTTTCATATAAATTTACATGAAAAATCTAATTTTTATAAAAAGTATGAGTGATCACAGTTCAACTTTATTTTTTCACTACAATCCTTTTTAGCTTAAGGATATATTCTCAATTGGAAGTATTATAGTGAACCTACGAAACTTCTTCATTTTTTTCTTTTCGTTGCTTAGAAAAATGGGTATTTGGGGCATTAATAAAGTAAAGTTGAATGACAATTAAATGTGTGTTTTGTAGAAAATAATCTTACTTAAAATATTTAAATTAAATTAAAAAGTATGAGTGATCACAGTTCAACTTTATTTTTTCACTACAATCCTTTTTAGCTTAAGGATATATTCTCAATTGGAAGTATTATAGTGAACCTACGAAACTTCTTCATTTTTTTCTTTTCGTTGCTTAGAAAAATGGGTATTTGGGGCATTAATAAAGTAAAGTTGAATGACAATTAAATGTGTGTTTTGTAGAAAATAATCTTACTTAAAATATTTTGTTTTAAAAAATGCAAAAAGAAAATCTCATTTAATACGTGTAGGAAACAAAGTTTATTGCCCTTTATTACATACATGTTCAATGTTTCATTTGACTAATTCTTCTAAATTCATTGATCTTAACATTCAAAATCGATTTCTTATCAATAAAATTGTGCAAAAGTCAATGACACTAAAAATTAATAAAATTAATTTTGCACTTTAATTGAAAAATGCTAAGGAAAAAATTTATTAGATTATGATCTATAAGAAAGTATAGGTACACTTTTTTCAGAAGATTAGAAATAAGGGAACAAAGGGAAATTAAACTAAAAATATACAAACAATAAATAAGTTTATGGTTTAAGCACAAATTTACTTAAAATCACAAATGTAACTAAAGTATAAAAACATGTTGGTGAATCAGTAATCTACACAGTTCAGTTTCGGATACAGCTCAACGACAATACGGAAATCGACTGAGTTAAAAAAAATTAAAAGAAAATAAAATGAATTCTATGCGAATTTTTTGTGTATTTGCCGTGCTACTGGCAGCTGGATCTGTCCATGGAAATCTTTCTATCCTTAACAAATTGAGACCATCGCAATGGCTATCCTCATCACAATTAGAGCAAACACCTGCTGTTAATGAAATCACTTTACAGAAGTTGGAAAGTATGTCAGTGGAAAAGGGTTCTGAATTGCTGGAAAGAATTTGTAAGTAGAAAAATCTTAATAAATTCTTAAGAAACTTTATTTAATACATATATATTTATCCCCAAGATCATTTGTCCCAAATTAAACACGATTTGAGACCCAATTTTGTACCCAGTCCCAGTAATGTTCCTTGTTACATTGTTAAGCCTAATGGCAAGAAAGTAGCCACTTCTTTGGATAAATTGGCTTCAACTTGCAAACAGCAACCCTACTTTGGGGATGAAGAAGTAACAATTTTCATTACTGGTCTACCTGCCACCACTGAAACCGTCAAGAAGGCAAACCGTAAATTGATTGATGCTTATCTCCAACGTTACAATAACAAGAGACAACAACCCCAAAAGTATGATTATTCTGGTGAAAAAATTTCTCAAACTTCTAGTGAAGAGGACTCTAACGAATGGCAGAAACAAGAACCTTCATCTGGTAATTTGGTGGTAAGTAAAGAGGATGAATCTTTTAAGTTTTATTAGAATAACTATTTACAAATAAAATAACTTTCAGATCATTGATTTGGGCTCCAAATTAAACGACTTCAAACGTTTTGCCTTATTGGATATTCAACAAACTGGTGCCATGATTGCTTCTGTTTTTACTGAAATTACCGAGAAATGTGATGTTGCTGATGAAACCATTCATGTCGTTGCTCAAAGTATTGCTGCTCATGTTGCTGGTGCCGCTGGTAATGAATACACACGTCAAACTGGTCGTCAATTGAGACGTATCACTGCCTTGGATCCCTCCAAAATATTGGCTAAGGATCCTTACACTTTGACTGGTTTGTCTCGTGGTGATGCCGAATTTGTTGATGCCATTCACACTAATGTCTATGGTATGGGTACTATTCAACGTGTTGGTGATATTGATTTCTATGTCAACGGTCCTTCTGCTGATGTTCCTGGTGCTCAAAGTATTGTTGAAGCTTGTATGCGCGCCACTCGTTACTTTGCTGAATCTGTCCGTCCCGGAAATGAACGTAACTTCCCAGCTGTTGCTGCCAACTCTTTGAAAGAATACAAGAGCAACAATGGTTTTGGCAAACGTACATATATGGGTATTGATGTTGATTACGATTTGGAAGGTGATTACATTTTGGAAGTTAATGCTAAGAGTCCATTCGGTAAACGGGCACCAGCACAAAAACAAAACAATTATCATGGTGTTCATAACTCCTTTAGAAATTACTAAGAGGAAATCTTAAGGAAATTGTTGAATATATAATCGATTTGAAGTGATTTTGCATTTGTTAGTTTTAAGTTTTGTATAATAAAAATTTTGCAATTCTTTTAAAAAGAGTTAATATGTTTTAATTTATAGTAAATTCATGTAGATAAACCTTTTATACATAATTCATATATATAAGGAGTGAGATCGAAAAATAACACTAAATAACACTAATTTTTTCTTTTAACTTTTTTCGGAAGCAATATTTAGTTATCTTTGAAAAATATGTCAGTTATTATTTATAATAAGAACCATGTTGATTTGTTGTGAGCTTGACCAAAATATGTGACGAAAAAGAATTACATACTAAAATTATTAAAAATTAAAAAAAAAAAAAAAATCCAAATTGGTCCTACAAAACTATGACCAAAGTCTGCCTTCTGCCGTTTCCAATGTTATTAAACAGTATCAGGAGAATTCAACCATTGATAGGAAACCTTGTTCGGGAAGATAAAAAAGTCCACATGATATTGGGAAGGCCAAGAAAATTGAAAGCATAATAAAAAGAGTTCCAAACATATCTGGTAGAAAAGCAGCCCGGTTAGCTCAGTGCTCTGACTATTTGATGCGAAAAGTTAAAGCCAATGTAGTCTTGAAAATATGAAATGTCCAAAAAGTTCCAAGCAGAAATGCTGTAAAAATTTAGAATAGCCAAGAATGGGGCTCGGAAATTAAAATCAAATTTCATAAAAAAAATACTCATGTTGTATAATGGATTTCGAAACGTATGTACTGGCAGATTTTTTGCAGCTTCCGGGTCAAAATTTTTGTGTTGCTTATGCTCGAAGAAATGTTGAAAATATGTTTAGGACCTAAAAACAGAAATAATTTCCTGGTATAAGTAAAACGTTTTTTACAGTGGGCTCTATAAATACTGAAATATACATCAAAGAATGTTTGCAAAAAATGCTTCCTCCTTTCAAAAGAAAGCACAATGGGTCCACATAGCTTTGGTCCGATTTCAATTTCTTTTGTAAGAAAGTTCTGGACTGGTACAAAACAATAACATAGTTTCCAAATTGGCCTCATGTGAAAAAAATTTAAGAGCACAAAAAAGATGTCCTAAAATATTGAAGATTTTAAAATGAGATGGGCAAACTGTTCCAAAAAAAGTGACTGATACTAAAAATGGTCCACGAGTTCATATGTAGTGATTAGAACAATAAAATTAATATTTTGCCTTGATCTGTAATATAGAATGAATTAGGCAAAGAAAAAATCAAAACTCTTAGATCAATCGTTTGCAAATTATTAAATTTTATATATGTTTCGATTTTTCGATTTCACTCCTTAATTGGCCTACTCCAGTGAAAAATAATGTTAATGTTTAAATTGAAATAAAATTTAAAGGAATTTGGAAAAATTTACAAATTTTATTTTAACTTAAATATTCTATATCCGTGGTTTTCAATCTCCGGCAGAGAACTGAAGATCAATTCACAGAAATATTGTCAGATCATTATGTAAGAACTACTCGATTCTAACAAAACAATGTTCAACCACAGCACAGTGGGGCAGAATCAAAATTTTTTGGAAATAAATCTGTAACTTCTGATCCGTTGGTTGGTTTTGCATGAAATTTGATATAGGCATAGCAGAGGAGAGTACAGTGTTAAGTTTGGAAGGGAGACCGTACAGACCCCTCAGGGGCGGAGCTAAAGTTGCTCAAATTTGGGTACCTTTGACATATACATTTTTTAATCACTTGCCAAATTTTTGTTTCTCGTCCAATTTCAAATATCATTATACATTATTGTAGGCACTGATAAGGTCTACAAAAAACATGCTTGCATGTCCTATTTATCTCTTATAGTTTTTGAGTTATTTCCCGTCCCGGCATTCCCGGGATATTTGCTATTTTTCTTGTCCCGTTTTCCCAAAATATTAAGAAAGTTAATATAAAAAGTATGTAGTGAGTCCGAAGTGTTTTTTTAATTTCTGAAACGCTATAAAATTACAGGTTTTTGGACTATGGAAACTCTAATGATACCTAATTAAAGGTGATTACACTGGTCAACAAAAAAATCCTGCCCCATAGACGAATAGTTGGACTTGATGTATTTTGATGTGCTAAACACGAATCTGCTTTCAGTTTTTTTCCATCAGGATTTTTTTTATGGGCATGTCTAATATTTCGCACATAGTAAGGTCATTACTCTAGAACGGTGTGTACGATTGATCAAAGTGATATACCAAAAGATGCGGACTAAAAATATCTTCAACTCACCACAACTTCATTTTTATATGTGCTCAATAGTTTCGAAGTTATTTTGAAATAAGTGTCCGAAAAAAGTTATTTTGAAATAAGTGTACTAAAATTTCTTTTAATAAATGAAGACATCTAAAATGTTACAGTTTATCATCTTTATCTTAAAGCTGGTAATGCTGCGAATAAAATAAGGCATGTATCTTCAAAATTGATGCAGAAATTTTATTCACAGTTAAATAAAAATCCCATGTTACAAACAATTGAGTAGAAATACAGTGGTGGCCAAAAATTGTTATTTTTTATTTTTTCGTGAAACAAAAATAGGTGGACTAGGTGGATTTTGACGAGTTAAACAAGAATCTGCATTCACTTTTTTTCTATCACGTACTGATTTTTTTTATGTGCATGTCTAATATCATCACCTTATTCAGCGGTCACACTATAAAATTCGAGAATGGTTTGTCAAACTTAGCTAATAACTCAAGAACCCTTTACACTGGACAAAAAATTATATAAATTCAGCTCAAAGACAATTTATGTCGCTATATATTAAAGTTCCAGTTATCTTAATTGGACAAACTGTTCTCGATTTATACAAGTGTGACTAGTAGTCATAGTAGTCATGCCCATAAAAAAAAATCAATACGTGATAGAAAAAAAGTAAAAGCTGATTCTTATTTAGCACGTTGTATTCCATCTAATCCATTTTCCTTCCACTTAGCTATAGGTATGCATGGGTATCCAAACTTAACTGTGAATCCAATCAAGATTTGTGGATAAAAATATTCCACCATATTTAGTATCAAATTCTTGCATTCAGATGATCATTATTAAACAAATGTATACAGTTTTTAAGATAATTTACTATTATTTGTATTATATGTGATTAAATTTTAGTTATATTTTGTGCGAAAATATTTCGTAACTCTTACTTTCCTAACAATATCAGCGAAAAAATAGAAGAAATTCTACAAATTCTGTAACTATTTATATCGATTTAGACAATGTCAAAAAACATTTTTTTCTTCTTTCTTCCTATTTTTTTTATAACATAGTACATCCGACTCCGACCAGTAAAATATTTTACACAAATATTATATGTCAGTTAGGCTGTGAAAATATGTTTATTAGTTTCTGAGTTATTGCATTTTTAAAACTACAATTGTAATAAAATTTAATTTTATTTCGGTGACCGTGTAGGAAATTGAAATTAGTTCTAGATATTATATATGATGTTCAAACCTTTAAAATTTGCGATATATATATATTTTTTTTGTTATTTTCATACAATGAATCTACAAACAATTTAATATAGTTTTAACACACATTTGAATTACCCCGAAGGTTTTCGGAAAAGAGGATCTGCTTAACATTGTGTCGATATCTCAGTGTTGCCAGGGATAGTTTGAAAAAAGTTATAGTTTTGTATCAAAAAAGATACAATTTCAGTCATAAAGTTACATTTTGCATTTTTTGAATAAAATGTAAATAGACTTGTGATATAATAAAAAAAAAAATTTCAATTCGATATTTTAGAGGAAATAATACAAAAATACTTATATATATTGCTTAAAATATTTTTGGGTTGTTTTATATTCAACTAATTAAAAAATCGACGTTTTCTTATCTCACGAATTTTAAAATGAAAGTACTAAAATTCCTATATCGATATAAAACAGCATCAGATCGTCTTCTTGTCGAGGAGCGCACATTGACAACATTCCATGAGTAAAACTTTCTCGCCGTTAAACATTTTTGAATAAGAAAATTAATTTAATAAATATTTTTCCGTGAAACTAGGGTCATCTGTAGTTATTTCTTTAACTTCAAATATTTTGATGATTTTTTGTGAGGATCTGCAATCTCTACATATGCTCATAGTATGGCTATGTCATAGCGTATTTAGAAAGTGCTCGCACATCTACAAAAACAACAATTGCTTGTATTTTGTTAGTGTAAAACTACTGCATATTATGTTAAAATTCTATGAACAGAAAATGAAAGAACAAAGGAGAGGAAGAGTAAACAAAACTCGAAAAAAAAATTTGCATAGGAAAACAAAAGCAGTTTATAATTATACTATGGGCTATGCTATACATGTTATATTTTACATAACAGGGATGTCAAAGTTCCTACAATTGTACTATTTGTTGGTGTGTCAAGTCGAACCTGAAAAGTATAATGACGAATTTGGCGCAATTAAAATTTCCCTCAGTTTTAGTTCTTTATAGATTTTTTACGCAAAATTATCTTATTCGTAACAAAATTTCAAGATTAATAATGCCAACTAGTTTAAAAAGGATAAGATTAGTTAGGATTTAGTAGTATGATTATTCAGTATCAGGTTTGAAAAATATAAATAACGATGGAGTCTCACAAACTCCTAAATATTCAGCAAAAACTTAAATAATATCATTCAACAGAGAAAACAGAAAATTGTTATAGGCAAGAAATGTGTAAAATAAATATTTAAAAATATTTAGGAAGTCAAATACTTGTTAGTTTATAATTTTATCTACTACAGGTATAAAAAGTTACGAAAACAAGGCCAAAAACGGAGAATATTTACATGTTACGTGGAGCGTTAAAAAGTTACGAAAAATTTAACAAATGTAACCAAACGGCAGCACTGCGATATCCACAAAGCTCTTTCACGACAGCATCCACTCGAGTTAATTAATCAGTAGTTTAATCAATTGATAAAATTTCTTTTTCTAAGTACATTTACAATTCTGTTTTAAATGTGCTAATGCAAAAATACATATCCCTTTGAGTCGAAGTTATTCAACTAATGAGAGTAGTATTGCTTATAGTTTTTAGTCCGGGAACCCGGGAATCCCGGGAAGTCGAAATTCAAGTCGATCCCTATTTGCATTTGAATTTTTAAGTACCTCAATTTTGCATATTCTTGGTCCAGTGTTTTTCATTTTTTTTTTTAGCTTATTAAAGAACAAAATTGTCTGTTGTATAAAAGAAATTTGAAGTCAATATCTTTACCGAGTCCAAAAATAAACGATTTTGAATTTGAAAATTGCAAAAATTACGACTTTTTGTGTTTTTTTGGGCGAAAAAGTATCTACACTCTTTTTCTCTAAAATAAAATTTTCTTTAAAAAAATAAAATAATTTTATACTTTTCTGAAAGGTGACTTTGAAATAAAAAGCAAGCCCAATAATTCAAATGGTCGAGGTACACTCCCTCCCGAATGCGACCCATTTTATATGAAAGTTTTAACTTTAGTCTATATTTTCTCAAATCACAAAGCACAAATCGAGAAACGGAATGAAGTTTAAAAATCTATAATATATTGTTAAAAGTTTTCAATAAAAATCTACGGGACTTCGAAAAAATGTGGATTTTATAGCCGAAAATGTAATAGTTTCTCAAAAAAATCACTTTTTTACAAAAATTTTACTTTAATTTAAAAAATCAGAAAAAGTATAAACTCTATTTTTTATTTAAACTACATTGCTTAGCTGACACAATTCTTCGTAATACAGAAAAAGATTGAAATCAATATCTTTTACAGAACCGAAACTATGCCACTTTAAATTTTATTAAGCCATGGAAAATTCATTTTTTTTGTTTATTTTTGCACAAACACACATTCAAACATTGGCTACGGGAACAAATTATTTATGTTGTTATGGCTTTTTTACATCCACAATAGTACAATGTTTTTACTCTGCTATGCCTATATCAAATTTCATGCAAATCCAACCAGCCGCTCAGAAGTTACAGATTTATTTCCAAAAAATTTCGATTCTGCCCCACTGTGCACAGTGATGGAGAATAAATGTCTGAAAACAAATTAAAGGGGTTTTTACACTATAATAATAGAATACAAATAATATTTTCAAATGTATTATGGTGTAAATACCTTCAATACTTTGTATCTTGAAATTTTTAAAATGCAAATTTCGGCAAACTATTTTATTTATATTCAATTTTGTTCAGCTTGTTTGTTTGTTCTATTCTATGCCTATGAGCTAGAAAAATTTTATTCACCTTATATACTTCAAAATTTTACTTTTATACATACTTTGCTACCGTTTGGCACACACTAGAGTATTCATTTTACTCGACTTTTTCATTGTTCGAATAATCAAATAACTCAAAAATGCAGTTTTTAAATTACTCTAATAATCGAGTAAATCCTTTAAGTTGCTCGAGTTATTCGATTAATTTATACCCTTAAAATTTTGCTCGATTTTTCTTCGCTTATCAAAAAAAGGATACAAAAATATAGCTTAAAATAAGAAATAGTATTTCCAAAATAATATATAATTAAAATTTGCGTAAATATTTATGAATATTTGTCTTTTTTGCTATTTTATATTTAATATATTCATTTATAGTTAAATATATAGGTCTAACAAATTTGGTCTATCTATTTGAACCAAATTTTATATTAAGGGTAGTCCGAAGTGCGATTTAGGCTCATAACTTCACTTTTTAATTTGGACACATACTAGCCTTTGCACAACAGAGGTTTTCAGTTATATTCAAAATATTTTTACAACATTTTTAAGTATCGAAGATCTACTAAACCCAGATTTATTTTTAGAATGTTTTATAATACATTGTTCATTTAAAATTATACAAATGTATACAGTTTTTAAGATAATTTACTCTTATTTGTATTATTGTCATCTCGTGATTATGTTTAAGTTAAATTTTGTGGAAAAATGTTTCGCAACTTTTAATTTTCTAACAATATCGGTGTAAAAATATAAGAAATTCTATAAAATTTAGTAAAATATACAATTAGTTAGAACTACTTTCTTTTCTCCATTTAATGGACACATTTACTGTAAATGTAAAATAAATAATTCTTTCTCCCAAATGTACGCGTAAGAATTATAATTGGATCTATTTTGAATTAAACCACAATTTCTATCAAAATGTAAAATATTTTAATTCACATTTCTTCCTATTTTTGTTATAATTTAGTAAATCCGACTCAGTATAATATTTTACACAAATATTATATGGATTTTTGTCCGTTAGGTTGTGAAAGAATTGTGAAAACATATTTATTTGTTTCTGAGTTATTGCATTTTAAAAATGACAAAAAACCCTTTGGACTATCCTTTTTTTAAATAAAGTAGTTCAACAATTCTTAACATAAACAACAAGTTTACATGCTAAACTTAATTTTAAGTCCAAATTCCTTCTATATAAGAAGTTTCATTCGAACAATCACCATTATATCCTCTACAGCAGATTGAGAATTTATTGATATATCAACTATGTACCTTTAATCGTAGAACCAATAATATGTTTTTCCAAATCAAGTTTAAAATCCTTCAATTTATTTCTTATTATTATATTTATATTAAAATTATTTGAATTTTACTTTATAATTTTTTAAAGTGGCGTTTATATTTTTATTTAATTTTTGTAATTAAAAAAACGCCCTTTAACTATAAATGTAATTTAGACATATATTAGGTTATTTTTGCTAAATACATTTTGTTTATAAAATTCCAATTTGTGGCACCACTTTTATATTCGAAAAATTCTATACAAAATTTGAAACATTGTTTTTTAGCTAAATTTTTTAGAAAACTAAAATTAAAACATCCTAAAAACTATTTAAGAATGAAAATATTTCAAATATTTTTAACTCGAATTATTCGATTAATCGGCATAAATTGCTCGAATAAATTGTTACTCGAAATTCTTGATTTTAATTTAATCGAACAGTTGCTTGATTTTAATTTTTCGATTAATCGAACAAACAATATTCGAGTGAATACCCTAGCACACACTCTTAATAAAGAAAATAAAAAATATGACATTTAATAATACTTTCCTTAATACATTTTTTGATATGTACAGTCATAGTCATATATATTTACACTTTTTAAAATTTCTTGAACATTTGGAAAAGAAGTCAAATATTTTTGTTGGTATAAAATATTTTGAAATAATTTTTTTGTTGTTGTGTAGCTTGAAATGTCTAGAATATATTTTGGTAGTTTCTGAAAAAGTCGCGGCATTCATTTCTGAAATAAAACGAAAAGCTCATATGAACTTTTCATTTCAAAAGTATTTACACACATTTTTTACACTCCAAAATTATTTATACATTATTTAAAAAATCAATTAATTTTTGCTCAATATTGCAAAAGATGGCTAAAAATCTTGTCTATAAGATATTATATAATCTTGAGATTCAAATGCAACTTTCATAAGTTGCAAAAATATAATAATAGTGGAAAAAATGATGAAGAAACCTATCAAAGCCAAGTTAAGATTTAAATGAAGGTTTAAAATGATACATCGTCATTATGGTTTAAAAAAAGGAATGGGAGTAGTTAAAGGTTGATATAAACTTTAATTAAAAGATATAAATTTAAGAAAATAAAAACATTTTAAAGAGAAATTAGATAAAATCTGTACGAAAAATTAAACATAGCTAGAAATATTTGCAAATTTTTTTGCAATCGAAGGTATTTTCGGCGAGAATGTATGATTTTTAGAAAGTTTATGATGTCCGCATTATAGAACGTGTAAATCAATATTTCCAAAATTCGTTTTTCTGTAATATAATAAGCGATTTCCAAATATTACCAGACTACATTATTATTAATTTAATTTGTATTGAATTTTCTATGCAATTAAAATAAATCAATTATTTTTACTTAAAATTTTTTCTAAAATCGCTAATTTTGCTACGGAAAAACAAATATTGAATTAATATATTACACATTTTATAATGTAAACACTATAACCTTTTAAAATATCATACTTTCTCGCTGAACAAATGGATGAACTTTGAGAATTTTGGAAATTTTCTAAGCTATGTTAAATTTTTCTGACAGAATTTTCTTAATTTCTCTTTAAAATGTTTTTATTTTCATAAAATTATATCTTCCTATAAAGGATTATACCAGCCTTTAACTATTTCCATTCTTTTTTTCGAACCATAATGACGATGTAGCATTTTAAAACTTCGTTTAAATCTCAACATCGCTCTGTTAACTTTTTTCATAATTTTAGCCACTAGGATTTTATTTTTGCGACGTATTAAAGTTGGATTTGAGTCTCAAGATTATATAATATCTTATAGACAAGATTTTTAGCCATCTTTTGCAATATTGTGCGAAAATTAATTGATTTTTGAAGTTGTGTAAATAATTTTGAAGTGTAAAAAATGTGTGTAAATACTTTTGAAATGAAAAGTTCATACGAGTTTTTCGTTTTATTTCAGAAATGAATGCCGCGATTTTTTCAGAAACTACCACAATATATTCTGTACATTTTAGGCTACACACAACAACAAAAAAATTAATTCAAAATAATTTATAATAACAAAAATATTTGACTTCTTTTCCAAATATTCAAAAAATTTTAAAAAGTGTAAATATATATGACTATGACTGTATTATAGAAAATTAAACTGGTATTAATACCAAGTATAATAGTGCAAAACCCCCTTAACGAATTATTTAACTATTTAATATGCATTAATCAAAAATGTTTAAATTTTTGGAATGTAAATCAAAAACCTTAAGAAAATGTTTGTAAATTTTCTTAAAAGTATAGGTCAGAATTTCTAAAAGAAAGATAAAAGTTTAAATATAGTTTTGTCTTGGTGTCCTTTAAAGTCAATCAAATGTCATCAATAACACTGGTCGACAAAAAGATTTTTTTCGTGCTCCTTCAAATAAAAATATGTGTACTAAATGGAATTCCGCATTCTAAACTTGAATCTGCTTTCAGTTTTATCCCATCAGGTCGAAATTTTTTTTTGGTCGTGTCTAATATTGCGCTCTAAATAAGGCGATTATTCGAGTATATTTCACTATAACTCGAGAACGGTATTAACGATTTATATAAATAATACACCAAAATATGTGGAATAAAATTGATTTATAGTCGTTCTACTAAAAAATTTTTATCCGCTTAATAGTTTAGGAGATATTTCGAAATAAGTGTCCAAAAAAATGTTTTCATGCTAAATTCAAGATTTCGTTTTTTTTACTAAAACTTCTTTTTAAAAGTGAGAACATCAAAAATGTTTCAGTTTATCATCTTTATCTCGGTAAAACAACTAGTAAATAAAGCCATGTGTCATAAAAATTGATGCACAAATCTTGATTGCATTCACAGTTTAGTTAGGATTCCCATACATACCTACAGGTAAGTGGAGATACACTAGCAGGCAAAAAAATTTGTTTTCGTCTTAAATAAAAAAAAAAAAAAAAAAAAAAATAGGTGATTAGATGGAATTTAACGTGCTAAATAAGAATCAGCTTTTACTTTTTTCCTGTCACGTATTGATTTTTTATGGGCATGACTACTATGACCCCGCCTTTAGACAGTCACACTTGTATAACTCGAGAACGGTTTGTTATATTACGATAAATTAAACTCCAATATATAGCGATTTAAATTGTAGTAGTTATTTGGTAATTAGTAGCAAAAAAAAAAAAATCGTATAAACGGTTCTTGAGTTATAATCTAAATTTGACAAATTATTCTCGAATTTTAGAATGTGATTAATAATTTAGACAATTATTAATTTCAATACAAAATGAAACGGCAGATTAATCGAATTTTTTTTTCTGTGTTTATCAGGTATGTGATGGAAAACGATTTCGAAAACGAATCGATTTTAAATCGAAAAAATGTGTGATGTATTTATATTTTCGTTTTTGTTATTGATAAAAATTATATTTAAATCATTATCTTTTAGATTTTATTACATAATTTTTTATATTCCTTTAAAATTAATTGTTATTTTTTACATGAGTTGTATATTCTTAATAAAAAATAAATTATTGTTGAAAAATGACTTTTGAAATCGTTCGAAATTCATCACATATTTTCAAACCGATTCGATTTGAAAACGATCGGTTTTCATCACATACCTGTATATCTTGAGGACATTATGTATCTTTAAGTAAAATTATAACCTACATTAGCTAGAGAATAAATAAAACCCATGAAATCTTTTTAAAAGAATTGCAAAACATTTATTAAATCACAACAACTTAAATACTAAACATTCAAAAAAGTTTAACACAAAATCGTTTTAGTCCATTTATAGCTCTCATAAGGTCTATTCTATAATCCTTTTCAAAGTCCAATAGTTAAAGTTTTAGTTTTTCCAGGTATTGTGAACACCATGATAGTTGTTTTGTTTTTGAGCTGGAGCACGTTTACCGAATGGACTCTTAGCATTGACTTCCAATATATAATCACCCTCCAAATCATAATCCACATCAATACCCATGTATGTACGTTTGCCGAAACCATTATTGCTCTTGTATTCCTTCAAAGAGTTGGCAGCAACAGCTGGGAAGTTACGTTCATTGCCAGGACGGACAGATTCAGCGAAGTAACGAGTGGCGCGCATACAGGCTTCAACAATACTTTGAGCACCGGGGACATCAGCAGAAGGACCGTTGACATAGAAATCAATATCACCAACACGTTGAATGGTACCCATACCATAGACATTAGTGTGAATGGCATCAACAAATTCAGCATCACCACGGGACAAACCAACCAAAGTGTGAGGATGTTTAGCTAATACTTTAGAGGGATCCAAGGCAGTGATACGTCTCAATTGACGGCCAGTTTGACGGGTGTATTCATTACCAGCGGCACCAGCAACATGAGCAGCAATACCTTGAGCAACGACATGAATGGTTTCATCAGCAACATCGCATTTCTCAGTCATCTCAATTATAGCGGAAGCAACCATGGCACCAGTTTGTTCTACATCCAACAAGGCAAAACGTTTGAAGTCGTTCAATTTCTCACCTAAATCAATGATCTGTAAAGAGCAAAGGGGGATTGGTATGTTTGAATAGGTTTTGAAAATAATTAAATCAGAACTTTAATAAACTTACCACTAAATCACCAGAAGAAGGTTGTTGTTTTTGCCATTCGTTAGAGTCCTCTTCACTAGAAGTTTGAGTCATTTTTTCACCAGAATAATCATACTTTTGGGGTTGTTGTCTTTTGGAGTTGTAACGTTGGAGATAAGCGTCAATCAATTTACGGTTGGCCTTCTTGACGGTTTCAGTGGTGGCAGGAAGACCAGTAATGAAAACTGTTACTTCTTCGTCACCAAAGTTGGGTTGTTGTTTGCAAGTTGAAGCCAATTTATCCAAGGAAGTGGCTACTTTCTTACCATTAGGCTTAACAATATAGCAAGGAATATTACTGGGACTGGGAACGAAATTGGGTCTCAAATCGTGATTGATGCGGGACAAGTGATCTTTAAAAAATACATATGTAAATTATTTGAATTCTTTCTCACATTTTTGTCAAATGTTTTAACTTACAAATTCTTTCCATTAATTCAGCACCCTTTTCCAAGGACATTTGTTCCAATTTCTGTAGACTGATTTCATTGACTGCAGGTGTTTGTTCCAATTGTGATGAAGAGAGCCATTGAGAAGGTCTCAATTTATTGAGTATGGAAAGATTTCCATAAGCAGGACTTGCTGCTAATAGCACAGCAGCCAAACAAACAATTCTTAAGCTATTCATGGCTCTCTAAGATCAATCGCTGAAGTCGAAACCGAACTGTGTCTATTGTTGGTTTGTTGAAGGGTTTTTATAGTTAAGATTTTAGTTATTTTTACTAACTTAATGCTGAAATGAAAATTTTTAATAATATTTTACTGATAATGTTAAATAATTTTTCTAAAATTATATTAGTCATCATATTTTGTTTAAATTTTGCAAATTTCTCTAAATAAAATTATTTCTTTGTTCGAAATGTTATTTCAATGTCGATGAATTTAGAGGTTATATACATACAGGTGATAAGAAATCGATTGATTGAAATTCAATTAAATGACGATATTTGCAATAATGATACTGTAAAATAATGCTGTTGACTTGCCAATAGGAGTTTAACTATATGTGTATTAGTATATTTAATTAAAATACATATTGAATTTATCATCGTTAAACCTCCAGGAAGGATATTTGTTTAGGGGCTAGTTGTGATAATGAACTGATCATAACCAATTTTAGTAGGCTTCGTCACTGTGCCAAACTAATTATTCATATATGTTAAAATAAAATACACTTTTCTACCAATTTTATTCTGTTCTTTAGTATTTTTAATAAATATTATCACCAGAGCTTTGAAAGAATTAATTAAATCTTAGCTTAATTCTCTTAAATCTTAATTCTGAATTAAAAAATACTAATTTTATATTCCACAATACCATTCTCAAAAATATAATTCAATAGTTTAATTCAAAGGCTTTTGTTTTAATAGAATTAATTACTTATTGAATTAATTCATAAAGAATTCATTAAATTTTTATTAATTCAAATCTTCTCCAAATTGAATGAAAATATTTTTCTTTCATTCAATTTGTAATATTTTGTTTTTTAATGTTTTACAAAATGAATTTAAAAATATTTTCTAAAGCTAATTTGTAATAGATTTGAATTGAAGAAAATTTGAATGATTCAATATATTTTTTAAGCTTGAATTGTATAATTGATGAATGAATTCTTTAAGGAATTAATTCATTGCAGAATTAATTCAGTTCATATGAAGTACACAGAATTTAAGTCTATGAATGCTTTAAAATAATGACTAGGATAAAAAATTTAATTCGATTTAAAAATATGAATTAAAGAATTAAGCTTTTCGAACCTTTGTATTTAAGCAGTTTTATTTAAGTCAAAACGTTTATTAAATAGTAAGTATAAAGTAAAACGTTTTATAAAAATTCATAATATACACAGAAAAAATTAAATTTTGTATTCTATTATTAAACTCAAATATTTTTATACATTTTATACACCACCATAGGTGGTTGGAGTATAATGCGTTTATGCTGATGTTTGTAACGCACAGAAAAAAATTATCGGACCCCCACCTATAAAGTATACAGAATCACTTTCTGAGTCGATTTTACGATATCCGTCCGTCCGTCTGGCTGTCTATCTATGTAAACCTTTTGAAAAAAGTACAGGTAAATTGGTTATGATCGGTCCATTATTTCACCATACCCCATACAAATGCCGTCCCGGAATAGAGTTTTAGTGACCATAAATGCCTTAAATATAGCAATACAGATGAGTTTTGTATAAGTGTCAATCTTCGTACCAAATTTTATCAAGATCGGTGGGACCATAGCTCCCATATAAATACCCTCTTCTGAAAATCACTTTAACGTGCATAAATCCACTACTAATGATAATATCAAGTTAATATTCGACAGAAATAAGTTTTATATAAGTAGAAACAACATTGCCAAAATTTATGAGAATCGGTCCATAATTTACCACAGCTCCCATATAAACCCACTTCCTGGAATCGTCCTAAAGGGCATAAAATCATATAGATGTTAGTATCAATGCATTGTTCTGTATTTGTATAATTTATTTTTAATTTTTTGAAAGTGTTGATCTTCAATTGGCTACAGGTCTAATTTTTTGCTCATACACAATGGTGTAGGGTATCATATGTTTTGTCTTGACCGACTACATATAGTTTCTCTTTCGTTCTTATTGAAATCGGACCTATAATAAAATTTGTAAAACCAAACATTCAAATTCGTAAATGTTTTATTGAAATTTTTTTTATTAAAATATTATAATATTTATAAAACATGATATTTGAAAATGCGAAAAAAAAATTATAAAGTTTTTTACTAAACCAATTAAACTATTATTTGGTTTTGGACCGACAATCAAATTATTATACCCTACACTACCATAGGTGGGGAGGGTATTATGCGTTTGTGCTGATGTTTGTAACACCCAAAAATATTGGTCTAAGACCCACCTTAATTTATACCAATCGGCTTAGAATCACTTTCTGAGTCGATTTAACGATGTCCGTCCGTCCGTCTGTCCGTCTGACCGTCTGTCCGTCCATGTAAACCTTGTAATCAAACTACAGGTCGCAATTTTGAACCAAAATTTATGAAATTTGGTACACAGGTTTTTTTTGGTCCAGGGACGAAGCCTATTGAAATTGGTTATGATTGGTCCATTATTTCACCTAGCCCCCATACAAATGTCCTCCCGGAAAAGGGTTTAACGATCATAAGTCCCTTAAGTATAGCAATATTTTAATGAAATTTGGCACATATAAGTTTCATACAAGTCTAAAGAAGTGTGCCGAGTTCTAAAGCGATCGGTCCATATTTACCCATAGCTCCCGTATAAACCCCTTTTCAGAAAATCACTTTAACAGCCATAAATTTTATTAAAATGTTAGTATCAAGTTAATATTCGACCCAAATAAGTTTTATATAAACATAAATGATAGTGCCAAATTTTATAAAGATCGGTCCATAATTTACCATAGCTCCCATATAAGGCCCCCTTTCGGGAATCACCCAAAAGTGAATAAATTCATATAAATTTCAGCATCAACGTAACATTCTGTATTTGTATGTCATATTTTACACTTTTTTTATCCAGGGACGAACCCTGGATAAAAAAAAATGCTGTGTACCAAATTTCATAAATTTTGGTGCAAAATTGCGACCTGTAGTTTGATTACAAGGTTTACATGGACGGACAGACGGTCAGACGGACAGACGGACGGACGGACATCGTTAAATCGACTCAGAAAGTGATTCTAAGCCGATTGGTATAAATTAAGGTGGGTCTTAGACCAATATTTTTGGGTGGTGTAGGGTATAATAATTCTGAAAATAAAAACTTATGTATACATATTTATTGTTTGCATTCTTTAATGCTGCATTGTGTTAGCTCTAAAGTTTTCTTACTATGTAAATAAAATTTGTAAACATAATATAAGTAATTAAAAGAAAAATATTTATAATGTTATGTTAGAAATAACGTAAGATAATTATATGTATAAAAATAATGTCATAATTATATGTATTGCTGTCATGTCAAAACGGACAGCAATCGGATTTGACATCTCCGATTTCAATGAAATTCACTATAAGTATTGACCATTGGAAGTGTTTCCGAAAACATAAAATTTCAGACCCATGTTCCTCATCACTCCGGAATTATGACGGTTTAAAAAACGAAAAAATGTAAAAAGCTTTAAAAATTAATACTTATTTAACTCTTAATAACTTCTTAAATATACATGGTAGATCTTTATTTGTTGCTGCATATTCAAAACAAAGATCAAAGTTGGAGATAAAAAAATTCAAACTATTATATCTCAAAAACCGGTATTTTAAAAATTTTTTAAAAATTATATATTGTTGCCATAACTATTCTCCATATGGATATAAAATTTCAAGTTGGAGCCTTGTTGAGTTTAGGAGTTATGGAAAAAATAAAATCCAACTATTAATAACTCCAAAGCTATAGAAAATAAAAAGTTAATTTTAGTATAATTTTAAAAACAAGGACATGGCCTTAAAAATCATATATAGTGAGTTACTTTATATCGAAAGTTGAAAGGTCAAAATAAGACTTTCAAAATATAAACCCTAATATCTCCGAAAACGGTGTTTTTAAAATGCTAAATAAAATATACTATATTAAGACAACTCTATTTCATATCTGTGCAAAATTTAATGTTGGACACTCATTTAGTTCAGAAGTTATGTAACAAAATATAAACTGAAGTCAAATTTTGTATATAAAATTTTATTTTTTTTAAATATGTGCTCATAAAAAAAAAAAAAAAATAATAATTTTAAAATAATTTTTGTAAATATTTTAAATTTTACATAGCTTTTTTCTGTATTTTGCTTGATAACTCCTAAACCAATAGAGGCTCTAACTTGAAATTTAGCACAAATATAGAGAAGGGTTTCATTATCAATATATGTATTTTTTAAGAATTTTAAAATACCGTTTTTTGAGATATTAAGCTTTAATCTTTATATTATCGATTTTGACTTTTGAACTTTCGAAGTATATAAATGTTTTACTTGTTGTTTTAAAGTCAATGTATTGTTCTATTAAATGAAATAAAAATAAGAATTATACAATGTATATTTTAGAAGTTATAAACAATAAAGGCGATTACTTTTGGAATATATTCATCCCATTTTTGATTTTTGAAACGTCATATTTTTGGACCGGGAGGATTCTTAAGTTAGAAAAATTGTGATTTGAGCAGCATTTGCAATATTTAATATCTGTAGCGAATTTCATTGACATCGGAGATATCAAATCCGAAAATGTCTGTTTTTTGTTCGTTTTGATATGGAATCACTCTAATGTTAATTTTTCCGGGGTTTGCTTTCTGAAAATCTTGCCAACTTAGCTTTTATGGAATTCTCCGTGTTCCATCTAAGCAAAGTGTTTCAAACCACAAAATAAATAAAAATGAATATATGTATGTGATAGGATCATCTTATGGTATTATCTCACAGCAACGATTCTCCAAATCAATTTAAATTCTTAAAATATAAATTTCAAGATATATTTACTTGACTTATGTTCTTCTATCATATAATCTATTCTCTCTTTACCTTCTTCAATGTCCGCAAGACCCAACTTTTTATCTAAAAACTTTTGAACGCAATATTTGTGTACTGAGATGACAACGTCTTTGATGTGTTTATTCATAGCTTCCCGTTTCATTTAAAGGCCTCGAAAAAGTTGTACTTAAAGTACGTTGAATCTGGTTGAAGTAAACAATCAATGTGTTGGGATTTTAGTACGCAATTACGATTTTTTGGATTAGTAGGTACTTACCAATTGGCATGATATATGATCTTAATTGTAAAATATAGCAAATTTGTATTTATATCATGTGAATATTGTTTTTATTATAAAAATAAAATACTTTTTTTTTTTAATAATTTCATCAATAACACCGCTTTTCTATTTTGTACTTACTTTTTAAAAAATTGTAAAATCAATAAAAAAAAAATAATATATATTAAAATCAAATAAATTATTTTATTAAAATTAGATTTCAAACCATAGAGTACATAGAGGCGCTACTGAGAGTAAGCCAAATTACTCTCTTCACATATACGGGCATAGTATAAGAACTAGTACGGAAAGTCTCTCTTTTGGTACATCACGCATTAATCAAAAGTACGTAACGCTAAGAATGTGTTAGTCAAATTTTATTTATATGTATTGGTGTAAAATTAACATTCACCACACTTCATATGTACACAAAGTTGCAAAAAATTGTATTAAAAAATTATTAAATTTTTCTTTTACGTGTATATTTATATTTCTCAACAAATATAAAAGATTTTAACGTCTATTGTATTTATAATGATTTAATTATTATATTTTTGTTGCCAAATATCAACAAAAAATATAAATTATTGTAAAATTTACTACATTATTAATACCAAAAATTGCAACTGTTTTTATTTAGTTTAAAATTCAACAGCCAATAAAAAATATGTCAAAAATATTAAAAAAATTATTTCTCGTTTGGAAAAAATAAAAACGTGTCGGAAATTAAAATGTGATAAAAGTGTTAAAAAAATAATAAAATATTATATGTGTATGAAAGAATGTGCTGCAAATGTTATTTTAAAGGATAATTTTGTTAATTTTTTGTGTTGTTTAGGTCTCTCTCAAGTGTGTTGAATTCACACAGCATATGTATGTGAAGAGTGTTGAATAAAAAAGAGAGTCAGTTTCTATACTAGTTACTATACTATGTATACGGGTACTGTGTATTTTCAACATACTTTAGAGAGTTCACCACGAACTGTTGACATTTTTTTTTTTTTTTGTAAAATAAATAAACAAAAATTAAAAATTTTAAAAACTTGTTTGTAAAAAATAGAAAAATTTTGTTTTTTTGAATGAAAAGTTTTATTAATTAATTTTTTAAGATGCTCAACTTTTACGCGCACAAAACCCACCCGGGTGGGATGTTCGATTTCCATTTATTAGTTTAATACTATTGAAAAATTGTAAATCAGCTATGCCACCCTAACAGAATATGATAAATTTTTTCATTTATTTAGAAATTGGTGTTCTAAATGAAAATAACTACCAAATGAAATAAGTTCTAAGAAAAATGAAGAAACTCCCAAAAAAAATATGAAATAACTTCTAAAGGAATAAATGAAATAATTCCCAACATTGGGGGTTTTATCATAATAAAGATCTAAGAGACAAATTTAATTAAATAACTTCCGAAATAAGTGAAAAAGTTCTAATTGAAAATTATCAAATAAAATAATTAGTTTTAGTTTCGAAGTTACAAGAAGCTATTATTGGCGAAGCTGGTGTTTTAAATGCCATAGAGAAGAAAGTCCTTTTGCTAAGAAAAGTTTGTTTGACTAGCCGGTCTTCGGCCGGATGAAAGGGCCTTCTCCTCTGTGGAATTTAAAATACCGGCTTCGCTCAGTAAAGTTTTTCTGTACTTTTCAATATTTATGCAGACACACTGAAAAAAGTAATTTCAATGAA
The DNA here is from genome assembly GCA_951394005.1 of Protophormia terraenovae. Lineage (NCBI taxonomy): Eukaryota > Metazoa > Arthropoda > Insecta > Diptera > Calliphoridae > Protophormia > Protophormia terraenovae. Next base: position 76,860,449 of record OX596076.1, on the reverse strand, counting down.
TGAAGTACATTAAATGAAATTCATTAATTTTTTTCCGATAATTTATTAACTTAACGTACGAATTCATTGCTTCAATGAAAATATTCAATAAAATTCAATGAACAAACTGACGCTATTATGAACATTACATTAAAACCAGTCATTAAATTTATTTCTTAATAAAATAAGTAAATCAGTTAATTGATCTAATGTATTTGTTCATTGAGTTCGGTTATTCAATGTACTAATACATTGATTTAATTAAGAAGAAGCATTACACAATGAACAAAAACATTAAACCAATGAAATATTTCATTAAATTATGTTGAAATAAATGCTTTCTAACGGGAAATGAAGTAAACAAAAACAACTCAGTTTGCTTTTATCTCTTAATAAGAAATGACGTGTTTTAAACAAAAAACAAAAAGATTCAGTGTTGTGTTAAAAACTAAAATAATTAAAAAGCAAATAAGTTATAAAGCATGGACGTTCGAATTATTAAAATACATTAATATAAATTAATTCACACAGGAGAAGTCGTGCAGCATAATTGAATACACCAAATTAAATGAATTACTCAAAAACATGAATTTGGAGACTTGCCTTCCTTACGCGTAAGTTTAATAATGTTAATCGTTTTAAACAGTTTCAAAATTAATTTATATTTGTATAGATAAAACAACTAAGACGCAGATGAATGTGTTATTAGCCTCAAATACCGGGTTTTCAAAAATTATCGTGATTTCAAAACCAAGAGGATTGATTCAATTCGTAAGTAACTAGTTTCAAAATGTTAAGCCATTGAACGAATTTTAAAAATTTTATTTAACTTTATTTGTTCAGGATAATGCTGTTCTCATATCAATGTGGCGTATAAATGGATATTCCATACCATCATTGAGCAATGTAGAGGACAACAGGAATAACTTTATAAAATAAATGACAAAGCAAACACGATCACATCTGTAACATTTATTTTGTTTATTTAAATTTTTTTAGTCAAATGTAATATAAACACTGTATTATATTTATGGCATCTATATTAAGAAAATTATATTTAATTTTTGCTTATATTAACTCAATATCATACAATTTAATCATTTAATTTAAAATAAAATAAAAACCAAAAATACAGAACAAACCTATTATTATAATTAATTTTCAATGTATAATTTCATTGGGACAAAATATGAGTTCATTGAAATCAATGTACTGTTCACTGGAATTATTTATTTTATTTAATGAACGTGTTCATTGATTCAATGTAAGAATAAATTTAATCAATGAAAATTGAACATTGAATTTGAATATTAATGTATGGCAATACATTGTTTCAATGAACCTGTACATAGGGTCAAAATTAGTGCACAAATTCATTGATAAAATAAACTTTTTCATTGTATTTATGTACCTTTTTAGTTCAGTGCATGCTATAGGGTTATGCGGAAGTACTTTCATTATCGAAGACAGTGGTACTCAAAACCCATAAACAAGAAATCCTTTTGACCGAGTTCAATAAAAACAAGAAAAATTCAAACCTTTTAAAATTACTCCTAAAAAATAGCTTTTTCCCATTTTACCGCACTTTATCCAAAAAGTACGGAAGCAAACCTAATATCAACTAATACACAGAAAAAAAATATTGTCGAACAAATTTTAATTAAAATATTAATCAGAATTTTAAAATGATTTCAAATATTTTTATAATTACATAATTTACTAAAAATCAAAGTATTCTAACAAATTTAAATCAAATTTTACATAGAAAAATCTTAAATGCAAATTCATTATTTTATTAAGTGAAATTCAACCTAAGAAATAAATTTTACATTTAATTATTCAAATTAATATGCATTTTTATTTATATTTGATTAATTTATTAATCGGTATTATAAAAAATAATTGAAAGTAGATAAATTGTTAAATTTTTAGTAAAAAATGTTGAATTTTTGAATTTTGATTAATTAACTAACACTGGTCGACAAAAAAAAAAAAAAAAAAAATTTCCGTGCTCCTTTAAAAAAAAATATGTTGAATAAATGGAATTCTGTATGCTAAACTCGAATCCGCTTTCAGTTTTTTCCCATCAGGTCGAAATTTTGTTTTATGGGCGTGTCTAATATTGCGCTCTAAATAAGCCGATTACTCGAGTATATTTCACTATAACTCGAGAACGGTATGCACGATTTATATAAATAATACACCAAATTATGTGGAATAAAATTGGCATTAAGTCGTTCTACTTTTGTATCCGCTCAATATATTAGGAGATATTTCGAAATAAGTGTCCGAAAAAAATTCATGCTGAATTCAAGATTTCTTTTTTTACTAAAACTACTTTTTAAAAGTAAAATCATCAAAAATGTTTCAGTTTATCATCATTACCTTAAAGCTGATAAAACTACTAGTAAATAGAGCTACGTATCATAAAATTGATGCACAAATCTTGATTGCATTCACAGTTAAGTTAGGATACCCATGCATACCAACAGTTAAGTGAAGATATACTAGTAGTTGAATTAGATTCAGCATGAATACTATGACCCCGCTTTTAGACAGTCACACTTTTATAACTTGAGAACGGTTTGTCCTATTAAGATAAATTAAACTCCAATATATAGCGACTTAAATTGTCTTTAAGCTGAGTTTACATAATTTTTTGTTCAGTTAATATTTTCGTAGTTATACGGTAATTAATAGAGAAAAAATTAAATTTTTTATTTTTCTTAAATGGTGAACATTTTGATTCATAACACTGAAATTATTGTTCAGTTAATATTGTCGTAGTTATTCGGTAATTAATAGCGAGAAAATTAAATTTTTTATTTTTCTTAAATGGTGAACATTTTGATTCATAACACTGAAATTATTGAGCGAATAAAAAATATTGTTTACACACCTTGAAGACAATTTTTGTATGCATCATTTATCAAAATCGAGTAAACGGTACTTGAGTTATAGTCTAAATTTGACAAACTATTCTCGTATTTTATAGTGCGACCACTGAATAAGGTGATCATATTAGTCATGCCCATAAAAAAAATCAGTACGTGATAGAAAAAAAGTGAATCGAGATTCTTGTTTAACTCGTCAAAATCCACCTAATCCATCTATTTTCATTTCAAGAAAAAATAAACAATTTTTTTTCCCCACCAGTCTATTTCTACTCAATTGTTTTTTTTACTTAACTGTGAATAAAATCAAGATTTGAGCATCAATTTTGAAGATACATTTTATTCGCAGCATTACCAGCTTTAAGATAAAGATGATAAACTGAAACATATTTGATGTTTTCATTTATTAAAAGAAATTTTAGTAACAAAAAAATTTAAAATTTTGCATCAAAAAGTTTTTTTTTGGACACTTATTTCAAAATAACTTCGAAACTATTGAGCACATAAAAAAATTAAGTTTGGATGATTGGAAGATATTTTTAGTACGCATCTTTTGCTGTATCACTTATGTCAATCGTACACTCCGTTCTTGAGTTATGAGGAAATATACTAGAGTAATGGCCTTGCTATGGGCGAAATATTAGACACGGCCATAAAAAAAAAAAATCCAGACTTGATGGAAAAAAACTGAAAGCAGATTCGTCTTTAGCACATCAAAATGCATCAAGTTCAACTATACGTCTTTGGGGGAGGATTTTTTGTCGACCAGTGTAATTAATACAATTAAAAAAGTAATTGGAATAGTTTTTGTGTTTTTAATCAAGGTTGGAAACCGATACCGCTATAAATACCGATACCGATTAAATACCGTGTAAAGTTGGTTACCATAACTGATACCGATACCGAAATTATTATTTTGTTAAAAATACTGGTATTCAAATACCGTTTCTCTCTGTACCGGTATATACCGGTAATTTAGTTTCGGTATTTTAAAAATATATTTTTTAAACATAATATGGTATTGTAAGAAAAATTTCTCATATAATTTACTTGAGAAAATAAGAAAGATAAAATTATTTTTAATAATAAGAGTAATAATTATAGAATTTTATTTTAAAGAGGACTTTTATTGTTTGTTTCTTGGTTATATCGTTCGCACTAAATATATTTTTAAAGACGTTTAAATCCATTAAACCTAGTTCGACTTCACTTTGATAAAATGTCTTAGTGTGAATACAAAAAATATATGGGCATTTTAACTTACGATATGCTCTTAATTATTTGTCATATGACGCCCAAAAACGTACTGTTGAAATTAATGTAGGTTCTTAGTTAACTGTTTGGTATTTGTTTCTATGAAGATTCTCTCCTTAATTTTGGATTTTTCAAAAGTCCGAAAATTTTCCTTCAGAATTTTGACCGTGATTCCCAGGATTTTTAAAAGCACTTACACGAATGAAAACTGCATGAATTTTAACAAACGATTATATATTTTCGATTTTTTTTTAACAAATATAATATGCTAAATCCAGTTGGGAACTATTCACAGAAAAAAGTAAAAATGGACTTCAATTATGAAATTGCTTATATTAATTAATTTTTAATTGATTCTGATCCAATCATCAAAATTATAATATTAATAACTAGAATAATTGATTTTATTATTACTTATTTTCCTTAAATAGATATAATGAGCTGAAAATTGTTGGAAATTGACTTAAATTTATTTTATTTCTGTCTTTTTATAGACAAATCTTCCATTTTTTCTTAATATTTTATTAGAAGTTGTCAATTTACTAAAAAATAAAATTGTAAATCAATTAGAAAATTAATTATATTAATAAATAATATAATTAAATTTCAATATAAAGGTAGTTAATAATTTTATTAAAAAATAATTTTAAATATTTTCTGTGTTTATATAATTTCATTATTCTTTAAATTACTTGTATATAGAGTGAAATAATTTGCCGACCATGACCAAATTCAATAGGCTTCGTCTTTGGGCAATCACCAAATTTCATCAAATTATCTTCAGACGGACATGGTTAAATCGACTTAGAATCACTTTCGGTACTGTATACTTTAAGGTGTTTGTCCTGGTTATAACTGACTCAATTTTTTTGAGAAGAATAGTTATAAATAACGCTTTAAAATTCGGTGTTGCTTAACAAAATTTAAAAAGAATTTAATTTTAACAAAAGTTTTTATTTTCTACCAAAAATTATTTGTTGTTTTTTTACTATAAATTGAATAAATCCAATAAATAAAAAATTATTTTTACAACAAACATTCATAACCAAAATGAATTAAAATCCCTTATAATGTATATACATAAGAACATATTCTATCAAGATTACCTCTCACAGTAATGATCAAAATAAAAGTCATAAATTTTTTTAGAAAAATGCTCAACATTTATTACATCATCACACTCAAATTCACTTAAAATCTAATAGAAATGTTTAATTTCAATATATTGTCAGGCTTACAAAATCATTTCATCTTTGTTTAAGTTTACTCATTATCACGGAAGCTCTTCCAGGCCTGGTGAACGCCATGATAGGTATTTTGCTTTTGAACTGGAGCTCTCTTACCGAATGGACTCTTAGAATTAACTTCTAAAATAAAATCACCTTCCAAATCGTAATCTACATCAATACCCATATATACACGTTTGCCAAAACCATTGTTGCTCTTGTATTCCTTCAAAGAGTTGGCAACAACAGCTGGGAAATTACGTTCATTTCCGGGACGGACAGATTCAGCAAAGTAACGAGTGGCGCGCATACAGGCTTCAACAATATTCTGGGCACCAGGAACATCAGCAGAAGGACCATTAACATAGAAATCAGCATCACCAACACGTTGAATGGTACCCATACCATAGACATTAGTGTGAATGGCATCAACAAATTCGGCATCACCACGAGACAAACCAGTCAAAGTGTAGGGGTTCTTAGCAAAAATCTTTGAGGGATCCAAGGCAGTTATGCGTCTCAATTGACGACCAGTTTGACGGGTATATTCATTACCAGCGGCACCAGCAACATGAGCAGCAATACCTTGAGCAACAACATGAATAGTTTCATCAGCAACATCACATTTCTCGGTCATTTCTACAATGGCGGAAGCAATCATGGCACCAGTTTGTTGTACATCCAATAAAGCGAAACGTTTGAAGTTGTTCAATTTGGAGCCCAAGTCAATGATCTAGAAAAGGGTTATTTATTTTATAAATAGGTATGAATATAACAAAAACAAATTTCCTTAACTTACCACCAAATCACCCGATGAGGCTGGCTGGTTTTGCCATTCGCTAGAGTCTTCTTCGCTAGAGGTGCGCGACGTTTTTTCTCCGGAGTAATCGAACTTTTGAGGTTGTTGTCTCTTGGTGTTGTAACGTTGGAGATAGGCATCAATCAATTTACGATTGGCCTTCTTGACGGTTTCAGTGGTGGCAGGTAAACCAGTAATGAAAATAGTTACTTCCTCATCACCAAAGTTGGATTGTTGTTTGCAAGTTGAAGCCAATTTATCCAAGGAGGTTTCTACCTTCTTACCACTAGGCTTGACAATGTAACAAGGAACATTACTGGGGCTGGGCACAAATTCGGGTCTCAAGTCGTGATTGATTTGGGACAAGTGATCTGTGAAATTAATTAATTTTTAATTAACTGCTTAATATATTGAAATAAACAAATATATAGTTTAACTTACAAATCTTTTCCATTAATTCAGCACCCTTTTCCACAGACATGCTTTCCAACTTTTGTAGAGTAATTTCATCTACTGCAGGAGTTTGTTCCAATTGAGACGAGGATAACCATTGAGAAGGTCTCAACTTATTGAGCATGGAAAGATTTCCATAAGCAGGACTTGCTGCCAATAGCACAACTGCTATACAAACTATTTTCAAAGAATTCATATTTACACACCTTAAGTCGACACCCGGACACTAGTCGAAACTGAACTGTATTGATTGTGGTTTTCTAAACTGTTTTTATAGTTAAAAAATGTGTTTTCTTTTTTTGGAATTTTCTGCTGAAATTAATAAATTTATAATTGATTTGCAATTTTTCTTTTGCATTACAAAAAATATGTTTAATATGTAAAATTTAATGTCATTGACTTTAAGGTGCACTCTCTTTAATTTTGCATAGAAAATGATAAGAAATTAATTTATTAAAATTTATAATAAATATTATAAAATGCTGAAATTTGCAATAATATTGCTAATCAATTTTAAATGTTGTCATATGAAAAATAAAAAATAAAATTTAGAAATGAAAAAAATGTTAATCGGTCAAGTTCATCAGTATTACGCTTAATATTCTATGGATTTTTTCAAATAAAAATTTTATATACAACAGTGGTTTAGTAAAAATTATTAGAAATTAAATTTTTAAAAAGTTTTTTTGTATGTTTTATTTTCGTAATTGTTTAATAAAATTCTTGAAATAAAATCAGCTAAATAAGATTTAAAAGAAATGTCGGTAATATCTGAAAATAAGCATTACTAAAAATATACTGTAAAAGAAATTAATTTAATATTTTTTAAATGAACTGAAATTGTTATGCTGGAAATATAAGTTTAAGAAAAAGTTTTTAACTTTTTTTTTAATATTGCACATAGAGAAAATATTGGTTTGATAACGTTCATAACTATAAAACTTCAATAAAATTAACTAAATATTTTATGTATGTATGTAGTTATAAAAATTAAATAATTTTGATAAATAGTTTTTGTTTGTAGCTGAAAATACATAATTACAATAGACTTGTGGCCAATACAACAATACAAAATTTAATAATGTTATTTATGCTTGATAAAAAGATTAAAATTCTTAAATGCCAACCTGTTTAAATTCGTATTTAATATTGACTATTGGTTACAGTAACTAAAGATTCAGAGTGTTTAAAAACAGATCAAATTATAACTATATTTTCAGTTTAAGTACCCATAAAAATTCGGTCAATTGGTTAAATATCAAATTCGTTGTTCCCAACAAATATTTTATTCCGTTTTGTTCATAAAAAATGTTGGCCGTTGTTGAAAATAATATTATAATTAATTACTCTGGTCGACAAAAATATCCTCTCCCAAAGACGAATAGTTGGACTTAATATATTTTGATGTGCTAAGCACGAATCTGCTTTCAGTTTTTTTCCATCACGTCTGGATTTTTTATGGGCGTGCCTAATATTTCCCCCATAGTAAGGCCATTACTTTAGTATATTTCCTCATAACTCAAGAACGGTGTGTACGATTGACATAAGTGATACACCAAAAGATGCGTACTAAAAACATCTTCAAATCATCCAAACTTAATTTTTTTATGTTTCGAATAGGGAGATCGAACCGGTTTTATTCGACCGGTTTTAATCGGTTTTTTGAAAAATTTCGGGACGGTTTTTTTAAATGTTAGCTTTTCGAATATCGAATAAACCCGTTTTTTTGCGTTGAATACTTGGTTTTTATTTTCCTTATAAATTTTGCTAAAAAAAGTGATATATTTTCAAAATTATTTTTAAGTTTACAATTGACACATAATAAATATCTTTTAAATTAGAAAAATGTAGTAAGACTTCAGTGGAATATGATTAATTTTTCTTATATAATAGTTTTACAATATGAACACTAAATAAAAAAATATGTATGGCTTTATATAATGAACATATCATATCTTAAAAGTGGAAAATAATATAAGAAACCTCATGATCAGTGTTGCTAGGAGGTGAGAAAAAGAGAGGGTAAATTGGACTTTCAAAAAGGTCAGAAAAGGGCTAAATGCCCTAAGAAATAAAGCATGACAGAGGCTAACATTTTTTATTTTATAACTTATTATTGTCCAATGATAAATCGACAAATTTGGCTTATATTTCATATGAAAAATTATTTATTTATTTTTTTTAAATGAATTTTAATAATTTTTTTTTTTCAAACTTCCCAGGAAAAATTTTAGAACATGTTCTAAAATCATTATTTCTAGAACTGGTGTAATCAGAACCACTTCAGATTCTTTAACAACATCCTCAGAACTATTGGTATCACAATCAATTCTGACACTAATGGAGTAGAACCTTATTCTGACTCTAAATTCATTTTAAAGAATGTTTTAGAGAACTACATCACTTCTGGGAACAAATTACTGGCTCTCGGACATCCTAGAACTATTTAAAATACTTGTATAAAAAATTTCAAAAATTTGGAAAAGAGTATTTACAAAATTAAATTGATTTCAAAAGTGGCTTTTAGGAAATAGCCCATTAGAATAAAAAAACAGATTCTGAAACCGTTCCCTAAATATTCTATGAAACTAGTTCCGAATGTGACAATTTCGAACAAAAATCACTGATTAAAGAACTAGTTCTAGAACCGTTTAATAAAATATGTACTAGCTAGCTAACACTTCCACAGAACTAGTTCTGGAGGTGACAATTTCAAACAAAAATCATTGGTCGTAACGCCAAAGTAGAACATGTACAGGCTATTTTCATGTGTTCTGGATTATTAGTTGTAGAACTAATACAATTTTTCCTGGGTTTGGTGATTTTTTTTTCTTTTTTATAATTTTTTAAAGTTATATTCATGAAGAGTTTCTATGGTAAATAAAAATAATATAGAATTTTTAAAATTTTTAAAATTTTTGTTTATTAATAAAATAAGTCCATACTATGAGTTGATATATTCGATTTTGAGTATGAAGCGCCGCAGGAGAAAATATGATTTTTATACAAATAATCTCGATATTTTGTGTGAATTAATACACAAAGAGGTGTAAGGCATGGTTCCGTAAAAACTAAATTAGTAAAAACAAATGAGAAAGTATTATCTTCTTTGATGTAATACTAAAAATTTTAGCCTTTTAAGCCAATTTTAAGACTGAAAAGAAGGCTAGAAGCTAAAACCATAAAAATTTTAGCCTTTTAAGCCAATTTTAAGACTGAAAAGAAGGCTAGAAGCTAAAACCATAATTTTGAGGCTTAAAGCAAAATAAAATAGCTAGATTTAGCCTTAAAAAGACTAAACGGGCAACAATGCTTATAATTAAATTAATTGGAGGATAAAAAGGCATACATAAAAAAAATATTAAATTAACACACAGAAAAAATTAAATTTCGTATTCAATTACTAAATTTATAAAACCAATAATATTTTTTACTAAAATCGGACTTATCACTGAATTTGTAAAATCAAACATTTAAATTCGTAAATATTTTATTGAAAAAAAATTTTTTTTTCTTATTAAAATATTGTTACCATTTATAAACTTGAATGTTTGAAAATTTTAACAAAAATCAATAAAAAATAATATTTGGTTCTTACTAGATTTTCAAACAATATTAATTTTTGGTTTTATAAAATTTTTAATAAAATATTTAAAAAGTAATTTTACAAAAATATTGTCGTTTACAATTAATGTATTTCCTATAATATAATACGAAATTTATGTTAAATTTGGTGTTAAATTATTGAAAGGAGAAAATATATTCGCAAAAAGACACCAAATTGATGTGAAATTTCTATATAAAGAGCAATAGTAATATGAATATTAAAATTTATAAAAATAACTAAGAATAATAATTAAACAAAGTTGCAATTTCTTTGACACTTCTACAAGTTATTATTATGATGAAATTTAGCTAAAAAAAAGGAAAAACAACCGTTATTAGAGTTTAATAAAGTTCTAATTTAATTATACTTACTATTTTTAGTTTAGGAAGATTTTTAAGTGGAACGAATTACGTTCTACTTAGTTAAAGATGCCAAAACTGTCTAATAAGGATGAATATGCGCATGTGTATGTATGTTAAATGCTTTCTTGAAAAACTTGGGTATGGTTAACTTGATCTACCTTAGGCGTTCATCTACAAAATATTCCATTTTTAGGATCTCTAGCGTTCTGCAACAAGGAAATTGGACGTCATAGCATACATGCATGTGAAATGGAAAGAAGACTTTGTTTTAGCTAGTATTTCAACCAAATATTTCTTCTACGTCTGTGTGGCTCTTTAACTTATCGATACTGCATGAAAATGTTTCGCTCCTATTGCCTTTTTGATATAAAAATGAATGCAGGGCCATGGGGAATAAAAAAGTATATATAGTGGTCCATAATTTAAAAGGTAGATATGTATATAAAAAGAATTATAAATATATAACGAAAATCTGTACAAAAGAGAATATAACTTACCTCTGAAAACCTTCAAATGTTGGATTTTATATTTTTTATCTTATAATTTATAGAAATTAATTTTTATTTTATTTTTTATTATTATTTTTTTTTTTTTTCAACATGTCAAAACAAAGTAAATTGTTTTTGTTTCTTATATTGGTTTTGAATTTATTTATAACCAATAAAACAAAATATTAAAATCAAATAACTACTTTAATAAAATTTTATTTAAAACCAAATAATGATTTAATAAAAAAAATTCCCGTCATAATTTTTTCTGTGCAAATGAGAAAATATCTTTGAATAAAAAAAAACATTATTTTTAGGTATTAAAAATATAACTTTGATATTTTCATAAACAACATGAAATTTAATTCGTCCTTATACTAAAATATATATTTGTGTCAAATTTCATTAAGGCCTTCAAAATTGAGATCTGTGATATTTCCGGACATTGTTAAAATGAAAATGAAATGATTTTAAGTAGAATGGCATACTTTAAAGTGGGGATCCGAAGCTTTTTGTGAGCTACAATTATAAGCACAAATGCATAATATCCGAAACATATATGGATGTGTAAGATGTTTCTAACAATTGATCATCAAATTGCAGTAACCACATTAGATACATTACCCTAAGTTCTAATGTTAACAGAAAATCATGATTAGTTTGTAAACTTATATTTGTTTTGTTTGAAATATTAAACTAACCGGTTTTTCTAAAATTTAGAAATTTTTAACCGGTTTTTTTCAAATGACGAATAGTCGAACTATTCGAAAACCGGTTTTCGTAAAAACCCGAATAATCGATTTTTAAATTTAGACTATAATTTAGACTATAATTCAAGAACCGTTTACATGATTTTGATAAATGATACATCAAAAGATGCATACGAAAATTGTCTTCTAGGTATGTCAACAATATTTTTTATTTGCTCAAGAATTTCAGAGTTATGGATCAAAATTTTCACGATTTTTCAAAAAAAAAAAAAAAAAAAAAAAAAAAAATTTAATTTTTCCCTACTAATTACCGAATAAATACGGAAATATTAAGTGGATAAAAAATTATGTAAATTCAGCTCAAAGACATTTTAGATCTCTATCTACTGGAGTTTAATTCATCTTAATTGGACAAACAGTTCTCGAGTTATGTAACTGTGACTGCTTAAAGGCGGGGTCATGCCCATAAAAAAAATCAATACGTGATAGAAAAAAAGTAAAAGCTGATTCTTATGTAGCACATTAAATTCCATATAATCCATCACTTTTTTTTTTTATTTGAGACACAAAAAAAAAAAAATTTTTTTTTGCCGACAAGTGTATTTCCACTTAATTGTAGGTATGCATGGGTATCGTAACTTAACTGTGAATGCAATCAAAATTTGTGCATCAATTTTTATGATACATGGCTTTATTTACTCGTAGTTTTACCAGCTTTAAAGTATCATCTTTACCTTATCATCAACTGAAAATTTTTTGATGCTTTCACTTTTAAAAAGAAGTTTTAGTAAAAAAAAAACGAAATCTTGAATTTAGCATGAAAAAAAATTTTTCGAAATATCTTCAAAACTATTGAGCGGATAAAAATTTGATAGTAGAACGACTTAAAGGCAATTTTATTCCACATATTGGTGTATTATTTATATAAATCGTGCATACCTTTCTCGAGTTATAGTGAAATATACTCGAGTAATCGGCTTATTTAGGGAGCAATATTAGACACGCCCATAAAAAAATGATGAGGGAAAACTGAAAGCAGATTCGAATTTAGCATGCGGAATTCCATCTAGTCCACATATTTTTTTTGAAGGAACACGAATTTTTTTTTTCGTTGGCCAGTGTTTTAAATAAAATTATTGGGAAAGTTTTTATTAGAAATGAAAACACAGATTTTAATACACAGAGAAAACTATTTTTTTTTTGCAACCGAATTTTCTTGCAATCGAATTTGGTCAGTTTTGTAGTATGTAGTGATCGTTATATCGCGTTGATAAGCCGTTAGTTTAAAGAAGATATCTAAAATAAGTACAGAATAAAACAATAATACAGTTCTTACTTACCAATTGAAAAAATCGGCAGGAGATTAAAATTTAACTTTATATAATGATAACTTTTCAGTTTAAACAAAAATTTAATCTAATCTTTAAAAAAAATTTCCAAATAAATATTTTTTTTTATTTGACTAATACAACATCTTGTCGGTTGGAAAATCTAATTATATTTATTTAATTTAATTTGACCGAATTTTTATAAAAGCTTTTAGGTACTACAACTGAAAATATGATTCAATTCAAAATTATGTCAAAGCAAATAAAATTTTAATAGCAATCACAAATATTTCGTTTTGAAGTATGAACCTAATTCATACTTCGATCATATTAATAATTTTTCTTCTATAATGAACGAAAATATATTGAAGTGAAAACAGTTTAATATTTATATTACATTTTGTATTTATATAGCTGAATTTTAATATCAGCAACCATTTTCCAATCAATAATAAACAGTCAACATGGATGATATCTAGGTTTTTTAATTTCTTGATATTTTTCAACTCTCGGGAATGCTTAAAATAAAATCTCGACTTTTCGAATATGTATTTTTGCACAAACACATATTCGAACATTGGCTACGGGAACAAATTATTTCTGTTGTTATGGCTTTTTCACATCCACAATAATACAATGTTTTTGAAATTTTCCATGACTTAATAAACTTTAAAGTGCCATAGTTTTGGTTCTGTAAAAGATATTGATTTCAATATTTTTCTGTATAACGAAGAATTATGTCAGCTAAGCAATGTAGATTATATGAAAAAAATCGAGTTTATACTTTATCTGATTTTTGAAATTTAAATAAAATTTGTGTAAAAATGTGGTTTTTTGAGAAACTATAAATATTTCATCTGTAATAAAATCTTTGTTATTAAAGATATCTTAACGAAATTTTCGGAGGATGAAGACTTTATCGTATAAAATGAGAAAGTGAAAAAAAACTTTAAGATTTTTGTAAAAGAAATCCCACAATTCCCAAAAAATCGCCGAAATTCCCAAAAATGTTTTTTTTTCACATTTTGGACTATAAAATCCACATTTTTCTGAAGTCCCGTAGATTTTGATTGAAAATTTTTAACAACATATTGCAGATTCTTAAACTGCATTCCGCTTGCCGATTCGTGCTTTGGGATTTGAGAAAATATAGACAAAATTCAAAACTTTCATATAATATGGGTCAAATTCGGGAGGGTGTGTACCTTGACCACTTAAGTCGTTGGGCTTGTTTTTTATTTTAAAGTCTTTTCTATAAAGATAACTTTCAGAAAAGTATAAAATTGTTGTATGTTCTTAAAGAAAATTTTATTTTAGAGAAAAAAGAGTGTAGATACTTTTTCGGCAAAAAAAAAAAAAACACAAAAAGTCGTCATTTTTGCAATTTTCAGAATCGCTCATTTTTGGACTCGGTAAAGATATCGACTTCAAATTTCTTTTATTCAATAGATAATATTGTTCTTTAATTAGAAGAAAGAAAAAATTCAAATGCAAATAACTCAAAAACTATAAGAGATAAATAGGACATGCAAGCATGCCCTTCCAAACTTAACATTGTACACTCCTCTGCTATCCCTATACCAAATTTCATGCAAATCCAACTAGCCGATCAGAAGTTACAGATTTATTTCCAAAAAATTTCGATTCTGCTCAATGTGTATTGTACTAAAATAAATTTCAATAGATATTGAAAAATGTTTTCAATAAAAATATTTCTATTGGATAATTAATAAATTTACTACATATTTTCAAACAGAGCTTCGAAAGAATAAATTCAATTTAGAATTAATTCACGTATAATCTTAATTCAGCTTATAAAAATTTAGTTTCGCATTCTTTAAAATCATTCCTCAAAAAATAATTCCTAGACTTAATTCTTTAGGCTTAATTTTGTATTGAATTAATTCCCTAGAGAATTAATTCCTTGAAGAATTACAATTCAATTTGAATGATTCAATTTTTCTTTCATTCCATTCTTTTACAAAATGAATGAAAAAAATGTAGAATTAATTCCTTAAAAAAATAAAATTCAATTGAATGATATATTTTTTTCGTTCATTCCCTTCTACTACAAATTAAATGACAATATTTTTCTTTAATTCTATTTTTATATATCTTTGAAAATAAGTATTAAAATAGTTGAAAATCATTGGTGTTTTGCTAAAATCAATATATAATCAACATGTTACTATCCCGCTAAACTTTACAGTTTAAAAGAAAAATAATACTCGTAATACGTTCTCCGTGAAATCTAGTTATAAATCCTATCATTCATAATAACCTAATAACACATGAAATATATGTAATAACAGATGAAATTTAATATACGTTCAATACAGAGCTAATAAAAGTACTCGATATAAGTACGAAACATGTGTGTACGTAAATATGGCTTACCATACATCGTTTTTGCAATTATATAAACTTGTTCAAAATATAAAGTATTAAAAAATAAAACTTTCATTCAATCTAGTACAAATTGAATGGTTGAAAATTTTTATAATTCCATTTGTAATAGTTTGAATTTGAACAAATTTGAATGAAATCAAAAGAATTAAGCATTCCCAAAGAATTAATTCACAAATGAATTAATTCCATTTTAACAAAAGGTCTAGGAATTAAGCTTCAGAATTAATTACAATGAATTTATTTGAAAGAATTAATAATTCTTTATAATTTAATTCCATTTTAAAAAATGAATTAAAGAATTAATTCTTTCGAACCTTTGTTTTCAAAGCCCACAAAACTATTTCTGAGTACTTGGATTCGCAATCGATTTTGTTTACATTTTTTTTATTGCTTAGCACTTGTTTTGTATAGAAAAATGTCGATTTAGAATGAGAAATAACTGTAATTTTTTTTAATTCTTGTTTAATCTGCATTATATTTCAGATAATGAACAAGAAGTACGTAAAATTATATGCGATACACTTCTTGATTTGTGTAATTTATCTCTTAATTTTTGCTCTTTTTTAAGAATTTATAGGTAACTCAAAATTTTTATACCCACCATCAAAAAGATGGGAGGTATATTGATTTTGTCATTCCGTGTATAACATGTCGAAGGAATCATTTAAGACCCCACAAAGTATATATTTTCTGGGTCCTGGTTAATAAACAAAAAAGTTATGGGCTAAAAACTACAAACACAGGGTGTCCATTTCATACATACAACATATAACGTAAAATTTGAAAAAGTTGATGGTGGGTATATAGATTTGGCCGAGCCGAATATAACATTCGCGCTTGTTTTCCTTTAGTTACTCCTTTTAATTAAATGACTTGTTTTAAGACTCTTGATTTTTTTCATATACATTTTTGAAATTAACAAAAGTATGTATAGAAATATTTTCGAAGCGAGATGAAATGTTAATTTAAAACAATTAACACAGAAAAAAGTAAAAATGGACTTCAATTACGAAATTTGTAATATTAATTAATTTTTAATTGATTTTGCTCCAATCATCAAAATGATAATATTAATAACTAGAATAATTGGTATTATTATTACTTCTTTTCCATAAATAGATGCAATGAGCTGAACATTTTTGAAAATTTACTTAAATTTATTTTATTTCTGTACTTTTATAGACAAATATTTAGTTATTCTTTATATTTTATTAACAGCTGTCAATTTATTGAAAAACAAAACTGAAAACCAATTAGAAAATTAATTTTATTAATAAATCATATAATTAAATTTCAATATAAAGTTAATTAATAATTTTATTAAAAATTTTTTTGAAATATTTTTTTCTGTGAATGCATTAATTTCTGGCTTTATAATGTTCGCATTCAACGAATTTTGGGCTCAAAGTTTTCTAAGATGGAGAATTCCATGCAGTCAAATTCCAAAAATATCGAATTCGGATGTTTCAAATATGTAGAAAGTGATTCTTTTTTTCTTGTATTCATGTATCACAGAAAAAATTATTGCCGTATATTTTTCAATTAACACAGTTGTTTCATTTTGTATCTAAATTTAATAAATAAATTTATAATAAGTAAATACAAAATACACAGAAAAAAATATTTCAAATAATTTTTTAATAAAATTATTTATTAACTTTATATTGGAACTTAATTATATGATTTATTAATATAATTAATTTTCTAATTGGTTTTCAGTTTTGTTTTTTAATGAATTGAGAGCTGTTAATAAAATATAAAGAAAAATTAAATATTTGTCTGTAAAAATACAGAAATAAGATAAATTTAAGTAAATTTTCAAAAATTTTCAGCTCATTGCATCTATTTAAAGAAAAGAAGTAATAATAATATCAATTATTTTAGTTATTAATATTATTATTTTGATGATTGGAGCAAAATCAATTAAAAATTAATTAATATTACAAATTTCGTAATTGAAGTCCATTTTTACTTTTTTTCTGTGTATAAATGAAATTTTAGTATTGGAATTTCTGAAAACGCTGTAATAATCTACTTACTCTTACCTATAAGTATATTACAGTCCATCATTATAATTGGATTTAAATCCTAAGTTAACTATAACTGTATATTTTAGCTACATGTTTTTAAATAAAATCGAATAAATATGTATCTTTTAACAAAGCAAAAATATTTATTTAAAAAAATGTATAAAAAAATGTTTACAACGAAGTTAGTTTTATGTTAAAATGAAATAAAAATTAAAGATTGATTAAAAATGTTATTTATAAATGCAAATAATTAAAGCTACATACATCAATCATAATGAAATGTAAAATTTCTGTACAACAGAAACCAACATTAAACATTAGATAGTATCATTTTGAGAATCGTTATCGACAAAAATCATTTAATAATCATTCGAAGACATTTTCCAGGGCTTATGGTTGCTGTGATAGTTTCTTTGTTTCTGGGCTGGGGTTTTGCGGCCAAAAGGACTCTTGGCATTGACTTGGAGAACGAAATCACCTTCAACATCGTATTCAGTATTGATGCCCATATAAACACGTTGGCCATTACCGTTTTGGTTCTTGTATTCCTTAAGGGAGGTGGCACCTACGGCAGGGAAGTTGCGTTCATTACCGGGTACAACAGATTCGGCGAAATAACGGACAGCACGCATGGAAGCTTCAACAACATTATCAGCACCAGGAACACCATCACTGGGACCATCGGGATAGAAATCAACATCACCGCAACGTGTGGGAGCTCCCATACCATAGGCAGAGGTGTGAATAGCATCAACAAATTCAGCATCACCACGAGCCAAACCAGTCAAAGATTGGCTTTTCTTGGCATAAATTTTAGAGGGATCCAAACCGGTAACACGACGCAATTGATGACCAGTTTCACGGGTATATTGGCGGGCAGCGGCACCAGCAACATGAGCACCAATGTTAGAACCAATTACATGTACAGTTTCTTGGGGAACATCAGCCTTGTCGGTAAGTTGTACCAAAACATCACCAATATAGGCACCAGTCTGTTCAACATCCAAAGTAGCATAAGCCTTAAAGTTGGGAATGGATGAACCCAAATCAACTACTACTAAATTGCCAGTGGGTTTGTTAGATCTGTTCTTCCAAGAGGTGGAATAATCTTCCTCGCTGGAGCTGGGATTTCTGGTCTCACTAGAGTCGTCTTCGTATTTGTAGTTCGAGGGTTCGGGAGTTTGACCATTGTAACGTTGCATATAAGCTTGTACTAGTTTATATGTGGCCTTCTTGATTGTTTCAGTTTTTTGGGGTAGACCAGTAATGAAAATGGTAACTTCCTCATCGCCGAAATCTTTTTGTTCCTTGGCAATTCTGGGCAATTCATTTAATTTAAAGCTGATTTTCTGGTTGTAGGGAGTAAACAATTGAGCTTGAATTTCACTAGGCTTGGGAACAAAGCTGGGTTCAAAGTCTTCGCTAACTTGGGTCAAGTGATCTGAAAAATTTTAATTACATTTTTTAATAAAAGTTTAAATAAATTTTTGTTTTATTTTTAAACTTACACAACTTGTTGAGCAATTCAGCACCCTCTTGCACCGACATATGTTCCAATTTCTCCATACTAAGTTCATTCAAAGAGGGCAGGGATTCCAATTCAGATACAGACAACCAATCGGTTGGTTTCAAACTGTTTTTAATCGAATTTCCTCTATAATACATATTCGATGATTTTGGTCCGCTACCGGCATAAGCCATTGCAAATATGCCCATTAAGAGGCAAACCGTTCTTAAAGGATTCATGATCTTTAGCCTGTTTTCAATGTTAAACCAGAAAATTTAACTTTAATTCAAATGTTTCGATCACTAATAAAAAGTGAACTGCACTTTCTTTCAGCAAATTGTTTAGCTTAAATACTTTTAAATTGAATATGAATTATTGCTGTTTTTACAATTAATATTTTTTTGTTTACATT
This sequence comes from Protophormia terraenovae, assembly GCA_951394005.1. NCBI lineage: Eukaryota > Metazoa > Arthropoda > Insecta > Diptera > Calliphoridae > Protophormia > Protophormia terraenovae. The sequence continues at coordinate 76,840,991 of OX596076.1, read as the reverse complement.
TGCACTATTATTAAATTAATACATTAACATGTAAATGTAATATAATTTTTCAATTTTTTTTTTTTTTTCAATGCCAATGAAAAATACGGTCATTGACCAATTTATAATTTTTATAGTATTAAAATTATATTAAAAATATAATAATAAATATTGCCAACTCGTGTTACATTTTGTTCGATCATCGAAATTGCAATTTGTTTACGTTATTCAATATTCAAACTCATAAATATGATTATATTTGATATTTTAGTTTTTTTCATTAATGTAATTCTAGAAATTTGTTAATAATGTATTTGTTAAATTTGATAATGATTTCCTTCTTTTAAATTTTTTTTGTTTGTTTTGAAATGTGCAATTTTTGTTTTATTCTTTAATGAAGGAAATTTGATATTTTTACATTTTAAAATGTTACATTTTGTTTTTACGGGTAGTAGGATTTAAGGTTATAAATTACTATTATTTTTTTTTATATTGTTTTTTCTTTGCAACAAATGATAGTAAATATTTTAATGCATAGTAGTTTTTTTATTTATATTATATATTATAGTATTTTGTTTTGAAATCTATTTTAATGAATGAAATTATAATGCTGTTGAGATTTTTTAATGTGTAAAAAAAAAAGGAGAGAAAAGTTTGTCATATGTGTAGTAAGGAGTGCGATCGAAAAAATCTTAACACGTATAAATTTCAATAACTTGGGAACGGTTGATCTTAGAGTTTTGATTTTTCTATTAATTAATAATGTAGTACAGATCACAAACAAATACAATTTTTATAGTTCTAACCAATACTTATGAAATCATGGACCTTTTTTGGAAACCCTTCCATTAGAGATTTAATAGTTGTTTTAGTCACTTTTTTGGAAAAGTTTGCCCATATTATTTTAAAATCATCGGGGTTTTCTATGGATCAGACAATATTCTATTTAATAGGAGCAAGGGCATATCTACCTCCCCCAAGTCTTATAATTTTTAAATATTATTTTAATTTCTGCACCCACATTTTATGTTCAGTAAATCATTAATTTGCATAACTTCGCCCGATTTCCGGTCCAAAATTTTTATTTTTTTTTAGTTTTCAATATTTTATTAAATTTTAAAGCATTGTCGATTTAACAACACGAAATATTTCAACATAAAGAATTTTTTGACTTTTGTGTAATAAAAGGAAATTTATAAAATTTTTGAATTATTTTTATACCCTACACCACCATAGGTGGGGAGGGTATTATGCGTTTGTGCTGATGTTTGTAACACCCAAAAATATTGGTCTAAGACCCACCTTAATTTATACCAATCAGCTTAGAATCATTTTCTGAGTCGATTTAACGATGTCCGTCCGTCCGTCTGTCCGTCTGTCCGTCTGACCGTCTGTCCGTCCATGTAAACCTTGTAATCAAACTACAGGTCGCAATTTTGAACCAAAATTAATGAAATTTGGTACACAGGTTTCTTTTAGTCCAGGGACAAAGCCTATTGAAATTAGTTATGATCGGTCCATTATTTCACCTAGCCCCCATACAAATGTCCTCCCGGAAAAGGGTTTAACGATCATAAATCCCTTAAATATAGCAATATTTTAATGAAATTTGGAACGTATAAGTTTTATATAAGTCTAAATAAGTGTGCCGATTTTTAAAAAGATCGGTCCATAATTAACCATAGCTCCCATATAAACCCCTTTTCAGAAAATCACTTTAACGGGCATAAATCCCATTAAAATGTTAGTATGAAGTTAATATTCGACACAAATAAGTTCTATATGAACATAAATGATAGTGCCAAATTTTACAAAGATCGGTCCATAATTTACCATAGCTCCCATATAAGGCCCTCTTTCGGGAATCACCCAAAAGTGAATAAATTCATATAAATGTCAGCATCAACGTAATATTCTGTATTCGTATGTTTTATTTTACACTTATGAGTATCGATCCACATCTGACTCCAAGTCAAGACCCCTCCCCGAATTATAATGTACACAATGGTGTAGGGTATCATATGGTCGGGCTTGACCGACTATATCTTTTTCTCTCGTTTTTTTTTTTTTGTTGTGGCAAAAAATAGAACGCAATTCTTCTTTTATATATTAAAAAACAATACTGAATTTTTGAATCAAGCAAAAAAATTTGTATAATTTTTTATAATTTTTTTTAATACTCTATCGAACTCATGTAATTTTTGTAATAAAATTTAAAAATGCTCCATAATGAGCGCCATCTGGAGGATTTTTAACGTAATGTTTTAGATCTAAAAATATGTTTTTCTATTCCTTAGTTGTTTTTTAAATTTCGGAATAATTTTTATAATTATTTTATTTTAATTTAGTAAAATAAATTACGTCAACATTGAGAACACTTTAAAATTGTAGTAAAAACGGAAAATAATAAACTTTTTCAATTAAACATTTTTTAAAGTTGTGGCAAAAAATAGGCTCTAAGTATTTTGTAATCTATTAAATAACTGTAAAAACTTACATAAACCGTAAAAAAATTGCATAATTTTTTATAATTTGTTTTTTATATCCTTCATCAAATTTAAGAAATTTTTAGGTTTTAAGTAAAAAATATGTGTAAATTTGAGCAATATTATATACATATTCGGAACACTATATTTAAAAGATAATAATAGTCTTAATTTACCATTATTTTTAGGTATTGATTTTAAATTATATGATCTATATTGTTACTTTTCCAAAAGCGTATATGGTAACTCAATTTGAGAAATGTTTTTATTTTGATTTTTGTCTATGGAACAAAGCACTGTGCGTTGTGCTCTCTTATGAAAGGAATATGCCTTTTTTGCAAACATTCTTTGATGTATTTTCGGTACTTATAGAGCCCACTGTAAAAAATTACTTGCTTCTTTTGCCGCAACTGCATAAATTTTGCCATACCAAGAATTTTTTAGGAAATTTTGTCTGCTTTTGGGTTCTGAACTTATTTCCTATCAATGCTCAAATTCTCCTGATACTGTTTAATAAAATTGGAAATAGTTTGACGACAGACCTTTAATTCTTTGGCCAATTTTTTGTATGACCAATTTGGATTTTTTGGAAAATTTTGAATAATTTTAGCACGTAATTCTTTTTCGTCGCTCATTTTGGTTAAATTCACAACTAATCAACATGGTTGCCATTAAAAATAATAACTGAACTATTTTTCAAAGATAACTAGATAAAAAATAAAAATAAAATTTTAATATTGCGTCTGAAAAAAGTTATGAGGCAAAACGTGTGTTAAGATTTTTTCGATCGCACTCCTTAGTACAGTAATGTATTTAATAATAATAATGCTAATGGTTTTTATTTTATGTTTAATTTGAAGAAGAAATTAAATTAAATTTTGTACAAAATTTGCAAAAAAAAAAAAAAAAAAAAAAAATGTTTAAAAAAATCATACAAATTCGAAAATGTCAAAAATTCAAATTTTTATTCTTTAACCCATTAAGGCCCTGCGTTGCGTTTTCGCAACGTCTACCTTGAACGCTTTTCATGCCTACCCTAAATAATATAAATTTTAAATAATTATTTGTGAATAAAGATTCATTCAATATCTAATCAACGTGTTTCAGGATTTTTCCAATATACTCATGATATAAAAAATACAAGGTAGTTTTCATTTATAATTATTTGACAAGAATCGGGTTTATTGAAGTTTATGTTTTTAACATTTTAAAGAGTGATGCCACATTAGCAATATAAATAAAATATTCCAGAATTGTGTAATTTGCTCGTAATATAAAATTAGTATTCATCCTGCTCTTCGAGATACTTATCAAGGTATTCTTCACCATAATCTTGAATTTTGGTGGTTTCATTTAACATACTGAAAAATATGCAATATTCCAAAATAGGGTTTATTTATTAAAAATAAATAAAAAATTTTAAACTGATTAATAATAAGTTAGTAAGTAATATTTATTCAAAAGCTCTTACATACATACATACATACAGTGTTGGAAAAAATAATAAGGACGACCCTTACTTTCACAAACAGATGCAAGCAGTTTCTTTATATTAAGTTTTTTTTTTTTTTGGGGGGGGGGGGGTCCCGCTATTTATCTGTTCCTAAAATAACGGAATTTCATTATTTGTTAACTTTTTCTCTTTTGCGCTTTAGTCAATAAAAATTATTATTTTTAACATAAACATATTAAAAATCCGTAAAGCAAAGTTTATGTGATTAATTTAATCATATTGGTTTCGTGTTTATGATTTATGCCTTCGGTAAATAAATTCGAAAATGGGTCGGGGTGTTCATTGTACTGAATCTGAAAAAATGTTATTCTTAAATTAAATTCGGGCGGGTTATCAATTAGAAAAATTGCACAGATAATGAAGTGTTCCAAAACTAAAGTATTCAATGCCATTCATTCGAAAAAAGTCATAAAACTAGAGGTAGAAAGCCTAAAACGTCGGCGCTTTTTGACCAACGTTTAGTTCTAGTTTCCAAAAATAACCCCTTTATGTCATCAAGTAGCCTTCAAAATTAATTGTGTGCTTCAGTGACAAGGCGAACAATAAGAAATAGGCTGTAGGATGTCGGATTAATGGGACGCAGTCTGAAAAAAGTACCACTGTTGAGTAAGAAAAACATACAAAAGAGGTTGGAATTTGCCAGGCCGTAAAAAGTGAAACAACGAACCATGGTCAGACGAAAAAAAAGTAAATTTATTTGGATCTGACGGAAAATCATTTGCACGTCGTCCTGCAAATGCTGAATTTGATCCAAAATATATATATAAAAAAAAAACGTCAAACACGATGGTGGTCCATGATGCTATGGGGATGTTTTTCGGCCTCTGGAGTTGGTCAAATAGTTTGGATTCAGGGAAAAATGAATGCTGCTGACTATATAGACATTCTCCAGAATAAAATGCTTCCATTTGCTGAGGATGAAATGTCACTAAAATGGGAATTCATGGAGGATAATGATCCGCTAGAAGTGTCAAAACGTGGTTTCAGCAGAATGAAGTGCCTGTAATGGAGTGGCCGTCCCAATCACCGGACTTAAACCCCATTAAGCATCTCTGGGGAGTCCTCAAAAATAAAATTGGTAGCTTTAAATCAAAAAATAAACAAGAGTTGTGAGAAAAAACTCAAGAAACCTGGTACTCAATTCAGCCCGAGGTATGTGCTAATCAAGATGTTATAAAAATGAAGAAATCTTCAACCAAGTATTGAAAAAGTATTTGAAATTTATGGTAATGTAAAAAAAAAAAAAAAAAAAAAAATATTTTTTCCAAAACTTTAAGTGTCCCTATTATTTTTTCCAGGCCTTTTTAAAAAAAATATATTTTTTGGCAGAACTAGTTAATTACTTTTACTTTATAAGTTAAAATATTTGAAGTTATTTAATTTTATGTATATTCTTTTTAATATTTATGGAATAGTAAATAAAAAAGTAAGAATATATTGAAAAATTAGAGTGTCCCTATTATTTTTTCCAACACTGTATATGGTAGTTGTGGCCAATTGTAGATTTACTATTACACTATAACATTTGTATAAATGATTTGCAGTTGTAGAACATATGAGTGGGAAATATTACATTGATACTAAAATTTTCATGGGATTTATTCACTTTAAAAGGATTCTCTATAATGAGCCATATGGGTAATATGATCAACTGTATACCGAAATAAATTTAATAATTATCAATTAATTTCAATAGCAAACATTTTTTCAAAATGTGAATTTGTACCTTTTTATGGGTATTGAGTTTCATACGTCAGCACAAATGCATAATACTCCAATCACATTGTTAGCGTAGAGTGCAGTAGTATAGCAAATTATTATTTAATTATCTAAATTATTTACCATATGGGAATGATGTTTGCACCTCTTTTTAATCTAACATTGTTGTTATTAATCTTCATGTCCCTTTGGAAGAAATTGTGTGAACATACCAAGGGATCTAACGGCAAATTTTTTTCATCTACATTACATGCATCCAACTATTGATAACGAATTTAGGGCAGAAAAATCGGTCAAGCCCGACCATATGATACCCTACACCATTGTGTACATCAAAGTTCGGGCAGGGGTCTTTTACTAGACTTGGGGCCAATTTTGGACCGATATTTTTATTAAGTGTAAAATAAAACATTCGAATACAGAATATAACGCCGATACTAATATTTATATGAATTTATTAATTTTTGGGTGATTCCCGAAAAAAGGCCTTATATGGGAGCTATGGTAAATTATGGACCAATCTTCGTAAAATTTGGCACTATCACTTACATTTGTATAAAACTTATTTGTGTCGAATAAAAAAAATAAAAATGAAGATATTTAAATCGCTCCATAAGTTATATGCGTACCAAATATGAACAAAATCGGATGATCCTCCGTAAAAAAATTGCATTTTTTATAAATCTCTTCTCAACACATTATGGATGTCAAATGAAAGCTAAAAAAAAATCCATAAAATATCTTTTGAACACTTATATTATCTTGCAACACTTATTCTCATACTTATGAATAAAACTAGAAACAATTAGTGGTAAAACTGAGACACTGTTTCCAGCCAACATGACAAATTTCCTCTCAAAAAAAAAAAAAAAAAAAAAAAAAAAAAAAAATCAAAGTTTTGAATGATGTGCAATTTTAAAGAATATTATAAAAAGTTGGTCTTAATATCTCTATAACCGTTGACCGTATTAAAAAGTAATGTAAGAACGACTTGAAGATAATTTTAATTGAAATTTTTTTGAACAAAATACGACAAGTCGTTTTCGAGATATGCTTCAATATATAGTGCAACCTCTTAATTTTAGAAATCACGATTTATCGCGAAAACTAGAGTCAATTCAAAAAAAAAAAAAAAAAAATGGATTAGAGACATAGTATATATTAATAGCGTGCATCCGAATTGACTGAAAAAATCCGTGCCGCAGAATCAGTGTTTCCCTGTGTAATTTATTTATTGTTTTCAAGTTGTATATTTTTTGAAATTTTGAAGACTTTTTAAGGGAAAACTGGACGTCCTGGAGAAAAACAGAATATATAGTTTTACGTACGAGCACTATTAAGATATACATAAATATATCGTTCATCGTTCAACGCCCAACAATATTGTTCATGTCTTCCGATTCTGTTAATATTTGGCATACGCATACCCTATGGAGCCATTTAAATATCTTCATTTTTATTTTTTTTTAATTTTGAAAAATTCGCAAATTTATTCACGTTTTTCACTTTCCGAAAAGTAAAAAAATAAAAAATCGAAAAGGAGAGTAACTTAAATCGTCAATATCTCTAAAAGTTGTTAACGGATTTTTATGATTTAAATTGCTTATATAAGATGAATATGTCTTCTATAAACGTAGTAATTTTAAAAGAATATAATATAGTTTAAAAACAAATTAAATTTTAGGAAGCATAAAAAATTGCCATATTTTATAAATCTCTCGTAGAATGAACGATATGAAAAACCTCCGCGTTTTAGCATAAATATGAAATACATATTTAAGATTTTTTAAGTAATATTTTCTAAAATGTTAATTTAACAGGACAGAAAATTGTATATATTTCCTTTAATATTTGTAAATTTCTCCCATTCTAGAAAATGTGGGTTAAGTAAATAGTACGTTTTATTCAAATTAATAATGGTCTATATATGATTATAGTTTCCATACGAGGACCTCTCTCGAATATCAGTTAAACTTTTTTTACTTGTTTATTATTAAAAAACTATGATAAATGTAATAAAATGTTAAAAAAAAAAACAAGAAAGAAAGATATAGTCGCTCAAGCCCGACCCTACGCCATTATGTACACCAAAATTCGGGTAGGGGTCTTTTGTTACACTTGCGACCAATTGTGGACCGATACTCATATTATGTGAAAAATAAAACATACAAATACAGAATATTACTTCGATACCAATATTTATATGAATTTATTCACTTTTGGCTGATTCCCGAAAGAGGACCTATATGGGAGCTATCATTTATATTTGTATAAAACTTATTTGTGTCGAATATTAACTTGATATTAACATTTTCATGGGATATGGAAGCTGTGGTTAAGTATGGTAGTTTGATTACAAGGTTTACTTGGACGGACAGACGGTCAGACGGACGGACATCGTTAAATCGACTCAGAAAGTAATTCTAAGCCGATTGGTATAAGTTAAGGTGGGTCTTAGGTAACGTGACCATAGGGTTTTTGTCAAAAAGCGGGACCTGAACGACTAAAAAGCGGAATTCTGAACAAAATTGTATAGAAAAAGCGGGATTTTGAAAAGTTTTGTAAAAAAAGAGGGATTTTCTTTTTATAACTCAATTAAAAATCTAAATCAGCTGTTCTCTCGCAAGCACTTGGTTCACGACCCAATTAAGACGCTACAAATTGAGAACGACTCATCAAAATTGTGGAACATCGAAATAAATAAATATATCCTTACAAACTGAAGCAGTAAAAATTACAATTTCTCGAAATGTTTTCAAAATATTCTTAGTTAAATTTCAAGATTGAATTCAAATACGGATTGATAAAAAAAAAAAAACTTCATGCTTTTTGAATTTGATAGCAATAGTTTTTCTTAAATAATTCTTAGACCCGTTAACAATAAATCTAAGGTTGGTTGCCGTTACCGCTAAAAAAACCATTCTACTTGACTGTTACCCCTAAAATACCGGTACCGAAATAATTGAAAATACGGCTACTGCTAAAATATATAACGATAACAAAATATTACCGAAATAGCAGGAATACCGTTAGCTTTATTTTTGGGTTTAAGAAATATTATTATTTTTAATAAAGTAATATTTGATGGTTCTAAGCCGATACTTCGAAATTTCTGAAACAACAGTTACCCATAAAATACCATTACCGAAATTACTCGAAATACCGGTAACGCTAAATACCGTTACCGTTAACGCTATAACTAAAAATACCGTTACCTATAAAAACCCGTTATCAAAATTATCCGTTATACTGTTACCTTTTGAATCGGCTGCCAAAAAATTAAACACTAATATTCAGTTAAAACAGAAAATTAAACAAAACATTAACACAAGGTTTTCGTAAGCACCAACTTTAAGTACATTTAATCGAAGACATTGTTCCAGATATTTCTATAATTGTTTAAAAAGTAAAAAAGTAAAAAAGTATCCAATCCGAAACAAAGGCACATCGTTTATATGGTTCCAGATATTTATTAAAGGTACAATATGAAAATATCCATGTTAACCTTGATATCAAAGTTCATGTCAAAACATCTTTTTGAAATGGCACATTTTGGTAAATAAAATTGGTAAAAATATTCTCGCGAAATTAGTTTTTAAAATCTAAAAATCTCTCGGAAAGAACAAAATTTCTTCCTCCAAAAATTTATTTATATTTTATTCTATTATTTTTAAATTAATTAAAATTTTAAACCTATTTCTCGAAAAAAATTCTAAACTTTTTTGGTCAAAATATATTAGACTTGTGATTTTTCATTCACTGGTAGATAACTAATGTTAAAAAATTTGTAAATATTTTAACAAGCTTAATAATGCGTATCTTTTGGGAGGTCTTCCTACATCGAAGTCATCAAAAAATACACACAAAGTACATTTAAGATTAGTCAGTAGAGAAGATGATCATCGTAACAAAATATTTAAAACTTTTAATTATCACTTTCCGGTGGAAAAGATCATTTTTAGTTACACTTAAATATTGGTAAGAGTGTTATAAAAAAATAAATAAGGAAATCGAATAAGTAATTGTTAGAGTTAGAAAATCGGTATTTCTTAATAAAAAGGGGGAAAAATATTATGGGCAGGATCGAAGTTTAAAAAGCGGGACGACTGGTCACGTTAGTCTTAGGCCAATATTTTTGGGTGTTACAAACACCAGCACAAACGCATAATATACTCCCCACCTATACACAATGTCACATTTGGTAGTTTTAGAACGACAAAATCCAGTTTTGAAGATATTGGTCTGAAATTGTATATTCTGTTAGTAGATAAGGTCGTAAACATTCCCACTAAAAATGGGCGGAAAGAATCACTGTCTCTCACATACTGGAAAAAAAAAAAAAAAATACTTTATTTGTATGAATATCGGTTATATTTTTGTAAAATTTATTAAAATAAAGGATATTTGAAAAGTAGGCGTGGAAAAATCTAATCACACCAATCTTAGTATAACATTTGCATAACAAATTTTTAGCCATTACCTTAAAATACTTAAATAATTCTTAAAAAATTGCTAATATGAGGTACCGCACCTTTTATTCTAATACTTTAAAAGATCGCAAAAAGATGTTCTTTTATATAACATTTATACTTTTAAATTGGAACTCGTTGGAACTTTTTACTTCCAGTCCATTAAAAATAGAATTTACAAAAAAATATATACTTTTTAATATTTTTATTTCTTTTAAATAAATAACAATATTTTCAGCATTGATTTTTTTAACCTAGCAAATTATAATAGAATAATTTGGATACATTTATTATTACATACCAAAAAATCGTATCGATATCTACAGTATTTACTGAGATGTATAAAGTTAAAGTTAACATACTTCTTTACAAAAGTTTTAAATAAAATTAAAATATTTTTAAAAGTTGTAACTTATAAAATCCATAATTCGCGCTATAGATACTTCCCAATATTTTAAGTATTTTTTCCATAATACATGATATGTTTACTATTAAATGCGAAAATAATTATTTCAATTAATAAGCTTTTATTTTCGTATTTTTGTCGTTCTAATTTGGATAAATGTGTAGGGTATAAATATAAGTAATCAATTTAAAATTAAATTATCATCGCTTCAAGCTTCATATTAGTTCATGGTCTTTCAAGTAATGTTTTCATATTTTACTTAACGTAAAGAAGGTTTTTGCATGGTGAATTAAAATTCTAAATATAAGAAAATAAAACTTAAAATCATAAAATTTTAGTTTAAGTAATTTAATATGAGATTCCTTAACATAAAATATCTTGAAACATATTTGTTGGAAACTATTAACCAATGTTATTTGAAGAACATTTTTTGCAACTTCTATTTAGATAATACGTACAATATAACTTAAATTTTCCCTCTTTCATTATACTCTTCACCACAGTTGTAAAGGGTATATATAAGTTTGTCAATTCGTTTGTAATTTTTAAAATTAGTTTTGCCTGATATGTATGTCTTTTACCCATTGCTGCAAACATTTCAGGTACATCACAAAAATATTTGAAAATATTTGGTAAAGTGATGAAGGGTATGAAAGATTCGGCTCTATAACGCTATAATTTGTTTTATATATATAACGCCATATACGAGCAGTTATTAAAAATGCATTATTCTTTAAAGTCCTCTTGAAAAACTGAAAAGGCATGTATACTAAAAAAATCCTATATTTTCACATGTATCTCTATTGAATTTTTATTGTGTAAACTTTTATAAATTTAAATTGAATAAGCGTATGAGTATTATGTGTTCCTGGAAAACAATATTACTCATAACGTTTATAACGAACACCAGCTTTAATGAACTATGGCTATAGTGAACACTTTTCTTCGATCTCATTAATTTTACCAACATTTTCCATACAAATTACTACGTTTATAACGAACACGGTTATAGCGAACTTTTTTTTATAACGAACACATTTTTATGATCCCAAGAAGAATTTTTCATACAAAAAAGTACGTTTATAACGAACTCCCACAAACACTTGTTTTAGATAAATAAAATTACACATTTCAAAAAAGTTCCAAAAGTTTAAAAACTAACAGAAATAACTTTTATTTATTTCCATTTAAATTATTGGACAAATAGAAATAATTTTCATTAATTTCTACTTAAATTATCATCAAATAAAAGATGATTTTTACATTTGTAGTTGTTGGCCTTTTTAACATAACATACATTTATCGAAAATAGCTAATAATAAAACTGAAATTATCTGAGGATTAAACACTAAATATTCCTCAAAAAGGAAATATCTTAAAACATGCCAATTTAAAAACATCGGTAATAAAAGAAAACATTGAATTAGTATTAAAAATATAATTAATCTCAATTTGACATTTGTGAAATGAATGTTAAAGAGTCATTCCATTTAAAACCAACACGAAAAAAATAAATTTTTGACTTTTCGTCTCCGAATTTGGTACAATCATTATTCTTGTCAAAACTAAAACTAATTCAAAATTTCAGATAATTTCATCAAGTGGATCGCGAAATATCGCGGTTTGAAAGTGCAAAATAACTCAAAATAAGTACACAAAATTACAAATATCTTTCGAAGTATTTATTATATAAGATTTATTGAGATGTCATATTAAAGGTATCAAAATTACCTTTAATATGATGTATAACATGACTTTTTTTTCTCAGCATCAAAATGGTCCATATCTCGCGATTTTTCGTTCGCGGATAAATATCTCGAAAAGTGGTCTTTTTAAAAATTTTTAAAAAATATATGTTAATGATGAAAATGTTTGCTATAACCGTGGAAAGTGGCATTCTGGGACTCGCCATATTTTAGAAGTTATTACAACAAATGTCATAATAAATACGAAATATTTATCTCAATTTGTGTTGTTTTGTTTGTAATAAAATAGAAAAATCGCCAATTTCTTCCAAAAATCATCCGACTATAATAAAATTCGGCAAGAATATTAATATTGACGCTGGAAATGCAACTACCGAGTTTCAGTTTGATTACCTCGATAGTTCGCGAATTATAATATATAATTATAATATCGCAAAAATGAGGAAAATTGTCTTTTTAAAAATACAAATATCTTCCAAAATAATCTTAATATTGACGCTGGAAATGCAACTACCGAGTTTCAGTTTGATTACCTCGATAGTTCGCGAATTATAATATATAATTATAATATCGCAAAAATGAGGAAAATTGTCTTTTTAAAAATACAAATATCTTCCAAAATATTTACGTTACAACGTTCATTAAGGCAATTATTTAAAGGTAATGAAATTACCTTTAAAATGATACTTGAAACATGTTTTTATGTTGAATTTTATTGGTGGATAATTAGCGAATTAAATTTCGCGGTCGGGTATTTCAAAAAGTGGTATTTTTAAATTCGTGAAAATTATATATGTTGAGGATGGAACCATTTTGAATGTTCTCTGTAAGTATCGTGATGGGACTCTTAATGGCTTCTGAGTTATTTAAAGGTAACTCATTACCTTTTACCATTATAAAGGTAGTTTCATTACCTTTAAATAACTGCCTTAATGTGTTAAAGTGTTATACATCATATTAAAGGTAATTTTGATACCTTTAATATGAGATCTCAATAAATCTTACAAAATGAATACTTCGAAAGATATTTACAATTTTGTGTATGCAACTTTGTACATATATTGAGCTATTTTGCACTTTCAAACCGCGATATTTCGCGAACCAATTGGTGAAAATATCTGAAATTTTGAATTAGTCTTAGTTTTAACAATAATAATAATAATAATTGTACCAAATATTATCAAATTCGGAAGAGGTGAGAAAATCAGCTGGTTGGTTTTAAATGAAATGACTCTAAATTCAAAAATGCTATATTAATCATTAATATTAAAAAATTATATAAACCTCCCATTTTTAAAGAAAAGAAATATGCTTTAATTCTAAATATTATTATTGTAATGAAATATGTGTATTTTTAAAAAAAATTTTTTTCTTTTTTTTTGTTTAATTTTACGGATATAACGAACTACGTTTATAACGAACTAATTATGTCGGTCCCTTCCAGTTCGTTATAACCGTGTTTGACTGTATATATTTTACCAAGGACAGAAAATAATCATTATTCTTGAAAATTTAAACAAAAAAATCAGATACAAGGAACGACTGGATAAAAGTGTTAAATACTGAAATGAAATCTTCAGAATATGTTCTATCGAAATCCGGAATGATTTTTTTTTTTTGATTTTTATTAAAAAAAAAAACTTTTTTAATGATTATTTTTGATTTTTATTTTTTCGCTCACAATATAAAACTTAAAATGAGAAATGAAACTATTACGTAATTTTTAATAAAAAAGATTTTTCATCGTAAATTAGATTTATTCACTAAAAGGCAAATGTGATGATACTTTTTTCATCAAATTTTTTATTAAAAATCGAATTTTTTTTTACTAAAATTCGAATTTTTTACTAAAAATCAAGTAAAATGTTAAAGGATTCTCTTAATGCATCTGTTCAAGTTGAACCTACATTCAGCTTTGGAGATAAATAATTTATTTTAAAACATAACATTTTAATGTCTTAAATAAATAAAATACGTTTTTATATCCTTTAAAATGAAACTTTAAAATTAAATTTGCCAGTAAGATTTTCTCTAATGTAAATTAATATAAAGAACTTCTTTAAAAATTCAATATTTTAATGAGATGTTTTTAATTGATAATATAGGTAGGTATATCGATTTTGAAAATTTGTATAATTAATATTGAAATGATTTGTAAGTTTAAATTGTATGTAATATTTATATGTAATTGCCCTCGCAACAATGTTTCCAAGTGCAGCTGATTGAAAAGATGCCCGTGTTCAAAGTGTTTTACATGACTTTTGTCAGCTCTAAAAAAAATGATAAGAACTTTAAGTGATAAGAATATGTTTGAGAATCTAGAAACATAAGATTCAATTATTTTTGTTAAACGATTAAAAAATAATTAGCTGATTTTTACATACCAACTACTTATTTGATTAAATAATCAATCGATTAATCACTTTATTAATTAAACATATTAAAATAAACAAACACTGATAAGTGGTCAATGACCGAGTTTAATGCAAATAATTGGAAAATGTTTGTGTTGTAATAAATTAATATTTTTTTCTTGAAAATTCCGCCACTCATCACTATTGAAACAAAATGCAAATAGGAAAAATAATTTTAGTATTAATGAAATCAAGTATAAAAGGGTTTAATAAAAACGAAAAAATTATAGTTCACTATCACAAGTGATTAAAGCTATTTATTTTCTAAACCAACTTTTTTAGGGAAACGAAATCATGAATACTTTTAAAACTATTTGCCTTTTAATAGGCATATTTGCTTTGGCTACTGCCAACAGTGGTCCTAGACCTATGAGTTGGTCAGAACTTAAGCATAAAAATTCACTTAAGAATAGTTTGAAACCAACTGAATGGTTGTCAGTGTCTCAGTTGGAAAGATTGCCTTCATTGAATGAAGTTAACCTTAAAAAGTTGGAAGAAATGTCGGTGCAAGAAGGTGCTGATTTGCTCAATAAAATGTGTAAGTATTCTTTTTTAGTGATAATCTAATAAAACTTTCAAAAAAGATTTAATTAAATTTATTGTTTTGTTTTTCTTTGAACAGATCACTTAACACAAGCCGGTCAAGCTTTTGAACCCACTTATGTTCCTAAACCAAGTGAGATACCTGCTTTCCTTATTACACCCGATAATAAAAAAGTTAGCTTTAAATTAAATGAATTACCTAAAATTGCCCAGGAAGAAAAAGATTTCGGCGATCAGGAAGTTACCTTCTATATTACCGGTTTACCCCAAAAAACTGAAACTATCAAGAAGGCTACTCGTAAATTGGTGAAAGCCTATATGCAACGTTACAATGGTGAAGCTTCCCAACGTACTAATGTCAGATACGAAGATGATTCCAGTGAAAATCCTAGCACTAGTGAAGAATATTATTCATCCTACAACAAACCTTCTGGCAATTTAGTTGTTATTGGATTAGGTGAGGTATTAAATAACATGAAGGACTATGCAACTTTGGATGTTGAAAAGACTGGTATGGAAATTGCTGATGTTTTGGTAAAATGCATCGATAAGGCTGATGTTCCCCAAGAAATCGTCCATTTGATTGGCTCCAATATTGGTGCTCATGTTGCTGGTGCTGTTGGTCGTCATTTTACCCGTGAAACTGGTCATCAATTGCGTCGTATTACCGGTTTGGATCCCTCTAAAATTTTTGCTCAACCCCATAAATCCTTAAGAGGTTTGGCTCGTGGTGATGCTGAATTTGTTGATGCTATCCATACCTCTGCCTATGGTTTGGGAACACCTACCCGTTGTGGTGATGTTGATTTCTATCCTAATGGTCCCAGTGAAGGTGTATCTGGCGCTGATAATGTTGTTGAAGCTTCCATGCGTGCTGTGCGCTATTTCGCCGAATCTGTTGTACCCGGTAATGAACGTAACTTCCCTGCTGTAGGTGCCACTTCGCTTAAGCATTACAAAGAACAAAATGGCAACGGCAAACGTGTTTACATGGGTATCAATACCGAATACGATGTTGAGGGTGATTTTATACTCCAAGTTAACTCAAAGAGTCCTTTTGGCCGTGCTACTCCTGCTCAAAAGCAACAAAACTATCATAATGTCCATAAACCCTGGAAAATGACTTCTAAGGATTATTAATTGATTGCTGTAGATGATTGGTAAAATGATTGTGAGTTTGCAATTATTTTGCCAAATGAATAAACGATACTCTCCGATTTAGTTTTATATTTGTGATTTTAATTAGTTTATTAAGTAAAATTTAAAATGATATCCTGTAAAATAAATAATAATTGCACAGTTAAAGAAATATTTTAAAATGAAATTAGTTTGTTTTCTTAAAGTTTTCAAGTGAAATTATTTTTAAGAAAAGATCACTTCTAAAATTTTCGAGTTTATTTTACATTTCTTTTGTATTAGGAGTTTCTTTAAATTAGTAAAAAATTTTCAGTTTTTTTCGAAATTTGGTACTTTTTTGAAAAATTGGTTCTTTAAGTATTTATTTTTGGACAGATTGGTACTTAAAAAATTATATTTTAAAAATTGTTATTTTTTTCATTTTATAAAAACTGGCTGTATTTCGTAGTTACTTTTTTAAGTTTATGCTTGTTTTAATAATTTGTACTTTTTTGAAATCCATTTAAATGGTTGTTTTATATATAAAAAGTATATACGAGAAATATTGCAAAAATACGCCGTAATTGTAGAAAAAATTGCAGAGCATTAAATAGTATTAAAATAGCGTGATCTAATAACACAGGTCAACACTAAAAAAGTATCTGAAAAATCATGTTGCAGATACTGTAGGTATACTCATCCCAATCACCAGAAACATTTCGGTTTTTCCCATCACGTCACATTTTTAACCTATTGAGCACCATAGAAAATATGGTTCCATGATGAGTTTTTATGTTATAAAATTTCCCATGTAATAGGTAGAGGAGATTAGTCACTCATACATATTTTATAGCCATGACACGGGTCTTCAAAAATTTAGTACCAAGAGAGCCTTTAAAGTTTTAAAAATCAAGAATTTCTCAATTAACTCTAATAAATCCATTGAGAAATGAAGGTTAAGGTGTGTGTGTGTATATATTTCATATACCAGACAAAACGATGTAGAACTCAAAAATGGTAATGGTAATCGCTTTTGAAATCGCACTGACAGAAAATTAGTAAAGGTATGAAAAAATAAGAATCCAAATTTAAACAACAAAGTTAACAAAAAAATTATTAGAAAAATATATCGGGAATAATTCGACATAATCTCAACTCCTTAGACTAAATATAGTGTAGAAAGTTAAATAAAACATTTACATGACGTGCCAAATTTCATCAGATATCTTTAAAACTTCGACCCGTACTTTGTTCACGTGGACAGACAGCCAGACATACGGACGGACATTATTAAATCAAGTCAGGAAGTGATTCTGAGAACGCTATACTTTAAAGTGTTGGTCCGATAATTTTTTCTGTGCGTTACAAATTTCAGCACAAACGCATAGTACCCCAAACATCTATGGTGGTGTAGGGTATAAATATTTAATAAACCCTATTTCGTAATAAAATTCAATAAATTAAAAATTTAAAGAACTGTTGTAAAATAATATTTCCTTTTTTACTTTCTCCTTTACAATTTACTCAATTAAATAAAAAATGCAATTTGTGTTTCTAATTATACATACGAGTATTTATTTAATTATTTTTTAATGTTTTCATTTATTTCTAATTAAATAGTAAATTGATATTTAATTTATTATGGAAATGGCAGAATATTAAAAAAAAAAAAAAAAAAGATTTTGAAAAAATTTTACTGAAAATGGGAATGGGAAAGAAATGCATATAATTTAAACTTAAACATATAAACAGGCTTATAAATAAACTTAAATTTACATACGTACATACATTACGAGTATAAACAATAAAATCATAAAATAATTAAAAAAATAAAATATTTATATTAAATATATGCTAATCACACTTCAAAGCAAAGAAAACACAAAAATAAAAATAATAAAAGAAAATTATAAAAATTTAAGAGAATTTTGTAAATTCCAATTAAAAATAAAAAAATAACACATAATCTAAATAAGATCAGTCAAAAGTTTCTTTTTTGACATATAAATTCATAAATTTCGCTCGTTTTTAATTCAACTTAATTTAGTTAAAATTTTGTTTAAATTTTATATTTATTTTTAATACAAAAAGAATTCGTTGAATATATAGAGAGTAATTGCTGTTTTTTTATAGTACTTAAGTACTTCTGGCAGTAATTTAGGCGTTTTTTATTATTATGAGTTTCAGTTTTTTTCTATTTTATTCTTTACAACCTAAGCCAGCTGCCCAATTACACATGCCACCCACAGGATCATAACTCAAACCTTTGGGACATGTATATTCCCAGCCAACAACTCCACCTGTTTCAAATTTGGCACAGGAAATGAATTTGCGACATGACAATGGATGTGGGAAGTTGCCTTGATCTAAGCATTCAATTATGCCACCACCATGTAGAATAACTTTAAGCTGAAAGTAAAAAAAAAAGAAATATATATAAAATTTATAAGTATAAAAGTAAATTTAATTTATTTGGAAAATTTTAAATATTAAAACATTCAAAGAAATTAAAGTCTGACCAGGAAAAAAATTACACTTTTTAAAACAAATATTACTTGGAAACCATAACAATATACACAATATGTAAAAATTGTAAATTTTGTTCCATTACAGTAAATTATTCAAAGTTCCCGGAGATCCGCCAAACTGAGAGATTTTGAGAGCTAATGAAAGCTGCCAAGTTTTTTAAATATAAGTGGCAATGTGTCTAATATGAACATACCCTACAGTAAAGAGAACCGGTTCAAAACTAGTCACGTGACAGGTTCTCAGGGCTAGTGACCGGTTCCAGTTCTGGAACTTTACATGAGAGAAACCACTTTTACATGGGGTTGTCATTGGAGGTGGCTAATTAGCCCCTTGGGACAGGCCACAGGACTGGTCCAAGAGGACAGGTTCAGTGTCGATTAATATAATAAAAATTTGATAAAAATTCGGTAATTGTTTAATTTTTAAACATTTTTTTATTTTTATTAAATTATGTTAACTTTTTATTTATAATTTTTCTTTAATGTCATGGCGGCAGTCCGAATCGAACCCATGTTCTTCTGACGTATCTTATGTTTTATAGTCTTCAACGCTAAAGACTCAGCCAGATTGTTATTGCGCGCGAGTTGCTAGTTGCGCACTTAACAAGCATGTTATAAATTGACTCTCAACTGTTATATAATGAGTGTGTTTGTGTCAACTGGTTCTCAACTGAAACTTTGCAGACGAGTTAAGTGTCAATTGGTACTCAACTGGTACTAAGGGACCGGTCCATTACTGCAATTGCCACAAATTTCCCGCAGGGTAAGTACTGTACTGCCTAAAAACTAAATACCTATATTATAATTTATTTAAATAAAGTTTAAGTTGAGACTTAAGTGGACAGAGATTAGTTTTAAATATCAAAGAAATAGTTTTACTACATTTTTTAGAATTGATTTATGAGGATTTATATTTTCCAAACTTTTTTTTTTTTCTGACTAACGTTTCACAATGAGGTCAAACGCAAATTTTTTGGTAATAAATCTGTATCTCCTAAACTACTGGTCGTATTAAATTGAAATGTATGGAAGAGTTGTAGAGAAGGACTCAAGCTTTCAGAAAAATCATCTTGTAGTCACCCTGTGATAACACAAAATAAGCTACTGGGTATCAAAATTGACTACCTCGAGTATTTAAAAGTTTCAAAAAATCGTAACTTCTACAAATTTTTATACGCTCAATAGTTTTGGAAATATTTCGAAATAAGTGTCCGAAAAAATTTTTTTCATGCTAAATTCAAGATTTCTTTTTTACTAAAACTTCTTTTTTAAAGTGAAAACTTCAAAAATATTTCAGTTTATCATCTTTACCTCAAAGCTGGCAAAACTAGGAGTAAATAAAGCAACGTATCATAAAAATTGATGCACAAACCTTGATTGGATTCCCAGTTAAGTTAGGATACCCATGCATACCTACAGTTAAGTGGAAATACACTAGTCGGCAAAATATATATATATATATATATATATATATATATATATATATATATATATATATATATATATATATATATATATATATATATATATATATATATATATATATATATATATATATATATATATATATATATATATATATATATATATATATATATATATATATATATATATATATATATATATATAAAAAAATGATTGATTAGATGGAATTTAACGTGCTAAATAAGAATCAGCTTTTACTTTTATTTGTCTATCACGTATTGATTTTTTTATGGGCATGACCCCGCCTTTAGGCAGTCACACTTGTATAACTGGAGAACTGTTTGTCCAATTAAGATAAATTAAACTCCAGTAGATAGTGATCTAAATTGTCTTTGAGCTGAGTTTACATAATTTTTTGTTCAGTTAATATTTTCCTAGTTATTCGGTAATTAGTAGCGAATTATTTTTTTTTTTAAATGGTGAAAATTTTGATCCATAACATTGTAATTCTTGAGCAAATGAAAAATATTGTTGACATACCTTGAAGACAATTTTCATATGCATCTTTTGATGTATCATTTATCAAAATTGTGTAAACGGTTCTTGAGTTATAGTCTAAATTTGACAAACCATTCTCGAATTTTATAGTGTGACCACTGAATAAGGTGATGATGTTAGTCTTGCACTTAAAAAAAATCAGTACGTGATAGAAAAAAAGTGTAATTCTTGAGCAAATGAAAAATATTGTTGACATACCTTGAAGACAATTTTCATATGCATCTTTTGATGTATCATTTATCAAAATTGTGTAAACGGTTCTTGAGTTATAGTCTAAATTTGACAAACCATTCTCGAATTTTATAGTGTGACCACTGAATAAGGTGATGATGTTAGTCTTGCACTTAAAAAAAATCAGTACGTGATAGAAAAAAAGTGAATGCAGATTCCACCTATTCCACCTAGTCCACCTATTTTTGTTTCAAGGAAAAATATTTTTTTTTTTACTTTTTTTGCCCACCACTGTATTTCTACGCAATTTGTATGTAACATGGATATTTTTACTTAACTTTGAATGAAATCACGATTAGTGCATCAATTTTCAAGATACATACTTTATTTTTTATTCGCAGCATTACCAGCTTTAAAATAAAGGTGATAAACTGTAACATTTTTGATGTTTTCATTTATTAAAATAAATTTTAGTAACAAAAAAAATCACTTATGTCAATCATACACACCGTTCTTGAGTTATGAGGAAATATACTAAAGTAATGGCCTTACTATGGGCGAAATATTAGACACGCCCATAAAAAGGAATCCAGACCTGATGGAAAAAAACTGAAAGCAGATTCGTGTTAAGCACATCAAAATACATCAAGTCCAACTATTCGTCTATGGGAGAGGAGTTTATATGTTGACCAGTGTTATAATTCTGTTTTCTTTTTTTTTTTTTTATTAAAAAAATACATCAAGTCAAACTATTCGTCTATGGGGGAGGATTTTTTTGTGGACCAGTGTTATAATTCTGTTATTTTTTTTTTTATTAAAAAAATTTATTCCTTATTGAAAATAAGTACTTTTTAAAATTGGTACACCCAGAGAAATATCAATCACATACGTGTTGAAAACGATACCATTCTGTGTCAATAGTGTATCTACACCGTATGTGTTTAAATTATACTGCGTGTTCAATTCTTATTGAAAATCGATACCAAGTTGAAACCATTTCGGTACCAAATTGTTAAATTACATATGTTTTCTATTAAATTTGTTAACGAAAGGTATTAAAAAGCTGTTACCGTAAATTACCAATGTGAGCACAACCGTAGTGGATTTTGAATCGAATTTTTTCCCTTAGTGTAAATTTTGCTTAAAGGGGTACTTTCTATGAAAATTAGCACTTGTATAGAAATTAGTAATTTTTTTGAAAAATTAATTGCTTAAAAATTTTATTAAAATTGGTACTTTTTTTTTGGAAAATAGGTACATTATGGAAATAATAGAACTCGATTAAAAAATTTAATTTTTCTAATATTTTTTTATTTAAATACTTTTGAAATATGTAAATTTTTTGCAAAATGAAAAATTGGTTGCTTAAAAATTAAATTAAAATTTGTATTTTTTTTTGAAAATGGGTAATTTATCAAAATATTGGAACTTGTTTAAAAAACTTAATTTTTTTAATACCTATATTTAAAACTGGTTCTTTTTTTTAATGTTTGTTATTTTGAAAAAAGGGTTTTCTTTAATATTAAAAATTGGACCTCTTTTTGAAGTTTGTAAGTTTGTGCAAGTAATCACTCTCTTTAAAAGTTTTTTCATAACTACTCTTACACCCAGAGAAATATCAATCACATACGTGTTGAAAACGATACCATTCTGTGTCAATAGTGAATGTACACCGTATGTGTTTAAATTAAACACTGTGTGTTCAATTCTTATTGAAAATCGATACCTAATTGGCACCAAGTTGAAACCATTTCGGTATCAAATTGTTAAATTACATATGTTTTCTATTAAATTTGTTAAAGAAAGGTATTAAAAAGCTGTTACCGTAAATTACTAATGTGACCACAACCGTTGTTGATTTTGAATCGATTTTTTTCCCTTAGTGTATTAAAAATCTGTATATTTAAAAAAAAATTAGAAGCCGTTTTTAAATTATTTTGTGTTCCTGATTTACTTATACTTTTTCAATCAATTACTCTCTTTAAAAGTTTTTTCATAAGTACTCTTATTAAAAATCGGTATATTTTTAAAAAATTTTGGGTCCCTGATTTACTTATACTTTTTGGGGGTTAAAACAAAAATTAAAATTAATCACATTTTTGTTTTCTTTGGAAAAACATTTATTTGGGATATAATTACTAAAATGTTTATCTTATCATTTTCGCTTTAAATTACGTGATAAAATTTATTCCCTAGAAATCTCACCTGTTGATCACTTTTATTGCCCACTAAACGAACATCTTCGTCATCATAATAATCATAATCCAAATTAGGACGATAAGTTCTACCCGGTTGCGTTGAGGTCTTGGCTACTACCTTCGATTGATTACTATTTATTTTCGCAAAAGGCTCTTGATATTTATTTGGTCTTCTTCTTTTAGCAGCCAATGATTCTTCGGAACTGGGCGTTGCCTTTTGTGGTCTTCTCTTAATAATCATTTTACCTTTAATAAAAATAGCATCAACAAAATATGTAAAATCATTTTAAAACTCATCTAAATATTTTTTATGTCTATTAAAATTTTAATAAAAAATAATATCATAAAAGCAAGTGTAATTTCCGTCTTACGTTTTTTAATTACGGGTGGTGATTGAGTTGTTGTGCTGGTAGCAATGGTGGTGCTGCTACCGGTTGATGATTTCAAAATAGTTCCCGTGCCATCCATACGCCTTGTGATAACGTCATCAAAGTTATGTCTGGAGTATTGCTGTTGTCGTTGTGGCGATTGTTGCTGTAAAAATCTAGATGATGTTGGTGATTTGGTTACCGAGGACAATGTTGTTACGGTTTTGACAGTATTGACCAAATGTCTACTAACATCACCATCACCCACACCAATACCACCAGCATCTACCTCTTCTTCGTCATCATCGTCTATGTGTAGTCTACCATTAATTTGATTGAAACGACTTGTATGGATGCTAGATTTTGCCACTTGATCTGTGGCCTCATCATTTTCTAAACCATCAACATAAACTGTTGTTGTCAAACTATCAATGGATGCTGTTCGTAATGTTGATGGTGATGATGATGTTGTCGTTGTTGTTGTTGTTGCTGCTGACTTCAATAGCTGGCCAGTTTTTACAGACAGTGGTGAGAATGTGGTCAAACTATAGCGTCTCTTGAATAAAGGATTTTGTGTACGTGGTGGTTCAGTAGCTGCAAAATAAAAATAATAAAAAATTAAAAAGAAACAATAAAACCAAAACGGTAGTTGTATGTAATGGTAGATGTATGTATGTATGTTGGTGTGTGCAGTGGTAGTAAATTGAGACTATGTCCATGTTCATATGGCTAGTAAGTAATTTCATTATAAAAAATATATAAAATGTTTTAAATTTAAATTTATGTTTAGAGTACGAGTTTAACGAAGAAAACACTTTTAATGTCAGAGGGTTGTATACACTAAAAAATTGTTGATAGTAATAATTGAAAAAGTAAATTGTGAAGTTTACTCAAGGGATAAATAAACACTATTGTAATATAAGACATAATTTAGCTGGATTTAAATAAATAATAAATATGTAATAACATATTTTTTTTTCAAACCTACATTTATATTTTCTTGTTGTAACAGAAAATAAATTCTTAAGTTTGCTATAATCTCATTATTGTCCAGTTCAGCGAATTAATTTTAATACAAGATTATATGTATTTTTCTTCGTTTAACTTGTAATTTTCTTTGGCTGTATTGTAAAAAGTGTCTAACAACAATATTTAGGATGACAATTCATGCAAGTATGTAAAAATATGCAGGTAATCGTAGTTTGTGATGAGCATGTTGTTTTAATTGCCTTTAACTTTGGTATTTCATAATTTATTG
Source organism: Protophormia terraenovae (assembly GCA_951394005.1). Lineage (NCBI taxonomy): Eukaryota > Metazoa > Arthropoda > Insecta > Diptera > Calliphoridae > Protophormia > Protophormia terraenovae. The sequence continues at coordinate 76,816,134 of OX596076.1, read as the reverse complement.
ACATTTAAAATTAAATGTTCTTACTTTACATCTATCTATTCATCCATCCTCATTCATATGCAGACACACTTGGCATTTACATAAATGGAAATGCAGTTGTTTTTCAATTTATTACAACAAATTACTTGAACGTTTATAAAAATACTGAATTCAAAATTCATAATTTTTTTTTATTAATTTACTACAAGCTTGTAGTAAAAAGTAATATAATAACTGTAAAACAATTTTTTAAAACATACTTATACAGTGGTAGAAAATCGTTTGTACGCAACATAGTTTTTTCGTTTAATTAAATAAGTGGAAGGTTTAAGAATTTTTTTTTACTATACTATTTATTTTTTATTGTTTATATATAAAAATACAAAACTAAAAAAAAAATTCACTTTCTAATATTTTTTATATAAAATACTTCAAATTCGACTAGACATTCGTTTGTACGCATATACAACTATGTTAACAAAAATTAAAAAAATTATTATAAAATTAAGTAAAAAAAATTAATATTAATATTTTGTATGGCCGCCTTTATTCAATGTTACCGAAAAAATCCGGTTTGGCATCGACTCCACCAAGTCGGAACTGCAAGCTGGCCATCCGAGAACATCAATATTTTTATCCGAAAACAAAGCTTTGCTGAGCCTAGATACATGAATTGCTGCATTATCCTGTTGAAATACATAATTTTTATCAGGATATTCATCTAATTGTGTCAACAGAACGTCTTCTAGGAGTTCTGTGTACATTTCAGAAATCATTTTGGTAGATATAAAGCAAATTGGTAGTTTAAAGATCCCCACACCATAAGACTTCCTCCATCGAAATTTCTATTCGATCTTACTACGTCATGTTTGCTTAGATCGTGCCAATAGCAACTGTAGCAGTCAGGACCGTCCAAGTTGAACTTCTTTTCATTAGAAAAAATATTTTTTTTCCACTCGTCTTTCCAAGACATGTGACTTTTAGCAAAGTCCAGACGACGTTTATTATGAAGTGAGGAAAGACGAGGCTTTGGCTTGAGTTTTGTCCATTTTATTGATGAGATCTCATTTAAAACTCCTGCTATGGTTCGGGAGTTACTGGTAGTTCAAGTTTATCTTTGATTTCTCTACAGGAAAGGTGATTTCTTAAGGCTTCATGCCGTATTTTACCTTTTTGACGCATCGATAGTTTGCTATTGTCTTTAGTTTTTTCTTTTATTCCATATTTTTTGCCTTTTTTAAGGTAATTTCTAATGACTCCTTCAGAACGCTTTATAATTCTAGCAATTTCACAATTTGAATGACGCTTTTTTTTTCAGCGTATCAATTAAATTCCTTTTCGTTTCATTTAAACGTTTTGCTGAGCCCATTTCTTATAAAAAGGTTAATTCAAAATAATTTTTTTTTATAGTAAATAAGCTGAATATGATTAATTTTACCTTATTTTTGATAAAAATGTCTTTAAATTAAATTTTACGTTGACAATTTAATCTCAATGTCTTACTCAACTAAGTATTTCTTTTTTAAAACAACAAGTTTATTTTTTTGTTATAAACAGTTACAAGCCTAACGGTACCCATTCTGAGTTACTATCTCTTTAGTGTATTTACACAGCATGAATTGAAAAAAAAAAATAAATATTTGTTGTGAGTGAAATGCCAGAGGAATATTTATAAAAAATTATATGCGTACAAACGATTGTCTACCACTGTATACAAGTAAGAAGTAATAAATAATTTGTATTTGTAGGTTTTTTATTATACCCATCACCAAAAAGATGGTGGGTATGTTGATTTTGTCATTCCGTGTGAAACATGTCGAAGGAATCATTTAAGACCTCACAAAGTATATATTTTCTGGGTCCTGGTTAGATTTTGAGTCGATCTAGCTATGTCCGTCCGTCTGTTGAGAGCAGGATAGGGCCCGAACGGAGGAACGTATAAATAATATAATATATTTATCTTATATGAGGTTTGTTTGAGATTGAAAATGGGCAAAATCGATTAATAAACAAAAAAGTTATGGGCTAAAAACTAGAAACACAGGGTGCCCATTTCATACTTTTCTGCTGATATTTCTTAAACAAAAGCATGTACGATAACGAAATTTTGTATAAATAGTTTGAAGATCGATATAAACTTGGAAACCCATATAAGGTGAAACTTCAACAAAATTGTGTTCAAATAGTTCAAGGACCAATGTAAACTCGGAAACAAATTCTAAAATTCTAAAGGAGTATTTATAAATAAAGACTTTATTTTAAAAATAATAAAGACTTTTTTTATAATTATTTACTATATTTTATATAAAAATTTTGTAAATTTACAAAAAAAAAAAAAAAAAAAAATATATTATTAACTCTTAATGTGATAATTATTTCTAACACTCACTGAATTACACCTTAATACGTGCAAGTAACTTGTATGAATATTTCCTTTGTATAAGGGTTACTCCTCCACTAGGCCCATTTAATCCTATTTTCATTTCATCGATACAATCCCAGCAAAAACTTGGTAATGGCATGTAGTTACGGATGTAGTTACTATTCAATCATAACAACATACTTTCTGCATTACATGAAAGTAGATTAGTAACTACTTACTTTTAACTTGATATGTAATCAGTTACATAAGATCAGATTTTTGGAAATTTTTTTTATCTATCTCTTCATTTATATTATAAAAATTATATATTTTAAAAGTGTGTAAAATATGAAAATACATTATTTGTCACGAAGATTAAAACAAATAATTAATCGTAAACACACCAGTCTCCGGTGAAGTCGAAACCACGACGTAAGCAGACAGAATAGCTTATTGTTAACAAATCCATTAGGCCACTTTATACGTACATTAATTCATGAACTCTGTAATTTGAGTTTATGTAAAATACTACATCAAACATAAAATACGGTATAACTCTTAAACCAATAAAGTACTAGAGGAAATTTGTACGAAATTTTATTATCTATAAATGTTGTATTAACATCAAAATACGTACTATATTCAATAAGCTAGTTATAAGCAAAAAGTGTTATTGTTCATTTAATTTTACTGTCTTGTGTACTAAATAAATTTTGTGTCTGAAAAAATGTGTGTCAAATTTTTCAAAATTAAAAATTCTTGACATAAAAAATTAAATTCAAGAAAATAAATGTTTTTTGTTAATGTTTACAAAAATCAATTTCTTATTTCAAAAGGCTATTGGTAAATTATTAGTGTTTAAAAGTGGTAAGTATCTGAATATTACTAAAAAATATCTACTAATTTGTATTGTTTCTCTTAGGCACATTGGCACAAATTTATAATACCTTGAAACTCAACAGGCAACAAATTAGAGGCGATTGCAATTTAGGAAATGCAACTACATAAAGGTAAGAAAAATTTATTGGCTATCTTGTTAAACGTATTAAACTCTTAACAATTTTCAGACGGGGGCTGGTCAGTAAGGTCCTGCATTTTATTCAATTTCTGCACGGGTCACAAGAATGCGCTTCAAGAATTAACTCCTAGTCTATGGTAAGAAATAGTATGTCAAATTCTGATTTCCGCATATTTTCAAATAAATAAATTTCAAAAAAAAAAAAATTGATCTGCTTTTTATTTTCAATACTTCTGTACTTACTTGTAACCGATAATGTAAGTAGTTACTATTCATTTTGCTAATAATGACTTCTGTAATACTTTGAAACTAATGAGTGATTGAATAGCTACAAAGTAATTAGTTCTTGTAACGACATCTAAGTAATGACTTTCTGAAATGCCTACCTGTAATAACATAAAGTAAGTAGTTGCCTCTAATGACATCACCGTGTTAAAATAATGAGTTATTCATCTAATGTGAAAGTAGTGTAGAGCCATTATATTAGCTTCTTATCTCATTACATGGCAAGCAAAGTTTTTGCTGGGATGTAATAAGAAAGTAGTTTCCACAAAAATTTTGAGGGCTCTCACTGTAATAGTGAATACATATAAAGTAAATTTAAGCAAATTTTAAATGAATCGGTTCAGTCGTTCATGAGTTTTAAAAAAGAGGGCGTGTATTGTGGACTTGGCTTTATTTTAATAACTTTTAATTACTATAAATTTGATGTAATTTGACATCATTGGTATCTATGTAATATTATTGGACAGGAATTTACTGGTCGGCCAAAAAATCTTCTTTAAATAAAACGAGAGAGAAACTGTAGTCGGTCAAGACCGACCATATGATACCCTACACCATTGTGTAAGAGATACAAATTAGACCAGTGGCCAAAAAAGAAATATGGACTGTAGATTGGTCTCCTACCGAAGACGGGATTTTTGGAAATTCCTGTTTAAGGAGTAATTGTAGACCAACACTTTTACTAAATGTAAAATAAATTATACAGAACAATGCATTGATACTAACATCTATATAATTTTATGCTATTTAGGACGATTCTCGGAAGTGGGTTTATATGGGCAATGTTGTTTCTTCTTATATAAAATTTATTTATGTCGAATATTACTATTATTCGTATGGGATTTATGCACGTTAAAGTGATTTTCGGAGGAGGGATTTATATGGGAGCTATGGTAAATTATGGACCGATGAAATTTGGCACACAGATTGACACTTATACAAAACTTTTTTGCACTGAATTTCATTGAAATATTGCTATATTTAAGGCGTTTATGACGTCTAAACCCCTATTCCGGGAGGACATTTGTATGGGGGCTAGGTGAAATAATGAACCGATCATAACCAATTTTAATAGGCTTCGTTCTGTATCAAAAAAATTATTTGTGCCAAATTTCATCAAGATATTTTTTAAATTGTGACCTGTACTTTAAAATTTTTAAAATTTTAAAAATTTACAGAAATATTATATTTAAGTAATTACAAATTTTACTAGTTTTTTATTTACTTATTATTACCAGGGCAACGGAGGAACGTATAAATAATATAATATATTTATCTTATATGAGGTTTGTTTGGGATTGAAAAAGTTATGGGCTAAAAACTAGAAACACAGGGTGCCCATTTCATACTTTTCTGCTGATATTTCTTAAACAAAAGCATGTACGATAAAGAAATTTTGTATAAATAGTTTGAAGATCGATATAAACTTGGAAACCCATATAAGGTGAAACTTCACCAAAATTGTGTTCAAATAGTTCAAGGACCAATATAAACTCGGAAACAAATTCTAAAATTCTAAAGGAGTATTTATAAAATTTTTAAAAATAATAAAGACTTTTTTTATAATTATTTACTATATTTTATATAAAAATTTTGTAAATTTACAAAAAAAAAAAAAATATATTATTAACTCTTAATGTGATAATTATTTCTAACACTCACTGAATTACACTTTAATACATGCAAGTAACTTGTATGAATATTTCCTTTGTATAAGGGTTACTCCTCCACTAGGCCCATTTAATCCTATTTTCATTTCATCGATACAATGTAATAAGAAAGTAGTTCCACAAAATTTTTGAGGGCTCTCACTGTAATAGTGAATACATATAAAGTAAATTTAAGCAAATTTTAAATGAATCGGTTCAGTAGTTCATGAGTTTTAAAAAAGAGGGCGTGTATTGTGGACTTGGCTTTATTTTAATAACTTTTAATTACTATAAATTTGATGTAATTTTACATCATTGGTATCTATGTAATATTATTGGACAGGAATTTACTGGTCGGCCAAAAAATCTTCTTTAAATAAAACGAGAGAGAAACTGTAGTCGGTCAAGACCGACCATATGATACCCTACACCATTGTGTAAGAGATACAAATTAGACCAGTGGCCAAAAAAGAAATATGGACTGTAGATTGGTCTCCTACCGAAGACGGGATTTTTGGAAATTCCTGTTTAAGGAGTAATTGTAGACCAACACTTTTACTAAACGTAAAATAAATTATACAGAACAATGCATTGATACTAACATCTATATAATTTTATGCTATTTAGGACGATTCTCGGAAGTGGGTTTATATGGGCAATGTTGTTTCTTCTTATATAAAATTTATTTATGTCGAATATTACTATTATTCGTATGGGATTTATGCACGTTAAAGTGATTTTCGGAGGAGGGATTTATATGGGAGCTATGGTAAATTATGGACCGATGAAATTTGGCACACAGATTGACACTTATACAAAACTTTTTTGCACTGAATTTCATTGAAATATTGCTATATTTAAGGCGTTTATGACGTCTAAACCCCTATTCCGGGAGGACATTTGTATGGGGGCTAGGTGAAATAATGAACCGATCATAACCAATTTTAATAGGCTTCGTTCTGTATCAAAAAAATTATTTGTGCCAAATTTCATCAAGATATTTTTTAAATTGTGACCTGTACTTTAAAATTTTTAAAATTTTTAAAATTTTAAAAATTTACAGAAATATTATATTTAAGTAATTACAAATTTTACTAGTTTTTTATTTACTTATTATTACCAGGGCAAGTTTTTATATGCACAAAAAAATTTAAATATGCGCTTGAAAAAGCACGAAATAATGGTATAATATGCACAAAAATATGCAAAAATAGCATGAATATGTATGTAGAAACCGACGAATTTATGCATTCTTATATATTCATGTGTAGATATGCACAAATATGCATTTTTTATCTTTCAATATCTAATAGATTTCGATGACAATATTTATCATGTACTACAAAATGCTCATCAAAAAAATTTTGGAAATCATTTGATTGAACTCCAAAAAATCACAAAATAGTGTATTTTTGTTAAGAAAACTAACTTTTGTATACATTATATGTAAATTTATGCAAAGATTTAAAATATAAGCATTTTTTGTTAAATTGTTTTGAAATATGCAAATGCTTACTTTCCAAGCGAAAAGCTTGAAAAACTTGCCCTGATTATTACTTGGTTTACTGGAAAAGTAAAAGAATGGACGTCTAATTTAAAATAACAGCAAAAAATTATCGGATAGGTGTCGGGTATTTTTTTGAAATTCGACTCTTTTAGAGAGAAGACGGGTATAAACTGTATTTTGGTCCTTTTTTTGGCACCCTATCTATATTTTAAACCAATAAGCATAGAAATAAAATGTGCATCAAATTAGTACTTTATCAAAAGAAAAACAGTTTGGTACTTCTTGGAAATTTGAACGTTCCTGATATAAGATCCTAAGTGAACGAAAATCCATAAGAGGAAATTTGTGGTACTTTTTTGTTCTTCTAATGGTACTTTTAGAATTTTCTATAATATTGAACATAAACTCATGAAATTAAAGATATATAGTCTTATGTAGGTAAGAATTTAAGGGGGCTTTTTGGTACTTTTTTGTTCTTCTAATGGTACTTTTTTGTTCTTCTAATGGTACTTTTTGAATTCTTAATAACATTTAATTCAAAATCATGAAATAAAAGAAATATAGTCAAGGTGAATAAAAATCCATAAGAGGGTACTTTGTGGTACTTTTCGTTTTTATATTACTCTTTGAATTTTTTGTAATAATGATTAACTTTCAAATGTGAAATAAGTATCCACAAGCCCTATTGGTCACATTCTTCTCTACTAAAATATAATAATAGAAATAATTTGGTAGTTTTTGAACCTTCGAACGTTAAAGATCTAAGAAACTGTTAACTAAAATATTTAAAAAGTTTATTGTATTTAATGCTGACAAAATACAAATATTATAACTGTTCCCACGGGTTTCTTAATTTTTGGTATTTAATTTTGTTTCTTTCTAAATAAAAAGGTTACCAAGTTTTTAATTGGTTCGGATTAAATGCTATTTATCTATATAAAAGTGAATCTGTATTTGTTAGTCAGTCTGTTTTTTAATTTTATTTCGATGCTTTTATTTTAATACAATGGTGTGCACTGAGTCTATGCTATTAGAAATATTATTCAAAAATGTATAGGTTTAAAATTATAACTTAATAAAACACAATTTTTTTTAACGTCAAAGAGATATTGAACAACTGAAAAGTAATTAGTTCTTGTTATAACTTGAGGTAAGTAGTTGGTAATGTGTTATTCAGTTTACATAACTGGATTTCTTAATAATTGATTTCAGAATAAAAATGTATATTAAAGAAAAACTATTTTAACAGAAAAGAAGTTCAACTTTAATAAAAAAAGGGAGTGCTTTTTGTACAAGGAGGTGAATATAAAATACTAATATAAATTTTATTTTGATTTTCAAACTAAGAACAGTGAATTTAATAAGAAAATCAATGAAGCAATAAAGTCTTCACATACAGTTACTTAAGTTACTTTAACTTCTAAAGAAATAAAGTTAAAATAGCAATGAAATTCGAAATATTGAAATAAACAATAACGCAAATCGAAATGACTCAAATTGAGACCTGAGTGTAATGCGGTGATAAATTAATGTATGTTCAAAATAATTAAGCTACGATAAACGAAATATTAATAATTTTAATATTGTGCTAAAATCGCGATCGTTACTTTGAATAAATTCACAATTTATTTGTTGGGGGGAAGCTAGTTCCTATGCGCATTTCGCCGGTTGCTTAAGCCAGCTCATCAGGAAACCTTTCCCAATTTCTTTAGAAAAACTAAAGATATATTAGAGTGTAAACTTTATAAACTCAATGAGAATTAAAAGTTCTACACCAAAAATATCAAAGCTTAAACAAAGCCCAACAAACAAACCATGATTTTATTCTTTTCTTACTTTCCTTTCTACATTGGTTGGTTTTTTTGCCGACGCTAAATGTAGTGGGTAAGGAGTAAACAAAAATAAAAATCAAAATAAAAGAGCAATGATGCATTTTTGTTGTTTTTAAAACAAATAAATTGTGAATTTATTCAAAGTAACGATCGCGATTTTAGCACAATATTAAAATTATTAATGTATGTTAATTGAAAATTAACATTTTTCCTTAATTAAATTAACTAATTCTAATAATATGTTTAATGGATTAAGTTGTTTTCAATACTACTCAACACTTTGAGACTTTTACATAAATTCATAAATTTTAATTCATAATGACCCTGCTAACATCAAGATTAAATTCTAACGGCCATGAAGGACTTTTAAAAGTGTGTCATATGTAGTATTTGCAATAGCATAAAGTAATTCATAATTAATGAAATGACACATAAATATGTAGTTACAGTTACAGTTATTTATGTGTAGGAACAATTTTTATGATTCAACTTAAAAAACAAAACAACAAATAAAATAGTTGCTGCCAACATTGATGAAAAAGCAAGCAAAAATATAAACAAATCAAAATGTTAACTACAAGAAAAAATAAAAAATAAAATAAATATTAATTGTAAACGGCACACGAACAGTTAGCAGCAGTTAGATTTAACTCAACATTTAGGAATGTGGTTTTGCATACAAAAAATAAACAAAACAAAACTAAATCAACGTTAGTTGTAGTTGTTGACTTCTCAAGTTGGGTTAGAGTAAACAAAATTAAATATTTTAAATAAAAATGTCAACAATAATGAAGAAAAGTTAAAAAAAATGCTATTAAGTTTTTAGTTATATTTTTTAGTTGTAGTTTAAAGAAACTTGTTTACTAGAATGTTTATGTACATGTTGTGAAACAATGTTGCTAGGCAAGGTGTTTATCAAATATACATATGGGCAATTCTTCAAACTCGTTTACTTTTGGGGTTCAAATAAATTTGAAACTTTATTTAACGGCGTCAGTGTTATGGAGTTTTAAGATAAAAAGTTATACAAAATTGTCACAAATCTATTTTCAGCAATATTTAAAAAATTACCACACGTGTGTAATTCACATCAGTATGCCCAAACTACAAATTAAAGGTGATACGATGTAGTTGATGACGCTGAATATAATCGCGATCATAATGATTCATAATGAGGATTTCATTAAAAAAATTTTATTAACAAAGTAGCCACAGATTTTTTCGCCTTTTGATTTTTTAAAATTCTTTGATATAATTTTTAATTTTTGACCATCAAAAACATTTTTTATTATATATTAATGGACAAGAAATATCCGTTTATGTGTTGGTAGTAAAAATTTTAAATTTAAATAAATTTTAAAAATTACATTTAAGGTCTGATGTCAAAAATAAATGCACATATATAATCTACACAAAGGTATACAAAATACAAACTAAAGAAAGTTCGATCAGTTTTATATTGAGTGATTCCATGTCAAAACGGACAGCAATCAGACATTACATCTCCGATGGGTATGAAATTCACTACAGATATTGGCAATTGGAAGTATTTCTCAAATCATAAAATTTTAGACTCATGTCCCTTTTTGGTCAAAAAATATGACGGTTTAAAAAACGAAAAAAAGCTAATAATTTTACAAATGTTCTTGTTTAATTGCTAATAACTTCTAAACTATAAATGGTAGATATCTAGTTTTAGTTTCATATTAAGGACAAAAATATTACTTTTATAATGATATTTATAAAATTTTTGACATCAAAAGCTCAAAGGTCAAATCATTATATCAAAAGGGTATTTTTTAAATTCTGAAAAAAATATATAATGTTGACGTAACTCTTCTACCTACGCACGTAAAATTTCAAGTTGTAGTCTCATTTAGTTTAAACGTTATGGTCCAAAATAAAATTTAATACTTATAACTTCTAAACTATACACAATAATATTTTAGTATCATTTTAAAGATGAAGATATTGCCTTCAAAATGATGTGTAGTATATTTATTTAATTCGAAGGTTCAAAGTCAAAATTAAACTTACAAAAATTAAAGGCCTTAAGCACCCCTTAGACCATAGATGCCCACTTCAAGCACATTTGTGCTGAGAGCTTCACACATATTCTTATTCTCTTTCATTTATTCTTCGCTGAAAGAGCGATGAGTACACAAATGCACTGAAAAAAATTGTACATTATGTATGAAAACAATTTTGAATATTTCCAGTTAAACATAGTTTTTATAAATTTGTATTAGATTTTCACATTAGATATAAATGACTGGACAAGGGAAAATATTTTAACAATACATGTTTATAATTAAGCCTTCCAAATAATATAAGGTTAATACTTACATTATATTTTGTTATATTAAATATAAAAATAACATCATTTATTTCCTTATTTTTTAAACTTAGCAATGAAGTTTCAATAAATATTATTTGTGTTATTTTTCGATTGTTTAGTATTTATTTTTTAACGATTCAACTTGAGGACATATTTTATTTAATTCACCCATTTTTTCTTTTAGTGCATTTTTTATTTTTTATTTTACTAACACAACTACATGTGTTGTGTTAGTGTGCGTGGGCATCTATGCCTTAGACACATACTGCATAAGCTCATGCAATATGTATGTATTAGTGAAATTGAGAGAGCTTTTCTATATATGTGACACACACATAGATAAGCTCTCTCAATTTTACTAATACATACTGCATGAGCTTATGCAGTATGTGTCTATGGGGTGCTTTATTCATAATAAAAATTTTAAATTTATAAACTTATTATTAATAAAATTTGTATGGAAAAAATTTATTTATAAAGCTTTAATAAATTAAAAAATTTTATTATGAATAAGGCAGTAAACCTTTATGTTTTCAATAACGATATTTTAAAATTCTGAAAAATTATATATTATATATACTCGTGCACATACCCGAACAAAATTTCATTGGACACTCGTTTAGTTTAAAAGTTACGTAACAAAATATAAACCAATGTCAAATTTTGTATATAAAATTATTTTTTTTTTTTTTTTAATAAAAAATGCTTTTAATTAATTTTTGTAAATATTAAAAAACAAAATATTGCTTTTTACCATATCTTGCTTCATAACTCTTGAATAAAAAGAGTCCCCAACTTGAATTTTATCAATTTATTTATTTATTTATTTTTTTTTTTTTTGAAGAATTTTAAAATACCGTTTTTCGAGATATTCAGCTTTGATCATTATGTTACAGATTTTGACCTTTGAACCTTCGAAGTAAATAAAACATGTCGTTTTAAAGTCAATATCTTTTTCTATTAAATAAAATACAAATTAGAATTTTACAATTTATAGTTTAGAAGTTATGAGTAATAAAGTATGTACACTTTTGGAAAAAAGTGTACATACATACGGAAAGGGTCTTCAGACTGAATGTCTGTAGTTTTAGTAACACTTGCAATAGGCGCGATCATATATCTGTTTAAACATTCCTTTAGAATATCGAGTAAAAAGCAAAGTATGCATAGATTTTTATTTTTTTAACTGCATTTAATTCACTGATGTGTAAAAACACACATGTCTTACCACAAAAAAACTCTTCAAATATTAATTATTTTATTATAAAATAAATTTTTAAATGACACAAATATACATCCAAAAAATTTTAAATTTGCATTAAATTCAAACGCGTAATTATTTTTGAGTGTCACTTGATTCCAATATAAGTTAAAAACGAGGTACATATTGATAAACATTTTGACCGATTTCATTTAGCGCCTCGGGTATGCCTCGACGATTTATGAAATATTAAAGACACCGCGATATCAGGTCAGCGTTTGAAAAACTAGACTCCAAGTAGTCGTAGCAGTAAAATATAACTAAAATTGGAGTTTAAGAAATGTTTAAAACTTGTAGTCGTTCATTTGCTTAAACTACAACTACCTTAACTTTTTGGTAGCAGTATTTTTAATTGTAGTCAAAAACTTAAATTCTGAAAGTAGTGTAGTTTTCACAATTTTATAACTGCTGCTACCTTCACATATGAGTATTTATAGTTCTATCTATATTCATAAATGAAAACTGCTACATTCTTTGTTTAGTTTTAAAAGTAGTAAATAGAAAGCAGAGGGAGCAGCAGAGGTACCAGTAAAGGTAGCAGTTAAAGTAGTTTAATAAAAAATTAAGTAGCTTTAAATATTTAATTAAAAGTAATGTAAAAAATATATTATTTATTTCTTCTCTGCACTTTTATAAACATTTGTACATTGCCCTCCATTTTACAAATATTTTAGAGTTGTCATATGGGTTGCCAATATATCATAAACAATATTCAAATCAGAAATAAAATAAATACGGGATTTTGTTCTTTACATACAAAATATAGTAAACTTCAGTTGTAAAGCATTATTTTCTTTGGCGGAAAACAAAATCAAAAAATGATGTTTTTGTTTTTAATTTGTGTAATTTCCAGTCTGATTTATAAAATTTTAAATATCTGGTAGTTTACTGCTACCTCTTCTTCAAGTATTAACTACACATTGAAGGTAGCAGTAAAAATTAAAAATATTGTAAGGGAAGTAGTTATAAAAATTAGACTACAAATGGAGTGGTAGTCAATTATTTTGCTTTTAAAACTACTGCTTCATTTTAACTACGTGTTTTTTATACCCACCATCAAAAAGATGGGGGGTATATTGATTTTGTCATTCCGTATGTAACATGTCGAAGGAATCATTTAAGACCCAATAAAGTATATATTTTCTGGGTCCTGGTTCGATTCTGAGTCGATCTAGCTGTGTCTGTCCGTCTGTCTGTCTGTTGAAAGCAGGATAGGGCTTGAACGGGACAACGTAGGGGGACACAATTTGGCTCAAATATTTATCTTATATAAGGTTTATTTGATATTGAAAATGGGCAAAATCGGTTAATAAGCAAAAAAGATTTAGGCAAAATACTGGAAGCACAGGGTGTGCGTTGTAGCTTCATTTCATACTTTTCTGCTGATATATCTTAAACAAAAGCATGTACGACAACGAAATTTTGTAGGTATAGTTCGGGGGTCGATATAAACTTGGAAACAAAAAATGAGCATTGTCCGCCCACTTTACCGCCCACCTACCATATAAGGTGAAAATCAACGAAATTTTGTACAAATAGTTTAAGGACCAATGTAAACTCGGAAACAAAAAATGGGCATGGTCCGAACATTTTTCTGCCCATATCCCATGTAACAAAAAATTTTAAAAACTTGATGGTGGGTATATAGATTCGGCCGAGTCGAATATAACATTGGCGCTTGTTAAGTTTTATTTTTTTGCAAGTAGCAGTAGTTAAAGAAAGTGTTAGACTACAAAAAATTATAATTGCTTTGGCTACCACTACTGACAATTTTCAGTAGCTGTAGTTTTAGCCAATCCAAAAATCTTGATAGCAGTTGGAGTTTTTCAAACGCTGATGAATACATTTTATGCAAATTCCAATATAAAATACGAAAAAATTTAGATCGATTTAAAAATGTTATAAAATATTTGCAAATTAATATTTTATAGCGCCACTGTGTGATTATACCTTTGGTTTCACAACTTGTCCACAATGTATTTAATATTGTTCTAATAAAATATTTTGTAATTTAAAAATAAATATAACTTCCTTTAACTAATTTCAGTTTTAGTTCAATATTTTACTACTTGCCAGATAAGCGAGACTAATATGTAAATAGTCTTCACATTTAATTTTAATGTTAAGCAACATGTTTCTCCACAATGTTGCCCAACATTATTACTTAACAATTTTATTGTTTTCTCACCTGAACCATCACTATTTGTGTTGCTGGGAGACAATGTTGTTAAACGTCTTGCTTGGAATTTACGTCTCAAAGCGGCCGATGTTTGTGTTTTTGATGTTTGCTTCGCTGTGATATCATTATCGATCGACGACGATGACGTCAATGATGATGAAGCCAATTTCAAATCATTCGATGATGTTTCCGTTGATTTTTTCTTTAACTTATTATTGTTCGTTTTAAAATCAGTAGACGTTGTTGTATCGGGTGTTATATCAACAGCAGCTGAGTTTAGTGTTGGTGGTCGATTGGTGCGTAAGCGTTTAAATTTAGAGGTCGTTATATATTCATCGTTTATTGTTGAAGATGAATCTGATTGTGTTGTTAAGGTTGGCGTTGTTGTTTGTTGTATATTAGCAGCAGCAATTGTTGAAATGGCTGCTGTAGCTGCAGTAGATGAATTGATTAAACGTCGGCGCACACTCAATACAGGCCTTCGCGTTACTGTTAAACCATTGCTATTAACAGTTGTTGGTGTGCGCAGCTATAGATAGGATGAAGTTCGTTGGAAAAATTTATTTTTTAATTTAAATTTATAAAAATGAAAATAAAAAGAAGATAAAAGAAATGTTTTAATTAATATTTGGTTTTATACTATTTTTTATAAGAAGAAAAAAATTTAAAAGGATTTTTCTTAAGAAAAAAGTGTTTATTTACGTGTTTAAAGTAATTTTGTGTTCATAAGTGTTTTTGTAAATGTTCAAGGATTGTTTTGTTTTAAAAAAGTGTGTTTTTGTGTTGTGCTGTTTATAGTTTTTTTTAACTACTAATTTGCCGCTACAAGTTTTGCTAGAGAAAAGTGCTGAAAATGAAAAGTTTTAATTAAAAAGATTTTTAAGTGCTTAATAAAAAAAATAAAAAGCTAGTTTTAATTGAAATATTTTTAAGTTAGGTATTTAAATTATTTTAAGTTAAATTTGTGCAATTTTTAATGAGTTATGAAATTGTTAAAGATTTTTAAATTATATATTTTTTAAGATTCAATAAAAGTTTTATGATTTTTTTTGTGTGGTTTTTGGTGTTTTATTTATGATATAATAATGAAAAATGGTAAATCAAGAAGAAAATAATTATATAATTTAAAGTTGTTAACAAAAATCTAAAAGTTTTATTCACAAAAAAATTTTTAATTTATCAAGGGTTTTTAAAACAAAATTTTATATGGAAATTTTATTTTATAAATAAAGATTTGATAAATTAAAAATTTTATTATGAATAGCGCAGTCAAAGTTCAGCTAGAATATAAATAAATTAAATAAAATTTTAAAAAGAAGAAATAGATTTATATATGTATTTTAAATTATTTTGTACAGTTTCATATACAAAAATACAATTTTTATCATAAGCGGATTTTAATGTTCTTATACAAAACAAAAACAACAAATTTAATTATAGTTATCTTTATCTAAAATGAATAGTGTTAAAAAAATGTGAATTGTATGTGTTTTTTTCGTATTTTTTTGTTGACAACTAAAGCTTTATAAAAAAAAATCTTTAATTTCTATTTCCCTTTTAAAAAGATTAAATTTAAAATTTCTAAAAATAAGGTGCTTAAAATTGCTTGAAGATCATTATAAATAAGAGTCGTTATTTTTAGAAATCACATGAAATCATTTTAAAAACTTAAATTTTTATAATAAAAATAATTTATTTAATTTAATTTCAAAAAAAGCTACATCAAAGTTTGTTTTTTAAGTCTTTTTTTCTAAGCATTAAAGATCTTTTTAAGTTCGCAGCTTAAGTCTTTTGTTTTCAAGCACTTAGAGTAAAATTATAATTTTTTCAGATCATTTATTTTTTTATTATGACATCCCTTTGCTATTTTAAAACGATTCATTTTTAATTTATTATATTTAAAAAAAATATTTTTTATTAGCTTAATTTGCATTAACTATTATCTACCACATAAATCATTTAATAATAGTTTTACGTAAATCAAATTAAAAAAAATCAACATCATTGAATAACACTGGCTTCTTAACACTTATCGTTAATGGAATTTAATTGTTTTGTTTTTTTCCTGCAAAATTATTCTAAATAAATTATAACTTTAAATATTATTTTTATTACTCAATTGTTTAAAATGAGTCATTTTAAAAGAAGTCCCAGCAGAAAAATAAATAAAAAATCTAAAAATATTAAGGGTGTGACGCAATTAAGCTTTTTATTTTCTCCGCTACTATTTAACAATATTATGTTGCAACATTAAATAGAATAGCAGACAAATTTTAAACTAATATTTAAGTGCTGCTTTTAGAATTTTAAATTTAACTCTAAAAAAATACAAATAAGAAAATATGCCCTGAAACAGCCTTGATCGTTAGAGGGTTAACGATATTAAAAATATAATACAAAGCTATTTCTAACTTTTGGGAAACAGATGAAATTAGAAAACGTTGAATATTAACTTTTACATTATTAAAAAATTTGAGATTTCTTACCTAAATATTTTAGTGGCTTATTCAATAATTTGGTTATAGAATTAGAACTTATATTTTGGTATTACTTTTCTATAAGTTTTACATTATAAAAAACTGCAAAAGAAAAAGCAAGGTAAGTTATCTGTAAACGATTCATTTAGATTTCAAATCAGCAATTTTGTTTGCTGGGCTTGCAACAGAAAATTTTAATAAAAAAAAAAATAAATAATAATGTTGGTTATAAAATTTTATAACAATTTTCAAGTAACTACATTTTAATTATTCAGTTTAAAGTTTACAAATAACACAGGTTAACAAAATGATAAAGTTTTTTTCCGGCACGGGATATCTCAGTCAATTCGGATACACGGTATTTATAAGTACTAAGCTTTTAAACCACATTTTTTTAATTGTCTCTAGTTCCCGCGATAAATTAAAGAGGTTGCACTATATATAGAAGCATATCTCGTAAACAACTTGACTAATTTAGTTAAAATAAAAAAATATTAACAAATTTAATTAAAATTGTCATTCTTCTGTTACTTTTTAATACGCTCGACAGTTATTTCTATTTACTAAAAAAAACTTAAATTTCCTATAACCTCTTTAATTTTGCAAATTGCGATTTATCGCGAGAACTAGAGTCAATTCAAAACAAATGGTTCAGAGGCTTAATACTTATTAATACATAGTAATTAAATTAATACCGTGTAATTAAAGAATTTCTTTTGTCTTTTTGTAAATTTTACACAAAAAACTTGAAAAAGAAATAAAATTTAAAGATTTTCGTTTTATATTAATTTTTTTGAATTTCGGTGCGCAAACCAAAAGCCAATTTTTATTTATTTTTTTCATTGTCCTTTTTAAATTTTAATCTTTATTCAAATATCGGGAATAGTTTCAAAGTTGTCAAAAGGATTAATGTATATAATATTTATGTCTTTCATACAAAATATAAATGACTTTATTGCTCTTCACAAACACAAAAATATTCGTCAGCGCATCGACGATATATGTACTTAAGGATTGCACTATGGTTTCGGAGACTACTTTTCTTGGCCAAAATTACAAAAAAAACTGATTGTCTTGTTTGAAATATGATTTGGATGAAAATCAAATCAAATCAATTTAATGTATTTATTTTGTATTTCAAAAATTTAATTCATTTTTATACTTTTTATGCGTCAGAATTAAGGTCATTCCAAAGGAAGTTTGCAAATATTTCACTTATAACTCAAACTAAATGCGTGCATTTTGCTTTAGCAGAATTAATTTTGATACACAACTATATTTTAGAAATATCTGCTAGTTTATTTTTTATCCTGGCATTTTTGTTATTTTGTTAGACCTTTGTAAATGATAAGAATTTCCAATGCTAAGTTATTTCGAAAAAAAATTAATTTTCTCGCAAAAAATCGCAAAACGAGACAATATGGAAAATAAAGCCAATACATATGTTTATTTATTTCCGTTGAGCTTTTGTTTACCGATTTTCACCAAAAACTTGTAGGTCTAATGAAATGAAAAATTTTTTAAGAATCTAATTTTATTTTGGGTTGCGTAAAACACACAGTATTTTTCTAAAATGCCAACAAGTTCTTACTGATTTTGTATTCAATTATAAAAGTAATTATCCTAAGATCTATTTTCCATAATAAACATATTTAAAAAATTGTTGCACTCAATAATTATAAAATAATGAAAACCGTTGAAAAAAGTCACGTTTTTTATACATATTTTAAATTTACTTAAGAAACTGAACTTTGACTTTTTGTATTATGAAGACAAATTAGTAAAAGTAGGGAAAAACTTCATTTTTTCGCATTTTGAAGTTGTTTCTATAAAACTACGATAATTAGAACACAAATAGAAAATGTTACCAAAATTAATGTTTGCCAAGAAAAGTGGTCGGCGAAACCATAGTGGATTGTATTGAAAAGTTTTGCAAAAGGCACAAGTAAATATTGAAAATTTATTAAAACAAACTATGTGTGAGTTAACAATGATTTATTTTTTATTAAAAATTCGTTCAACGACATGATGTTTGTAATTTATTATAGTTGCTGGATGGCGCTCAAATAAGAAGTCCATTTTTTTGATGACACAAGTTGAGAGATCAAGCTGAATTTAAGCAATGGAATAGTTAATGTTGACTTTGTAAGCACGATCGCACAATATCGGTTGCCAGTTGACCACAGTTCTTCATAAGATAATCATATATCAATTCGCTTTTGCAACAATAAAATATAAATTATTTCTAAAAAAAAGTATGTTAATAAAACTCAAATGAGCAATGACTTAAGTATACAAATGATGAAATAACATGAAGCCCTTACCATAAAAAAGTTTAAGTAACAAAATTAACTATATTCGTTCGTTTTTCTTAAAGTTTCATTTTATATGTTTTTATGCTTTTGAATATTGAATTAAGAAGTTTAAGAAATATTCATATACTAAATGAAACATTATTAACTTTTAACAAAATATACATAAAGAAAAAAATATCCCAATTTGACCATAATAAAATTCCTGCAGATAATTAGCGAGCAATACTAATACAAATTAATAACATAATCATAACAAGTAAAAATCGGACACTTCACTTATCAAGATATCAAAATTCGAACAATAATAAAATATTGATCGAAATCAAAATCCGTGATAATTGTATTAAATATGTTAACCGTATTATAGTGTCTAAATGGTATTAAATCATCCATTCAACACACAGAAAATATAGTTGATCATTGTTACGCTATTACAGCTATGGTTGTAGCAATCAAATCATTTTTATAGTAAACTTAAAATATGCTTGTCACAATTTCTAATACTATGATATTTAACCTAATTCCAGAATTTCTATCGAAATATTTTTATTACATTTGTAAATTATTTTATTATTTTTTGTATAATTTGCAATAAGTTATTTTTACTTAATTGTTAATAAAGTCGACATTTGTGCATTGATTGTAATAAAATATAGCTCGTTTTAATTAAAACATAACCCAACAAACCAAATGATATCGTAATGATGTCATTACGATATCATTTCAGTGATTTAGAAGCCCTAGAATGATATCATTTATAATTCTAAAATGATATAGGTTGCTTTCTAAAAGGTACACTCGAAAATGATATCATAATTTTTGAAAATAACGATATTAGTAATGATATCATTAAATTTGAGCAGCGCGATAATTTAGCAATATATTGCAGAAATATACATACATATATGTTAAGATTGGATCAATATATAATATTCCAAATATTTTATCAAAAATTAATAAAATAACTAAAGTTCATCCAGCTCCAAATAATTTTACATGTAATACGAAACTTTTGTAATCCGAAGATAATTCCCCTTTAAATTCTGACTGATATTGGTATCTTTATCTTATACTCGTTAATTTTTTGCAATTCCACTAAATTTAGCTGTAAAAATTCAATTTCCATATAATGCATAACATAAAATATTCTTCTAATACAAATATTTTCAATTAAATTTTTCCTGAAAATGATTGAATTTTTTTTTTCTAAGGAAAAAATAATTTAGATATTTTATCATATAATTTTAAAATTATGATATCATAAATGATACTGTATCGTTTCTTGGTTTGTTGGGAACATATATTTTTCTAGTTTTTAAATTTTGTAATAAATTAGATTTGTTTTCAAAAATTTATTTAGTATTTCCAAAACTTTTCCACAGGTTAAAAAATTATATAGGCATGACTTGCAAATAATTTGAATTTGAATTTTTTGAATTTTATTGATCAAAATCGATAAATATATCTCCCAAGATATACTGCATAATATGGTGTATCCAGGCGCGGATCCAGCTCAAGTTTTTGGGGGAGGAAAATAGAATGATTTTACATTTTGTATGAATGTTTTTAAAAGTTCGATATGATTGGATCGTCAGTTCCCAGTAAAGCGGTAACAATTTTTGAAAATATATTTTCGCTTGCCGGTGCTAATACTTAATTAAATTGGTTTAAAATAGATCAAATCATTTTTACATTATTTTTTAATCGGTCAACAGTTAAGGAGATTTAAGACTATTTTCTAAAAAAATAATAATAATAAAAAATCAAAAATCAAAAATAAAAAACGACTTTACGATTTTTTTAATATTTCTATGTAATTTGTAAATGATTATTTTCACTGATATGTATGTGAATAAAATCAAAATTTATGTATTGATTTTAATAAAAAAAATGTCTTATTTTATTAGCAACAAATTTATGTTTATGATTAGGGAAAGATCATGGTTTTCCAACACAAAAAGGGCGACACTAATATACTGATATTATAGACAATATATTTTATTAGTGTTTTCAAATGTAATAAAATTAATTCCATTAAAAATATACCGAAAATTTACATAGAAGCAATTGCAATATAAACAATTTAAATTTTAAACTTTTATTTTTAGTGGCAATCAATTTCAAAAGCAATTTGATAGCTTAAAAATTAACATTTATGATACACTAAACAATCACATACAAGTATATCATTTTTTTATTTTCAAATAAATTTTGATCAAATAAAATGAACACAATATCAGGCATGTGTCTTAAATCTTTTGTTTTCGTTGAACTTTTTTTTATGATAAATCATGATTTATCGTTTTTTTTTTTTTTTTCTAGAAAACAAAAAATCGTAATTTATTGCCAAAAATGTTAAAGCTATTAATACAATTTTTCAAAGTACCAGCATTAAAAAAATGTATTTGCAATTCATTGCAAATATTTCTTAAAAAGTATAGAAAATATATAAATGAGAGAGAAAACCAGGGATCGTAACGATTAGGAGTTTTATAATAAAAAAATCAAGATTCAATGATTATTTTTTCTTACTCTTAGTTTTTGCTTAAAAAATAACTTTTATTTTTTACTAAAACAAATTAACTTATTTACAATTATTTAAAAATTTTAATTTAAATTCACATTTTATAATTGTATATATTTAATCGGAATTTTTTATCAAAAAAATAAAGATAGAAAATAAAAGTTATTTTTAAAAGTCGAAAATCATATTTTGAGCAAAAAATCTAAATCAAAATTAATTGTTGTTTTTAAATAAAATAAAAAAGAAATAAAAGATTATTACATATTTCAAAAGTGTATCCAAAATAATAATAATAATGTTCTACAACATGTTTGAAATATTTTTGAAACATATTCATTTTTTTTTCTTTTTTTTGTCCACAAATTTATAATAATCGTTATTTACGGTCCCTGAGCAAAACAAAGTAAACTTATTTAAATAATTGTTGGTTGTTATTTATAAAAACATATTAAATAGTTTGCTATTAACTGTTTTAATATTTATTTAATACAAAAAAATACTACTACTTTTCAAATAAGGCCAAGTGTAGGTTTTTTTCTATGCTATTCAAGCTTTGTAAAGAGAAACCTTTTTTCAATGTCATTGATATTGCATAATACGAAATTGTTTACATTAATTTGCCATTAAATAATAATTTAATTAAAACGTAATGGATGCTATTAAGTAGGTGTTGAAAGAATGTTATTAAATAACGCAGTTGATATTTAATTTTAGTTTAATGTTTAACTAATTTATTTATCCTTCATTTGTGCATCTTGTATTACCTTGTAATTTATATTTTAATTTAATATTGATATTTAATATTATTTCAAGTGAAGAAAAACCATAAACAATTTGTTAATTTAACATTTAAATGTCATCTTTATTTCTATGTTAATTCCTTTTTTTTAATGCCAAATTATAGTTGCATGTTTGTGGTAAATCTTTAAACTCGATTTTAAGCCCACTGCATTGAACTTGTTTTTTGTTTTTTACGTTAAAGATTAATGAAATAAGTTGTAGATTGCGGCATATTAACCTAAACATGTCAGTTTGATTTAAAAGCAATTGCAACAAGTGTAAACAAACTATTTATGGCTAAAATAACATTACAGTAAGTTTCAAGGAAACTTTAATATTTTTTTTTTAAAAAGACATAATCATGAATTAATAATAACTGAATTTTAACCTAAAAAGTAGGTTAATATAACCAGATTAAAAAATATGTTTTTCTAACAACCTTACAATAAAAACAACCAATTAGTTTTACTTATTTTATTTGTTATAACTAATTTTAAAATCTTTTGTATATTTTACACATTCACTCAAACTAATATTGAAACTTCCCACATTCATAAAACAAAAATAAAAGCAAAACAAATATGAATACACATCATTATTTTCTCTTAATTTAAAATGTTTTTTTTTTTACGCATTTAAATAAATATTTTTGTAAATAACATGACAAGCCCCTTCAAATTGTTTTTAATCAAAAAACAAGATGAACATCAACTAATAAAGCAAAAGAAATCCAACATGAGATCACCCTATTTTAATGCAAATAAAACTAAATAATAAAAATAAATAACCCCAAATAAAGTTTTTTGAACAAAATCAAGCTTACTTTTCATAAAAAAGTAACTAAAAAATTTTTAATTTTTTTTTTTAATTTAATAAAAAATTTTAAAACAAATGACCATTGCATGTTATGTGAGTGTTATTATGGGATGGTCAATATATAAAAAAAAACGGTAAAATTTGCGTTAAAATTCAAATTGCAAACATCCGCAAAACTTGATTATTAATTTTTGTTTTTTATTTTTTATTAAATAAAAAACTTTTATGAACAAGATATAAAATTACGCAATGTTTTGTAAAACATATAAAAATAAACAGTTAAGTTTGAAAATAAAGTTACAGTAAGCAAAATCAATGTCAACAACATGTGAATTCAATAAACTGAAAACTTGTAAATATAAACAAATTGTATGTAATTTTGTTTATTATTGAAAAATAGCTGAATTAGCGTTTAATGAGACATATTTGTATTTATGTAAAATATTTACTTTATGTGTTAAGTCTACTTAAGTAGTTAATAACTATACCCTATAAAAAATTATGTTAAAAAAAAAAAAAAAAAAAAAAAAAAAAGCCTTTAAAATAAATAAAATAGTTTTTTGAATATTTTTATAAAATTTAAATAAATTTTTGTATAAAGAAATCGTAATTAGGTAAGAAAAAAAAAAAAAACGAAAAAGATATATTAAGTCACGCCCGACCATTTGATACTCTACACCATTGCGTTTGTGCACTAAAATGATTTCTGGAATTTTTGGAAAAGGACTTAAATCGGACCTATGGCAATTGATGGACCGATCCTTATGAAATTAGTTAAAATGATTTCTGTTTATATTAAAGTTATTTGTTCCAAATATTACCATGAAACCCTGCTGTCATTTACGTGCGATTTTTGCGACTTAAAGTGATTTTCGAAAGCGGGCTTTATATGGGAGTTATGCTATATTTTGGACCGATCATCTTTATATTTTGTACCGATTTATCTTTGTATAAAACTTATTCGTACCGAATTTTATTGAAATAGTGATATAAATAAGGCACACACAGAAAAAAGATTGGTTGGAAAACCGTTGAAATAAACAAAATTTGCTTGGTGCGACAAAGATTCGATTGCTGTTGTCATTAATTCCTAAATACTGAAGATTATCCATTTCTATAATATTAAAAATGTAATTGTGATGGAAATATAATTCACATCATAATTAATTCAGTTTTGTAAACCAATTTTTGTTTTTAAAAATTTAAATTAAATAATTAAAAGCTGTAACCAAATTTAAATCACAACAAAAAGATGAAATTACTGAAATATTTGTTGCAGATATAATTTAATAGTGAATAAAGGTTCTTGTAACTGAAAAAATAGTCGCTATAATGGGTTTGTAACTTAACTAATTTAAACTTAGCCAATTCGAAAGCAACAATAGAATTAAATTTAGCATAATATGTATAATTTCTAAATGTTGTTGGTAGCAATCAAATAATTCAATCAAAAACATTACATTCGTAAAAATATTTAAGAAAGTTATTTAAGAAATATTTTGAAAAAAAAAAACTAATACAAATGTGTGTATAATATAGCCGTTAGTCAATCAATAATGAAGGTATGCAAGAAATTTATCGTGGAATGTCTTTGATAAGGGCAGTGTCATGTTATAAAAGTATTTTTTTTTTTTTGATAAATTCGTATTTTTTGTATTTTTTGCTGAAAACAACTGCAAATTCCCATTTTTATTTAAAATCCAAATATTCTGCAAACTTGGAAATTCACTGTACTTCTCTAAAGGTCACAACTATATTTATTTTTTATTGTATTTTAACAATATTCAAATCATAATATATTCCTTAAATTTAGATTATTCCGTCAACAATTCTGATTAATGGTTTTTGGCATCTAACCTTTTTTTTTATTTATTTTTGTCTTTATTTTTATACATACTTTAAATAAAATTATAAACAAGAAGGAAAAATGAGAATAATAATTGTCCCAAATAATACTTTCGATGACCCCAATAGAATACTTTTTTTAAACTGTTGTGACTACCATAAATTCAGCAATAGTATAGTACTTACAATCGAATTTAAGATAGTACATGCAACCGACAAAATTCGATTGGCTAAAAATTCGGTTGCAGCAACCAATCTGTTTTCTGTGTGCATTTTTTTAGCGTTTGAACATTATTTCGGTAAGTATTTGTATGGGGTCGAGGTGAAATAATGGACTAATCATGACAAAATTCAATAGCGTTCGTCGTTATGCCAAAATAAACATATATGCAAAATTTTATCAAATTATATACTTTGTGCACAAGGTTTATATGGACAGACAACCATCCAACCGTCCAGCCAACCAAACGGACATCGTTAAATCAATTCAAGAAAGTGATGCTGAGTCGGTATACTTAAAGGTGGATGTTGGGATATTTTTTTCTGTGCGTTACAAACATCAGCACAAACGCACAATACCCCAACCAACTTTGGTGTAGGGTATAAGAAACCCAAAATATTTTATTGCTCGATGTATTGATGAGCAGATTTTGGAAAACTGAAATCAATAATTAATTTTTTTTTTTTTAGCTTTGAAAATTTATAAAAAATTACGATCTAGAGCTATTGAAAAGGTTTTTGGAATACGAAAAGGTCTTATCTTTATAATACATTACATTTAAAAAAGTCATTTTAAAATGTTTCTTGTGCACTTAAAAATATGATTCTAAAAATTTTACTATTTTCATAAAAAATGTGCTCTCCTGTTTACTTTTTTGAACGCACGGAAACCCTTTTAGTGTACATTCATTCTACATATAGATATGGTTGTTACTAACTATACTTTAGGTTTGAAAAATCTTGTGTAATAAACTTAAAATTTTGTTAAAAATTTCAAAAATGTGGATAATTTTACGTACTCATCTCAAAGTATTTACTTTGATAATTCCTTATGGGTAGACGAATTGATATAATTCTAAAAAAAAATAAGACATAAATTTTGAATATATTAAGATTTACGAGATATTGACACTCTGCATTTCTTCCCGTATTACAACAGCGCTACTACAATATCGTTTTTTATCTCAATTCAAGCGTACAAGTAGTTTAGGATATTTAGATTTATTATTAAAATAATTCGGTTGTTTCTAAAATATCTTAAACAATATTTTTTTTCAACAAAATTAAATTTAAACAAAAAGTATTTTATACATAGAATGGTAAATTGTAACATGTCGCTCATTTAATTTAAGAAGGTCATAACTAGGGTTTGGGGTCCGGGAATTCCCGGGCGGGAAATCCCGGGAATTCCCGGAAATTTTTCATCGGGAATTCCCGGGTATTTTTTTCCAATTTTCTCGGGAAAACGGGAAATTTAATATTCATGTAGTTTTATAATCCTATAGCAAAAAGTGTTACTGTTTATATCACCTCAGTGAAAATTTTACATTAACAATTAACAATGTTTTTCAAATGTTAAATGAAAAATAATTTTTATCAGATTTCCGAACACTACATAAATCATTGGACCTCAAAATATTGTTGGGAAGCAATTTTAAAAGTGTTTTAGATTTTATCTCTTTTAAATTTTTAGCATGAAAAAGTATTTAACCTAAAAATCTGAAGTATACAGTTTTTAATTAAATATTAGAAATACTAATTTTTCATTCCATAACACCATTCACAAAAGCATACATCTACTGAATCAATTTATAAAGAAGTCATTGATTTTTTTTTTTAATTCTAATTTTCTGCAAATTGAATGGAAATATTCATATTTTTTTAAATTTTTTATATGTATTTTTTTTTTTTTCATTGAATTCATTATATTTTATTTTTTAATAAGTTTGTTCCCGTACTTTTTGGGTAAAATTTGAAAAGCCTGATGTTTTTCTAAAAAATGTACAAAAAACAATTTGTTTAGCCATAAAGAAAACTCCAAACTATTTGGAAATTCATCAGTGAATGTTATTTTATTTTTTAGTATATATGAATGTTCTTAATTTTTTTAATTGAAACTTTCTTCTTAGTAACAAGAACAAAATATGTTTTATTTATTTTCATTCAAAGATTTTATTTATATATTTTTATTTTTTGTTTATTTGGCAATTTACTAAATCTATTCAAAGAAATAGTCTGGGCTGTTTCGTGCAAGAAGTTGAACATTATTCTCTCAAAATCACATTTCCTAATTTTTGAGTACGGCAACACTTTTCGGTAAAATAGGGTCCTGCATGCTCCCAATTTAGAGTACAGGAACAAAGGTAATATTTTACTAAATGAATAAAAAAATATTTTCTAAAGCTAATTCGTAATAGATTTCAACATTTGAATGATTCAAAATATTTTTTAAGCTTGAATTGTATAATTGTGAATTCTTTAAGCAATTAATTCTTGTGAAGTCAAAGAATTTAAGTCTATGAATTAAATTGTTATAAATGCTTTAAAGAAATAACTGGGAAAATAAATTTAATTCGATTTTGAAAAGTGAATTAAAGAATTAAACCTTTGGAACCTCTTCTTACAATAGGCACTTATTTTATTTGAAATGTTTAAAATTGTTTAAATTTTTAATTAGAAGTCATACTTCAATATTATTTTTTTTTATGTTAAAGGGGGTTTTACGCAATAATACTTTGTATTAATACAAAAATTATTTAAAATGTCTTAAAGCTAATTTCGGCACATTATTTTATTTTTAGTTCTATTTGTGGTCAATTCTGTTCAATTTTTTGGTTTTAATTTTTTAAAAAATATTTTAAAGAAGAAAATGAAAAATGTGACATTTAATAATACATTTTTTGTTATGTATTATAGAAAATGAAACTCTGGTATTAATACAAAGTATTATAGTATAAAACCACCTGAACTAATCGTAAATTTGATTTATAATGTTGTTTTAAAGTATTGATTAAAAAAAATAACATTTTTCATATGAAATCATTGCTTTTTTCTTATAATTAAAATTTCCCGGGATTCCCGGGAATTCCCGGGAAATCGAATTTTTTATTCCCGTTTCCCGGGAAACAAAATTTAACGGGAAACCCCAAACCCTAGTCATAACTGAAAAATTGAGAAATGTGCGTTAAATGATACAGTAATATTGGATTTTTTAAAAATTATTTAAAAATGTGTATACACTTCACGAAAGGTGGCCAGAATCATTCCGTTTGTAATTGTAAAATTTTCACTGGCCAAATTAATGAAATTAAGTTTTAGGAGTTTTTGTATGACAGACAGTATTCAGAAAAATTTCTTAAAATATTTGGTATTAAGAGCAACTATTATGATTGGGCTATATTGTTACTGTAAAAATTGTCGTGATCATAAATTATTAATATGAAAATTATAATCATGATTCGATCTAACTTTATCACATTATGATCAGATTTAGTTGATAATGAATAAAATGAAAAAAAAAAATATATATATATTGTATCACGTTATGATGTGGGTTTATCACATAATGATAAAATTTTCTGATATAACAAACCGATTTTATTATAAAATAATTAAGTTTTGTCATATTATTTATTATAAAAAATTTTATAAATTGTTTAAAATTAATCATAACATGTTTTATATTAATCTTATTATGGTAAAGCATTATTCATTAGTTGTTTATTAATTAATTTTCATAAATTATACCATTTTATGATGCAGGATAATACTAAGATATTTCTTATTAACTAAACTATTTTATAGTTGTTAATAAATATCTAATATTATTTGAATCAAAACCTTGTCTATTTATATTTTTTCTTCTATAAACTAAATGAAAATTTTAATAAATTAAAAACAGAATACATTTAAACACAAACAAGTTATGAATTTATTAACCATATTTGTTAAAAGCAAATTTATTTGTAACATTTTATTGTTATGGGAATAATAATATTTATATACATTAACAACAAGATACGGTTTAGAAACATAGAAAGAGGTTTATATTATTTTATGGATTGTATAATAAAATTTTTTCTCTGTTAAAAGCATTCAAAAACATAAAATTTTTTGTAGTCAACTATATTTAAATTCCTATTGAATGAAAACATAAAATGATAAAAA
Organism: Protophormia terraenovae; assembly: GCA_951394005.1. Lineage (NCBI taxonomy): Eukaryota > Metazoa > Arthropoda > Insecta > Diptera > Calliphoridae > Protophormia > Protophormia terraenovae. Next base: position 76,786,800 of record OX596076.1, on the reverse strand, counting down.
TTAAACAAAAACATTGCTATTGCTATGAACACAGTATTATTAAAATTAACAATGAGATCACAATATTGTTGTAGTAACGATAACGTAACTATGTTTTTCTCTGAGTGAAGTAAAATCTTGACAGAGGCAACAAAATATAATAAAAGTGGACGAAAAAGAGGCGTGGTACCCATATAGATTAAACAAAACACACTATTATCTATTTCTTGTGTTTATAAAATGTTATGGGAAATTTATTTTTACTGAAAGTGGGCTTGGCACACCAATTTTATTTGAGTCCATAGTTTATATTTTTTATTGTTTACAAATTGTGGCTCCTTTCTGTAATTTTAAGTTCGTTAAAGAGCGTAAGAAAAGTTCATATATCAGTAACAAAGGGAATCACTAAACCAAATTCTTTATTTTTCTACACAAACCTGCGTAGGGCTCCAAAATATTTCCCCAGCTATTAAACATATGTAATTTAAATGCATGACACATTAAACTACAAAAATCTTTTTGATATACAACTTCATCATTCACAAAAACAAAAATAAAATAAAAAGACTATAATCATATTTAGTGATTGAAAAAGACACTTAAGAAATAAATTTAACAAAACGAGACTTAACTATTAAATATAGACTATTTAAATAAACAAACGATAATTTAATTTTATATGCTTTAACTTATCGAAACACAACAGTCAGTCTATTTGGCAAAGGAATATCAAAAAAGAGAATAAATTAATAGATTGTCATCGTTCAGCGTAATAGACGTGAGATGTTTTAAATATTTTAAAGAAATAGTTTAAAGCACCAATATAATTTTTGTATTTATATATACTGAAGTAATAAATTAAAGATAGTTTTTTTTATGAAAACTTTTAAATTTTTGCAAATTGCATTGGCTGCATTATAAGCATTAAACAATTTCAAGGAAATAAAAGAAAAAAAAATTCAAAATTGTTTACAAAGAATGATTACGAAATCTTTGCTGTTTTATGTTTTGCCGTTTAATAAACATTTTTACAATTTTGTGTGTTTTTCCTGTTCACTGTATTTCTTCTGGAAATATTTTATTACAAAATCAGTTTGGCTGGTATTACTGGTATTTTTACTTCTACACTTCATTTTCTCAGAAATAGGTCATTGTTTTTTTTTTATGCAGGCTCATCTTGCATTTTATATTGGTTGCATATATTTTGTTTTTAGTTGTTTTGTATTTTGTGCGTACAAATACAACATGAAACCTCTTGACTAGGGGAGTTTCAGCCACATGACTGTTTATAAGACATTGTGAATAAAGATGAGCAACCTGTTTTTTAGTTAGTGTTTTTCTTTCAATTTAAGAAAAAGATAAAATTAATTCAAGGCAAAAAATGTGAATGATTTTTTTAGGGTTTTAACCATAATGTGGCTGACTGGTCATCATTTTGCAATATGAATTTTTGTGCCGGCTTTATAATCCACCAAAATATATATATTACACAATACCATTATTGCGTGTAAATTTTTTAGTCTTTCTTTTTCTATATAAAATACGCTTTTTTTTAATTTTTGATAAAAAAAAAACAGCTGAAACTTTATTTTTTTTATATGACCGCATATTTTTTCTTTAATATTCATCATCATCATCGATGGTTGGAATTCCATTCATGCCCGTCTTCAATTTTTATTTTACAACAACAACATCATCTTAAATTTATGGATTTACTATAAATTGTTATTTTTTTTTTATATAAAAGTATTGTTTAATGCCAAAGTATGAGTATGATTGGGTTTTAAAAAATTATTGAGTGTGCTGGTGTTTGTAAATGATGCAATTTGTTTAAATTAATGGCCACAGCTGCGTCACTGCTAAATATTAACTAAAGATGCTGTTGATGATCATTTTAAAGAGCAACAGAAATATATTTTAAGTGATCTCTAGAGATAAGCGAAATATGTTTTTTGTATTGCTACAAAACGCATGTAAGTTAAATATCAATCTGTCTTTTAACAAGACAATGGAATTTTTAAAGTTTTTGATATTTAGTTGAATTTTAATTTGAGATAGAAATATGACATTTTTAGTTGAAGAAATTATAGCAAATACCATCTCTTCACTTTAATTGTTTTTTGTGACATTTGAAAGTACTGACCCAGATTAATAAATTTTCAGGAAGTGAGGCAAAGAATAGTAAAAATTAGAGAATATTTGATAATATAAAAAATTTAATTAATTTAATTAACATTCCTCCTATAGAGATAAAAGCTACAAAAAAAAAAAAAAAAAAAAAAAAAACAATATAAAGCTCAAAGCTGTTTTAAAAAGCTTGATATGTAATAGGCTTTCAAATAATCGAACGATCGACTTTTTGTTGAAAAAAAGTCGAGAAATCGATTTTCCTATTGCCAGATAGTAGAAAAGTTGAAAATTAGAAAATAGTTGAAAAGTCGGAAACAGAGATACAAGCTGATCGGCACATAGCCGGAAATTTTTCACTACATGCGCCTCCGCCATTTTCGTCAGCTTACATTGACTCAAAATAAGTCGCCGAAAATTTTAAATTTTATTCGAAGAAGTGAATGTAGCGGCACCATCTATTATTATTTTACAATTATCACAATTAAGAAAAATTATGAAATTCCCATTTTTATTTTAACTACTTCAAACTTTTAGTCAATGGGGACTCCCGGGCGGTACAATCTAACATCTATTAAATCCCAGTCGAAGATTTAGCCGTCGCACATTGGGGTAAAAGGTGTCGAAAATGGCTCTTAATTCAGGGAAAGGTGATATCAATATTTTAATGATCACGTTTTAAAGATTTAAAGATTTTTTTTTTAGCAGAACGGTAATGTCTGTCCGTCCGTCTATATATTAGAGTTAAATGTATCGAAAATTATGCATTATTGAAAGAACGGTGGTATCAACACTTTAATGATCATGTTTAACTTTTCTATTTATTAGAAAATTCTATTTTTAGAATTATAAGAGTTTTTTTGTGCAAAATGGTAATGTCCGTCTTTCCGTCTATGCATCTGGATTAAATATGACGAAAATGACGCTTAATCCAAGAAAAGATGATATCCAAATTTTGATGATCACTTTTTATTTTTTCTATTTATTAGTTAGTAAACAAATGCATTTTTAGAAATATAAAATATTTTTTGGCAGCATGGCAATGTCCGTCCGTCTATACATTTGAGTTAAATGTGTCGAAAATTCCACTTAATTCAGGGAAAGGTGATACAAAAATTTTAATACATTCATTTAGTTTTTATATAATTCAAGAAGTAGAAAAAAGATATTCTTTGAGTTTTAAGATTTTCTTGAAAGAATTCTAATGTCCGTCCATCTGTCCGTCTGTTTGTTAATTTTTGCAAACTTTCCAATTCAAAATCGTTTAACTTTTGACTCAATAAAGATAATGACTAAAAAATTTCCTTGTTCGATAGATAATTTTGTTTTTTAACCAACTACATAAAATATAATAAAATCCGTTGAAAATATTTGTCTATATATGGAAAAATCTTAGCCAAGATCTTATAAAATTGAGATTTTTGAAATTTTAAATGTATATAACTAGAAAAATATATAAGATAAGATACATGCAATCATGTTTTCTAAAGGATTTAACAAGGACTTTAATATGATATACAAATCTTGGAAATCGGGTAAGAAACAAAAATTCGAAAGTGGTTACACATTTTCCGTGAAACTAGTACTATATTTTGAACCCCTATAGTTCCGCTGCTGATGCGAATATTAAATCCCGCTTCTAAATTCAAAATACTACTGTCCTCTGCCATGCCTGTAGGAAATTGCATGCAAATCCAATCAGCTGATCAGAAGTTACAGATTTTTTTCTATTCTTTCCCACTGTTTAATTTTTGATAAAGCAAAGAAAATGTCTGTTTTTTGTATGAAATCTACTGGATTTTTTTGAAAAAAAAAAAAAAATATTTTCTCAAATCGGGCTACATATGCGCACGTTTTTTTTCATAGTGTTAAAGTAGACAATATGTACTATTTTTCAGAAAATTTTCAGAACAAACACCCTGTAACATTTTAAGTTGCATTCCATGAAAGTTGAAAATTAGTGTATTTTCCCAACAAACCAAATGATATCGTAATGATATCATTACGATATCATTTCGGTGATATAGAAGCCCGAGAATGATATCATTTATAATTCTAAAATTATATAGGTTGCTTTCTAAAAGGTACACTCGAAAACGATATAATAATTTTTGAAAATAACGATATTAGTAATGATATCGTTAAATTTAAGCAGCGCGATAGTTTAGCAATATATTGCAGAATATTTACATACATATCTGCTAAGATTGAATGAATATATAATATTCTAAATGTTTTATCAAAAATTTATAAAATAACCATAATAAACTAATGTCCATCCTGCTCCAAATCATTTTATATGTAAACGAAACTTTTGTAATTCCCCTTTAAATCTGGGCGGATATTGTTTTCTTTAGCTTATCCTCTTTAATTTTTTGCGATTCCACTAAACTTAGCTGTAAAAATATAATTTCCATATTATGCATAACATACATAAAATATTCTTCTAATAAAAATATTTTCAATTTAATTTTATTTTCCTGAGAAAGTTTGAAGTTTTTTTCTAAGGAAAAATAATTTCGATATTTTATCATATAATTTTAAAATTATGATATCATTAATGATACTGTATCGTTTCTTGGTTTGTTGGGTTAGGACAATTTTCAAAAAAAATAAAAAAAAAATATTAGGACAAAATATAATTTACAAATACTAGAAGAAAAGTACACTTAAATATCTGAACTTGATGGTTTCATTTTAAATTTTTACCTTAAAAGACTTTTTATTTAAAATAAATACACTGAAATATGATGAAAATTTAATTTTTTACTATTTTTCAAAAATGTAAAAAAATTCTTAACTTTTACAGCTGCTTATAAGAAAACAACATAACCTAGCTTAAAGATTTTAATCGATGTTGACATAGCTGTCCATTGTGAATATTTTCAATCAAAATATTTGTTAAAAATAAATTATTTTAATATTTTATTTATATTTTTAGAAATAAATTCTTTAAAATTATTTTATACTCTTTGTAATATGATTTTTAGTTACTAGAAATTAATTTGAATAAAAATTATTTAAATATTATTTCATTTGTTAACAAGTTAGATAAAATAATATTTCCACAAAAGTATTCGAATATGAATTTATAAAATATAAATCAAGTTCTTAAGTCTTTAACTCATTTTAAAATATATTTTATTTCTTTAGTTTGAATACAATTGTTCTTTATTTTATTTTCCATTTAAAAAATAAAATAATATCTGTTTTAAAACATTAAATTTTTTTATTCATAGAAAACTTTTGAATATTTTTATTCAACATGAATTTGTTTGAATAGTTTTAAATTTACTTTGAAAAAGAAAAATAAGTAAAATATTTTTCTTTATACTTGAATATTTGAAAAAATTTTATAATTTTTTGTTATTCAAGCCTTTTGAGGCTGAATATTTTTATTTTTTGGAGTTTTTGTTGAATAAAATAATAAAAATATTTATTTTAAATGTTTCTATTTGAATATAAAGTTTTTGAATAAAAATCAGAAAAATTTGTTGAACTTTTTTTATTTAAATAAAATACATATGAATATTATTAAACTTTAAAATAGTCAAATAAAAAAGTTTTGATTATCTTCTTATAAAAATATATTTGTTTTTCTTTTGGTTAAATAAAATATTTTAATTTTTAATTTATTATGTTCAATCAGATACAAATTTATAATAAATTCAATTGTTTTAGTATAAATAGAAATCCTTAATATTTTTATTCAAAAGATAATATATTGATTAACAAATATTTTTTAATTAGAAATAAGAAATAGAAATGAAATAAAAAGTATTTTTATTTTTTATTTCATTCATAAGTTACAGCTATGGATGTTGATACATAATTTAGTCTGTCTTTATTCGGTACCCAACTTTATAACAAAAATTTAAATTCTAAAATTCAATTAAGCGCCACTTTTGACACATTTTACCCCAACGTGCGTCGTCGAATTAGTTTAACTTGCGCCGCTGAACATTTTTCCTCTGGTTCTTTCTTTGGTTGAAAAAATTATATAATAGTCAAATAGTGGACAAAGACAAAAAGTCTGACTATTTCAAAATTGAAAAAAGTCGAAAAGTTAAAAAATCGGCTACTTAAAAATTTAAATAATCGATAAATAAAGTGAAAAAATTAAATTAAAGTGCTAAGCCCATAAATAAAATTTTTGAGAGTAAATCACATGAAATCAATAAGTGATGACATCGGATTGAAAATAAAAATCAATGTTCCTAACTGTAAATAATTTCATTATTTTTCTGCATAATTTTAAAATGAAATATCATAATTTTATTGAGAGTAAAGTCAATATGTTTGCATTCATTTTAATAAAATGTCATTATTTTTTAAATATTTTTGCGGTATTCTTTTCACCAATAAGCATCACTGAGTTGTCTTTAAGGGGTTTTTTTTTCAACAGAACATCATAAAATAGGGTTCTATAGTGGGAATAAAATGTCAGTTCAATTTAAAAATTATCGATTTTTCGACTTTTCAATAATCGATTTTTAAATTTTTGGAATAGTCGACTTTCGACTATTTTCATCTTTTTTCGACTATACGACTTTATACGAGATTTTCTGTTTTTTTTTACTATATTTTATTATTTGTCTTTTTCCGACTTTTCGACTATTTCGCATCTATCTGTCTTTGTGCCAAATTTCATGAAGATTGGTCCATAATTGACTATAGTTCCCATATAAACCCCTCTTCCGGAAATTACATTAACGTGCATAAATCCCATACTAATGTTAGTATCAAGTTAATATTCAACACAAATAAGTTTTATATAAGAGAAACAACATTGCCAAAATTTTTGAGAATCAGTCCATAATTTATAATCGCTCCCATATAAACCGACTTCCGGGAATCGCCCTAAAGTGCTCATACACAATGGTGTAGGGCATCATATGGTCAATCTTGCCCAACTATACCTTCTTTCTCGTTCTTTTCTAATTCATTTGTAAAAGATCATGTTCTTTACAAAGAACACAATATTAAAAATTTAGTGAAAGAACAATATTTTCATTCTATTTAGAAAATTTAAATAACAAAAATTAAGTTATTTATTTCAATTAAATTATTAATCAGAATTTTAAATGATTTCAAATATTTTTATAATTAAAAAAATTACTAAAAATCATAGCATTCTAACAAATTAAATTCATATTATATTTTTAGAAAAATTTTAAATCCAATTTCAATTACGAATAATAAATATTCAATTATTTTTTATATTGAAATTCAACCTATAAACAAATTTGTATATTCAATTATTCAAATTATCACTTATTTTTATTCATATTTGATTAATTTATTAATTGACACAATTAGAAAAATAATTTAAAGCCAATAAATAAATTTAATAATTGATTGAAAAAAAAAATTTATTGGAGTAGTTTTTATCTGTGATAAAGTCGTTTGATAGACCATATTTTTTCTATAAACAATAAAGGATTAATTCTATTAAAACAAAAGCAAGGTTGGCAACCGACTCAAAAAGGTAAAATGGTAACGGTAATGGTATTTTGAATTATTTCGGTAATGGGTATTTTAACGTTATCGGTATTTTGAGCTATTTTGTTAATGATAGTTTAAGGGTAACGGTTATTTAAGAAAATTCGATTATCGGTTCATAACCAGGATATATAAAGTGTTACAAAGTCATTCTTGGATACCCATAACTTTATTACAAGTTTAATTTTAATTTTATTAAAAATAAAAAAATTTTAACCGAGTAATAACGTTAACGTTATTTAAGTATAATCGGTATTTTAGCGGTAACGGCTAACCTTGGTTTTGGGAATGGTAATATGGAATTAAAAATTAGTATTTCCTAATTTAGAATTAGAAATTCTTTCAAAGCTCTGATCAGTTGATTTCATGTCCTTTATTGTTTTTTTTTTAACTTCAAAAAATTAGAAAAGCAAAATATTTTTGCAAGTTTTGAGCAAAAACAACCTCTGTCTTTGATCATGTGCAAATTACACTGGCCAACAAAAAAAAAATTTTCGTGTTTCTTCAAAAAAAGAAAAAAAAAAAAAAAAAAAAAATATGTGGCATCTAGTCCACATATTTTTTTTTTAAAGAATAGCTCCGCATGCTAAACTTGAATCTGCTTTCAGTTTTCTCCCATCAGGCCGAGATTTTTTTATGGGCGTGTCTAATATTGCGTCCTAAATAAGTAATATTAGACACCCCCATATAGTGAAATATACTCGAGTATATTTCACTATAACTCGAGAACGGTATGCACGATTTATATAAATAATACACCAAAATATGTGAAATAAAATTGGCTTTAAGTCATTCTACTAACAAATTTGTATCCGTTCAATAATTTTGGAGATATTTTGAAATAAGTGTCCGAAAAAAATTTTTTCATGCTAAATTCAAGATTTCTTTTTTTTACTAAAACTTCTTTTTTAAATCTGAAAACATCAAAAATATTTCAGTTTATCATATTTCTCTCAAAGCTGGCAAAACTACGAGTAAATAAAGCCACGTATCATAAAAATTGATGCACAAATCTTCATTGGATTCACAGTTAAGTTAGGATACCCATGCATAAATACACTATATTTTTTTTGTCTTAAATAAAAAAATGGTGATTAGATGGAATTTAATGTGCTAAATAAGAATCAGCTTTTGCTTATGGGCATGACTACTATGACCCCGTCTTTAGGCAGTCACACTTGTATAACTCGAGAACTGTTTGTCCAATTAAGATAAATTAAACTCCAGCAGATAGTGATCTAAATTGTCTTTGAGCTGAACTTACATGATTTTTTTATCCAGTTAATATTTCCGTAGTTATTCGGTAATTAGTAGCGAAAAATTAATTTTTTTTTTTTTGAAAAATCGTGAAAATTTTGATCCGTAACTCTGAAATTCTTGAGCGAATAAAAAATATTGTTGACGTACCTTGAAGACAATTTTCGTATGCATCTTTTGATTGGACTATTCTCGAGTTATATAGTGTGACCGCTAAATAAGGTGATGATATTAGTCATGCACCTAAAAAAAATCTGTACGTGATAGGAAAAAAGTGAATGCTGATTCTGTTTAACTCTTCAATATCCACCTAGTCCACTTATTTTTGTTTAAAAAAAAAAAAAAAAAAAAATAAAAATTTATTTTTTTTTTGCCCACCACTGTATTTCTATGCAATTGTATGTATACATGGGTATTTTTACTTAACTGTGAATAAAATCACGATTTGCACATCAATTTCGAAGATACGTAACTTATTTTATTCACAGCATTATCGGCTTTAAAATAAATATGATAAACTGTAACATTTTTGATGTTTTCATTTATTCAAATAAATTTAAGTAACACAAAAATTTTAAATTTAGCATGAAAATGATTTCTTTTGGGCACTTATTTCAAAATCACTTCGAAACTATTGAGCACATAAAAAAATTATGTTTGGATGATTTGAAGATATTTTTAGTATGCATCTTTTGCTGTATTACTTATGTCAATCATACACACCGTTCCAGAATTATGAGGAAATATACTAAAGTAGTGGTCTTAATATGAGCGAATTAGACACGCCCATAAAAAAAATCCAGACCTGATGGAAAAAAACTAAAAGCAGATTCGTGTTTAGCACATCAAAATACATCAAGTCCAACTATTCGCCTATGGGGGAGGATTTTTTTTGTTGACCAGTGTTATCAAAATCAAAGTTCGATGGATGATTTTTGATCAAAGAAAATCGATTAAATTACTTTGTTTTCATGGTATTTAACAATAACAAAAGCTAATTATGAAGGAGTCCTAAGTTAATTCATAATGTACATTAACAGAAAAAATTGACAAAATTAAAAAACGCTAGAACAAAAAAAAAAAAAAAAAAAAAAAAAAAAAAAAAAACGCCAAAACAAAAAAAAAAAAAAAAAAAAAATATAATACATTCTAACTTTATGTAGGAACATATTTCAGTATTTTATGTACCTAGTAAATTAAACAAAATTATACAAATGTTATCAATTCCTAATATTATATAATGTTATATAATGAAGGTGGTTAATAATTATATTTGTAATACATACCAATAGAAAACTAAAAATTTAGGCTAGAAATCTACGAAAAAAAAGGATAAATCATAAAGATTAAAATGGAAATCTAAAAATTAATAAAAAGTGCAGGAAAATAATATTAATTAACAATATGTACAGGACGAAATATACAAACAAAAAGAGTTGGTACCAATATTTAAAGAATTACAGGTTTTTGCAGAAAATATACAGAAATTTTTTTTTATTCCTTTAAAAAAAAAAAAAAATTTGTATTCATTCTGTTCCAAAACCTGTAATTCTAACAACTATAGGAACCCAGCTATTAAATAAAAAAAAGGAAATTTGTAAAAACTATGTAGACATAAATACATATTTGTGTATATATAAAAAAGTAAAGTTGGAGTTCAAAATAAAAAAAGGGTGTGTGTGTATTTTTTGTTGTTTATATTTATATTACAAAATTATTTTTTTTTATAAAAAATTTGTCTGGTTTTTATTATTAATTAATTATAAAGTAAATTGTGTATAAATTATAAAATTTTTACAACTAAAAAAAAGAGTACAGTGTAGGGGTTAAAGAAAAAATAAAAATAATATAAAATAATTAAAATTAATTAAGAAATTTTGTTTTATATAAATAAAAAAGGTAAATAAAATAATATTAAACAAAAAAATTGTTTTTTTTTTTACACAAAACTGAACCAAATTTTTAAACATTTGTTAAGAAATATTTATTAAATATTATTGTAAAAGAAAAAAAAAATAATAGATAGAAATTATGGCAAATTTTTTGAGTAACAATGGTTGGTTGTCTTTTTGTTTAATAATGAACAACAAACAAATTTCGTTGGTTAAATTCCTAAATATTTCTAGTCGAAAAAAAGCTCTGTTAGATGATTTTGTTTTCAAAATTACGAAATAAGCACAACAAGCAAACGCAGCCAATTATTTGATTGTTTTTAAACAATAAAATGATAAATACAGAATTATTTACAATTTATGTTAAAGATTATAGAGAGAAAAAAAAAAAAAAAAAAAAGATTAAAGAAAAGAAAGCAAACATAAAAAAATAATTTCTTTAAATGTAAGACTAGAGAAATTAAGTTAAAAGAATAAAATATAAATATGATTACAAGTAGAAAAAAAGCTTAAAAGCTTTACTGCAAAGCTTAAAAAAGCCATCAACTTTTACATAAATTAAAAGTGTGGAAGTAATTTTAGAATCTTAAAAATTTAAATAAAAAATTATGCCAAAAAAGGTTTAAATAAATTGTCTTATAACTTTTTAATTTATGTCATACTATTTTGTAATGCAACAAATTTCATAGATAAAGCTTTTTTTATAAGTTATATACATAAAGCTTTTAAGCTTTTTTATATTTCTTAACTACTATAGACAATAAACAGCTTTACTTTTCTTAACAATATTACTAAAGCTGTTTTTTATGGTCGTTTAATTTTCATTTTATTACAGAGCTTTTTTGTATGTATTTATACCTTACAAAGAAAACCTTAAACCCTATTTCTAATTTACTTTAACTCTCACTGACTAAATAATTCTGTGGTGGCTGGTGCAGTCGTTGTGAAAGCTGATTTATGTTTATTCTTAAACTTTCTCGATTTTGCCTTACGCGGTTGTTTACGACGTACCACTGTCGTTTCGGAACTATAACTAACTGTTTCACTAATTTTACTGCCAATAGTGCTACTTGTTGTACTACCAACACTACCCTCATTTATAGTATAAAGCTCAGTTTGTGTTACTTGTTCAACATGGTCCAAAGGATTATCTGAGGTATTCTTAACGCTTACGTCATGTTTTTCAAATTGATTTAGAGAATTCAATAGAGGAGCTTTTATAACGGAAGCTAAACGACTGGAGAAGGCTCCATTGGAATCATGTATTTCAGAGTGCTGTTTGAGTTGTGTTTGAGTTTCAAGAGTTTGATCGCTGTTGTTATTGTTAAGGACATTAATGGAAGTAGTGGTGGCTGTTAAAGTTTCAGGGGTTTCGGTTTGGGATTGGGGGATTATGTTGTTCTCTATTTGTTTTGGAGTTTGTGGTTGTGGTTCTTGTTGTTGTTGTTGTTCATCTTCTTCCACTTCTACGCCATCAACCATTTTTCTCACTTTACTGAGTATGACTTTGTCTAGATTAGCTATGGATATAACAAGGGGTGAGGATTCATTGGATTCAGGACGTAATAAGGGTACTATGGGTCTTACATATTGTGGGAATAAAGCAGCTGCTACTGTAGTGGCTTTTGTCTCCTCCGAGGCTACGGTCGATGACTCTACATGTAGAATCTCGGGTGCCGGTGTTGTGGTTAAAACAGGTACGCTTGAATACTCTTGTTTTTCTTCGTGATTTACACTCGTAGTAGAAGAGGAGCTTACCGAATTTGTAGTGGTCGTGGTTGAAGAATTTAAGTCTGAGGTAGTTTCAATTTCTTTACTATTTGGTTCTAAATTAATTTTGGCTGTATCAAAGGCTATTGATTTTAAAATACTGAAACCTTCAGCAGCTGATGCAGCTTTATTAAGTTCAGATTTTAGGTTTGTGGTTTCTACGTGGTAATTGTTAGAGCTTTCAGTTGTTGAAGCTATTAATTCACTTGCAATAGCACTTTCAGTTGTGGCATCTTGTTTGATAAATGTCGCATCATCTATTGTATTTAAGACCTTACCTTTGCGAGCACTTTCAAATAGACCTTCCAATGAGATGGTAGATGTTTCAATGGCTTCTCTTATTACTTCGGGTACCAAAGCTTTGCCGAAACGTTCCTCTGCTCTACCTTCAGGTAAAGTATGACGTACTGGCTGTGATGCCCAAGGTACAGTGGGTTCGGTAGGAGTATAATCGGTTACGGTGCTACGTCCTTCGATTGTTATATCACTACCATCTACCTGGTGTACGTATTTAACCACACTAATTTCACCCAACTGTTCAACATGGGGTAAAGACTCTACCTTGTATGTTTGCGAACCTTCAACGGGTACAATGATATTAGCCTTTGATTTGCGTCTCAATTTCTCTTCCTTAGAGTTGACCTCAACAATACGATTGATTTCGACCACTTTATGTTTCGGTTTTACTCTCTCTACTATGAGGCGGGGAACCGTCAAAGGATTTGCGGTGGTCTGCTCACTATCCGACAAGGTGAAGATATGCAATAAGGTTGTGCTGGGCGATGGTGTGGTTGTAAAGCCATCCTGTGAAGAAATTTCATTAAGATTGTTAAGATTACTTAGATTTGCATCGTCAGTGTTTTGAGTGCCAATTATGGTGTTATCCAGTGTTGCTGATTGTTCTTGTTGTTGCTGTTGTTGATGTTGTGTATTGGTGTTTGAAGTGATGGTGGTGGCAAAGCCATTCACAGATGATTGATAATCGTCATCATTTTCAAATTCTGTGTTTGTTTGTTGTGTGTTATCGTTTAGTTTAGCCACCGGTATGACTACCTTTGGCTTAAGAGTTGTGTGTTTTTTACTGTTTATGTCGAATATCTTCTTGTTACGGGCATTTAAAGCCTCAATATTCAAATCTTCAATCAGTGGATTATTGTCATTGTTTGAGTCGAGCGGTGACTCTGTGGTTGGTCCGGTATATTTGCGTTCGTAAGCTCTTGTATTAGGATTAATAAATGGCGCTGGTTTAGTAGGTATTAGTACAGTAGTACGTTCATAATCGTTAGCCACTGGTTTAATGGTTAGATTTGGCACAGAAACGCCTAAAGGACGATTTACCACACGTGGTTTTACCGTAGATCTAGAAGAAACACCAAAACGATTACCTCGATTGCCGGGTGTAGTGGTAGGTACTGCACCTGGTCTATATGGAGTATTGGCTATACGTGATGGGGTAAATGGTTTTTTAATTGTAGGTGTTGTTGTTAAGGAAGGTCTTGAACCGGGGGGTATACGATTGTCTTTAGGTTTATAGCTAGGACGATTTGTAATGATTTTATCTGGTTCTTGAGCATTTTCTTCTTCTTCATCCTCTTCTTCGTCTTCATCTTCATCCTCATCTTCTTCCTCTTCATCTTCCTCATCTTGATTATCACCCGAACCCTGTTCTTTAGACTGTGCGGGAGGTTTTCTCAATATAGAGCTTTGAGGTCTATTAAATAAACCAGGTGGTCTAGCTATGATGGGTTTATTTGTGGGCACAGGTCTTGTCACTATGGCCTGTTTAGTTTTTTCTACTTCCTCCTCCTCTTCTTCTTCGCCCTCTTCCTCCTCATCATATTCTTCATAATCTTCACCTTCACCACTATGACCGCCAGCCGAACCTTCTATTTTAAAACGATCTGTTCCTGGCAATATATTGCCTCTAGGATCTTTACGTACAAAACCTTCCCCGGTATTACGATTACTGGCATTGAATGGATGGAATCTACCAAATTTACGCCTGACATATTTCTTTTTACCTTTGGTTGTGGGAATTTTAATTGTGGTGGTACTTAGGGCACTTAAGGGAGGTTTAGTGGGAATATAAGGTCTCTTGGCTACAAGTTTACGACGGAAAGTAGGTCTCTCTCTAGGAGCCGAAGTAGTTGTTTCTTCAACTTCTCCTGATTGTGTTTCCTTTTCTGTTTGACTTTCATTGTCTACGGCCGTTAATCTAGTTCTGGGTATAAATGGTTTTCTGGGAGTAAATGGTTTATTTGATTCTATTAAATCGCTTTCGCCAGAACTTTCTTTTATTTCGTTTGTAGTGGTAGTTTCATTTTCGTCATCTTCCTCAACACTATTAGAACGTATTAACGTAGAACTGGTTCTTTCTGCTAATAGTTTCTTAAGTCTAGAACTTACTACACCCTCTTCTTGTTCACCCTTAGCTAGATTGGATTGTACCTTACCACGTATCTTTTGCAAATTTAAGCTATCTTGTGTGGTAGTCGTATCACTTTCAGAATCTTCCACCTTCAAAGTGGTAGCAGTAGTGTTTTTGGTTTCTAAAATTTTCTTCAATTTAACACTAACCACTCCTTCCTCTTGACTGCCCTTGGTTAGATCTTGTTTTACTTTGTTGCGCAGTTTTAGCAAAGGATCATCTTTTTCCAATTCCTCTTCTTCGCTAGCCGTTTTTGAAGTTTTCAAACGATCGCTTAATACCCCCTCAACTTGATTGCCTTTTACCAAATCTTGTTTAACCTTGTTGCGTAGTTTTAGCAAAGGATCATCCTTTTCTAATTCATCTTCATCACTAGATACCTTGGTGGATTTTAAGCGGGTACTTAAAATTCCTTCCTCTTGATTACCTTTAGCTAAATCTTGTTTTACTTTATTACGCAATTTAAGTAAAGGATCATCGGCGGTTTCTTCTTCTTCATCACCAGTTTTTTTGTTCTTGAAGCGATCACTTAATACTCCTTCTTCCTGTGATACAGTTTGTTCAGTTTTGATTTTATTGCGTATTTTTTGTAAATTAAAAAGTCTAGTTGCAGTAGAATCCTTGGAAGTCAGTTTTTCTTCTTCGTTAAGGGTGGTAGTTTCTAATTCGGAGGTGTTAGTAGTTTCAGTTTCATCTTTTGTCTCTGAGCTACTCTCTGTGGTAGTAGCTGTAGGTCTAGAGAATCTAAAACGATTTGTTGAAGTATAAATTGTACTACTAACAGGTTTAGTTGTAGTGGTTAAAACAGCTTCATCTTCTTCATCACTATCCTCTTCTTCATCCTCTTCATCGTCTTCTTCATTATCCTCAGTAGTTTTAGAACCTTCTGTTGTGGATGATGTAGACTGAAGTCTATTACCGAATCTATTACGATTGACTGTACCAAACAAGGAAGTTCTAGTGGTGCTGGTAACACCGGTGGGTAAGGTAAATCTATTTCTTCCTCGTCCCTTTAAAACTTCAGATTTCTTTTCTTCTGTTTTCTCTTCCTCCTCCTCTTCTTCATCATCTTCTTCACTGCTATCTTCATTTTCCACAGCAGTTTTATTTTCATTTTCTATTATATTAAATTTGGAACTACGATTGAAACCAAATCTGGTTATATTCTGTCTTCTTTGCAATAAAGTCGTTGTAGTTGCAATAGACTTTTCACTCTCCTTGTCATTTGTACTCTCCACGGTACGATTTACCGGTCTTATTAATTTACGTATAATCTTGCGTATGCGTTTGGGTGTAGGTGAGGTTTGTAATGGTGGTGGTATAGCGGTTTGTGTTTCAGTGCTTTCATTTGTTTCTGTTAGTGTTTGAGTTTTAACTATTTGTGAATCTACTTCACTAACACTACTAAGTTTAACTATATTTTGGGTTTCAGTGTAGGTAGTAGCATTTAAATTAGTGACACTACTTGCATTTGCATTGGCAGTGATATTGCTATTTGTATTATTACTATTTGAGACTACCGGACGTTTTAGTTTTAAGACTTTAATACGTCTTGGCAAAGGTGTAGCCGGACTAGAAGGACTCTCTGTTGTAATGGGTGCAGTTGTTTCGGGTATATTTGTGCTGGTTTCCCTTTCACTTTCATTATCTTCATTAACATTTACCTGAGCTTTGGCAGCACCCTCTTTAGTAGTAGCATCAATATTATCTTCTTTAACTTCTAGGGGTTTTTCAGTGGTTGTTGTTGTCGTTGTTGAAGTGGTGGTTGTTGTTGTAGTTCTACGTTGGAATTGATATTTCTGAAAACGTCGTTTAGAATCATTATCATCGCCCTTATTAACATTATTAATATAATCATTATCATTGACATTAGACTTATTACTATTACTATCTTCGGATTTTTCCTTATCATTTTCTTCTTCATCTTCATCTTCATTATCATAATCCTCTTCATTATCTAACTTAACATTATTATTATCATCATTATCTTGATTTATATGACTAGGTGCCTGGTTAGTAATATTCGTTTGACTTAAATTAGTTTTAATTCTATTTAAATAATTGGCTACGGTGCTAGTGCTACGATTAGTACCAAACCTGTTAGAGTTAGTAAGTGCAGTTTTTATTGTTGTTGTTGTTGTTATGGCCACCTCATTATCGTTATCCTCTGTTGTTAGTTCAGAGGATTTAGAGGTATCAGTTGTGGTTTGTGTCTTGGCCCTAGTGTTAAGTAAATTTTTAAGTCTATCGTTCACTAGCCCTTGTTCGTTATCTTTAACCTGAGTCTGTCCTAATTTAACGCGATTGCGTAAAGTTAATAAAGTGGAACTTGGTTCCTTAGAGGCAAGTTCTTGACTGGCAAGTTGGTTTTTATTATCTTCTTCGTCTTCAGTGTACTCTTCATCTGAGTCAATATCATCCTCATCATACTCCTCTTCTTCATCCGCTTGAGGTCTCTTAAATGTGGGTCGTTTAAATTGTGGTCTATTAAAATTAAAAGGTTTTAAAGTAGCTTTTGTCTGTATTTGTCCTTGAGAATTGGAGTTGATACGCTGTTGTCGGAAGTTGCTAAAAGTGCGACGAGTGGTTACTTCTTCATTGTATTCCTTATCGAAATCGTCTTCCTCTTCTTCTTCATTTTGTTGATTGTTACGATTATATAAATTTCTATTGATATTTAGACGAGATCTTGGAGTAGTTGTTTGATTCTGAGTTCCAGAATTTAAATTAAATCGTTGTCGTTGGCTAAATGTAGCTAAAGTACGACGTGTTGAAACTTCTAGGGAATCTTCAGTTTCATCTTGATCTTGTACGGTATTCGTTTCTGTATTACTTGGAGCTTTTGTAGTTGTTTTAAATTGATTAAATCGGTTAAAGTTTCTCCTGGTGGTAGACTCAGTCGTAGAAGTTTCTTTATCGTCAAGTTCTTCTTTATCAGTATTGACAGAGGATTGTGTGGTAGTTTGGAAACGATTTAGTCTAGCAAAAGTTCTTCTAGTAGTGGACTCATTCTTAGTCTCTTCTTCTTGTTCCTTTTCATCTGTTTTTCCTGGTGATTCTGTTGTTGTTTGGAAACGATTAAGTCTACTAAATGTTCTACGTGTGGTGATATCACTTTGTGTAGCTGAAGAAGTAGAAGTTTCTTCTTCTTTGTCAGTCTCAGAGGTTTCTTCAGTTTTTGGGGCTTTAGTAGTTGTTCTTCCAAACAAGACTCTTGAACGGTTGTTGGGTATTAACAATTTTCTTGTGGTAGTAGATTCATTCAAATCTTGTGTTTCTTCTGTAGATGTTGGAATAGCTTCAGTTGTTGTAGATATGGGTCTTTTCTGTATAAAAGTGCGACGTGTAGAAGTTGTTAATATTTTTCTTTCTGTTGTATTTTTCTCATTATCTTCAACATCGTTAACGGTCGTTTCGTCTTCCTCACTCTCCTTGGTATTAACGTCTTCTTTTGTTTCCTTATTAACGTTAGTTGTGGTTTCACTTTCTGTTTCATCTGAGTTAGGTGACGCAGTTGTTGTTGTAGTTGGCAAGCGTATACGTTTACGTATGATAATCTTACGACGTGGTGTAGATGTATCTTCCGTTATCGTAGAAGTGGTTGTTTCTAAGTCTACAGCATCTGTAGTTGGTTCAATGGAAGTTGTAGACTCTTCTTCCAATTTATTCGACTTTTTAGTTGTGCTGGCAGATGAAACTTCAGTTGTAATTTCTTCACTTTCCTTAGATATTTCCGTTAAACTCTCTTGTGTACTTAAATTTACAGAGGACTCAGTATTGGCTTCAGTTGTACTCGATCTATTCAAAATACTAAATGTTTTTCGAGTTGGGAAAGTTCGTCTTGTTGAAGTTTCATGATCTTCCAGCGTAGTACTCTCTGTGGTACTTTCACCGAGAGAAGTCTCGGTAGTACTAGTTGTGGGTCGGGTAAAACCAGCGAAAGGTCTTCTTGTTAATAAAGTACGTTTAGTAGTTACTTCTTCTGTACTTTCCTCGTCAGCAATACTATCGCTTACTTTAGTTGTAGCTTCAGTTGTGATTGTGGTTGTTGTTGGCCGAGTAAATCCTCCAAATGGTCTTCTTGTTGGTAAAGTACGTTTTGTAGTAACTTCTTCATTTGTAGTGTCTTCGCTATCACTTTCAATAGTGTTATCTTCTGTGATAGATTCTGAGGTAGATGATCTTAACCTATTAGCACCAAAGGAACGACCAGTTTGTGAGTATTGTATAACGTTAGATCGATTAAAACCACCAAAAGGTCTTCTTCCAGTCAAAGGACGTTTGGTAGAAACTTCTCCAGTCGTGCTGCTTTCATTAGTCTCAACAGTGCTATCTGTTGCTTCGTCTGCTGCTTCAGTAGTAGTAGTTGTTGTAGGTCTATTAAAACCACCAAATGGTCTTCTTGTGACTAGAGTACGTTTGGTAGTAACCTCCTTAATATTCTCTAATGTACTATCGTCTTCTTCGATAGTAGCTTCTGTAGTGGTAGATCTAGAGAGGCCACCAAATGGTCGTCTTGTTATCAAAGTACGTCTGGTAGTAGCTTCTTGCTTTGTAGAAGTAATTTCCAAAGTGCTATTTGCTTCATCAACAGAAGCTTCAGTGGTGGTTGTTGTAGGACGTGTAAAACCACCAAATGGTCTTCTTGTAGGTATAGTACGTTTGGTGGTAACTTCTTCAGTTACAGAATTATCCTCATCCTTCTCTAAAATACTATTTTCTTTTTCAATTGCAGCTTCTGTAGTGGTAGTCCTTGACAAACCTACTAATGGCCTTCTGGTGACCAAAATACGTCTAGTAGTAGCTTCTTCAGTTACTGAGCTATCCTCATCATGGCCTAAAGTGCTATTTTCTTCTGTAATTGAAGCTTCTGTAGTGGCAGTCCTTGACAAACCGACTAATGGCCTTCTGGTGACCAAAATACGTCTAGTAGTAGCTTCTTCAGTTACTGAGCTATCCTCATCATGGCCTAAAGTGCTATTTTCTTCTTCGATTGTTGATTCCGTAGTGACTGGTGTAGAGGAACTACCTTCGGTAGTGGTGGTAGTTATAGGACGATTAAGTCTAACAAGTGGCCTTCTTGCATTCAAGTTACTTTCAGTAGTAGCCTCTTCGTGTTCTTCTGTACTATCACCCTCTTCCGTTGTTTCGGTAGTATCAGTGTTAGGTCTTCTTGTTGGAAAAGTACGTTTGGTAGTAACTTCTTCATTTCCTGTATCATCCTTATTATTCTCCAAAGTATTTGTTTCTTCATCAATTACAGTTTCAGTGGTGCTTGCAGTAGGTCGAGAGAAACCTCCAAATGGTTTTCTAGTGGGCAAAATACGTTTACTAGTAACTTCTTCGTTACCAGAACCATTTTCTTCATTATCCAGAGTGCTGGTTTCTTCATCAATTGTAGCTTGGGTAGTGGTTGTGGTAGGTCTATTCAAACCAGCAAATGTTCTTCTTGTAGGCAAAACACGTTTGTTGGCAGGTTCTACATTTGTACTTGTTTCAATTTCATTCTCTATTGTGCTAACAACTTCTTCAGTATTAGCTTCGGTAGTTGACACTCTAAGACGATTTACACCAAATGAACGTCCAGCAGCAGAAGAAGTTGTGGGTCTTGTAAAACCAGCAAATGGTCGTCTTGTTGAGGAAGTAAGTTTCGTAGTAGCTTCTTCATTTTCCAATGTACTATCAGCTTCTTCTGTTGTAGATTCGGTAGTTGAAACTCGTTGTCTATTGATAGTGGCGAAAGAGCGTCTGGTGGGAATGACGTTTAATTTTTGACTACGACGAGTGGAAGTCTCTGTATTTTGTTGCTCTTCTTCATCATTGTCATCCTCATCATCCTCGTCATTGGGTTTTGGTGTTGTTGTACGATAACGTATTAAACGATTAAACGAACGTCTTGTAGTAGCATCTGTGGTCGTCGTTTCTTCAGTTGTAGTTGTGGTGGATAAACCTCTAGAGCGATTGGCAAGCAATGGGTTTTTACGAATAGTAGAAACTTTAGCATTCTCTTCAGTAGTTTCCTCTTGTTTATCACTTTCATCTAAATCATCTTCATAACTTTTAACAGTAGTTGTTTTGAAGCGATTAATGGTATTTAATCCCCTTTGACGATTAGCTAATAGAAGACTTTTACGTGTAGTAGTTTCTATGTTTGATAATTCCGAAGTTTGTTCCTCTTCTTTTTCTACGGTCTTAGGAGTTGTTGTACGTAAACGTGTAAAAGATCTTCTTGTAGTTGAGTCTGTTAAAGTTTCTTCATCATCTAATGATTTGTTTGTAGTTGATTTAATTAAAGGACGATTGACTTTAATTCTATTAGTTACTTTTTCAGTCAAAGATTCAGTTTCAATTATGCTAGAGTTTTCAGTAGAAACTTCGGAATTGGAGGTGGTGGAATCACTGGCTATGTTTAATGAAGTTTCAGTAGTTATTTCTTCTGTTGGCACTGCAGTAGTAAGTCGTATACGTTTTCTTAATATGACCTTTCTGGGAGTCGAAGTGACGGTGTTGGTTTCTTCAGGGGTTGACGTAGATTCGTCTAATTCTTTCGGAATATTTTCAGTGGTGCTTTCGGGTACTTCATTAGTTTCCTCCGTCATAATTTTTTCAGTGGACTCTTGGCTATCTTTAGCAATTTCTGTTGCTATTGTAGACGATTCCTCTGTTTCACTTTCCTCCTTATTGCCCGTGTTATCTATGGTTGTCGTTTCCTTTTCTTCAGTAATATCTGTTTTGATTGTACTTTCAGTAGAACTAATTAAATCTTGCTCTGCTAAAGTAGAACTTTCATTTAATACAGACTCTGTCGTAGTAATAAGTGTGAGTCTGGTTCTACCGATTTTGCTCCTAGACGTTGAAATATTTTGTTCATTTTCTTTCAAACTTTCCAAGTCTTCGGAATTTTTTCCAATTGGCAACCTAGAAGGTCTTGTCCTATTAATGCTTGCCCTGGTGGTGGTAGTGTCATCTTCTTCACTAATTGTTGTAATTTCAGGTTTAACTGTAGTAGATCTATAACGATTTCTTGCTGAGTACAAAGTTTTACTTCGTTCAGTCGTGGTAGTGTCATCTTCTTCACTAATCGTTGTAATTTCAGGTTTAGCTGTAGTAGATCTATAACGATTTCTTGCTGTATATAAAGTTTTACTTCTTTCAGTCGTTTCAATCTCATCGTCAATTTCATCTACAGTTGTGGTTTCCGGCTTAACAGTAGTGGATCTAAATCGATTTCTAGTCAAGGGAATAGATGTAGTTTTCAAAGTATCTTGTTGCAATACCGTAATTCTGACATGTGGAGCATCAGCTACAGTAGTTTGTGATAATTTATCTGTGGAGTCTTTTGTGGTAAGTTTTCTAAAAGTCTTAAAGGTTTTACCTTTTCTACCAAGTGCTTCATTTACTTCTAAAGCATTTTTAAGAACTTCCTCGTTTAGTTTGTCATTTTCTCTCAATGTATTTGCTTCTCTAACATCACTTTCATCCATTACCTTTTCGGCCGATGACACATATGTGGACCCAAGAGATTTCTCCCCCAGGTGCCCTAATTTGACCCGGGGGTTTTCAATAAAAAATGACTCAGTTCTGAATTAATCTCTTGAGCTTGTTCCATAGCCTTAATGGCTAGCAATTCTTCGGATAACTCTGGTTCTGGTTGTAAGTGATCATTATTGATATTAAACACTTCATGAATTTGTTTGGCTATATCGACATTAGTTTCAGCTGTAGTCGCAGGAGCTATAGTAACGGGACTAATATAGGTAATGGGGGAATCTTTGTAGTATTGATAGTATTTACGTCTGTGGTATATGGGCAGTGAGAGATCTTGTCCACTTGCTAAACCCGAAGTTATGGCATTTTTCGTTTCTACGGCATCAATAACTTCAGTCTCAGTAACTTTTTCGGTTTCAGTTTTTAAACTGCGCACTGCATTGGCCAATTGATTTTTAAGAGTATCTAAAGAATCGTGATCTGAATTTATGGCCGTTGTAGTTTCAATAGTTTGTTGGGTGGTTGATTCAGGGATTGTAGATTCAGTGGATGTTGTTTGAATTTTATTTGTTGTAGTTGTTATAGGTTCACTAGTAGTAGGGGTACTTAATTCTTCGTTAGCTTCTGTAGCAGAGGATTTAGTTTTAAAACGATTTAGACTTTCATTAACTTGTTGATTTTGTGTTATGGTTGTTTTAGTAACTTGTTCAGTAGTCGTTAATGTTTTTGCAGCACCAGCTGGTCTCTTGAAAGCAAATGTACGTTTAGTTAAAGTTTCATTTTCTTCTCCAGTTTCTTTGCTAATTGTAGGCCTTGTTGTGGTAGTCCTGGCAGTTGTACTAATAGGACGTTTGAAAGCAAAATTGCGTCTAGTCGTAGACACTACTTTTTCTACTTTCTCCTCCTCCTTTTGTTCCTCTGTATTATGTTCCTGAGTTATCTGAGGAGTTTTTGTAGTAGTAGTGGTTGTAGTTCTTAAAGGTCTTGTTGGCCTTGTTCTTCTACTTGTTACCTGTGGGGCCTCAGTGGTTGCTGAGGTTCTAGTTATTACTCTTGTAGGCAAATCTTCTTCAAATTCCTCAACATGTTCTTCTTCCTTAACAATTACCGGTTTGCGTATTAATTTCTTTCGGGTTTTTGTTGCAGATTTATCACCTTCTTCGCGTTTAAGAGATTTGAAAGCCAAATCTAAAGCCAACAATGAAGACAAATCACTACTTTGGAATCTAGCTGAACCTCTATTACGTGGTATGGGTCTTCGTGTTGTGGTTGTGGTAGAAATTTCATCAGTTTCATATTCATATTCTGGAGCTTGTTTAATAATCGTCTTAGTTTTAGTTCTCTTAATAGTTTTTAGTTTACCATCGACAACAATAGTTTCAATGTAAGTAGTTTTGATACGTTTTGAACCATCTTCCAAGATTTCAACTTCTTCATATTTTTCCGGTTTGCTAGGTATACGCCCACTAGCTGAACCACGTCGGCCAGTTAAGTTAGTTCGGCGTGAATTTGCTTGATTTTCAGAATTCAATGAGTTGCCAGATTGATATTTTGTACCTGAAGAAAGGTTATTTTTGAAAGATTTTAGTTCTTCATCAGAAATTTCTTCTACTGTTTCGTAAGAATCCGATTCAGCTTCGGAGTTACGTTGTTGAGATTGCTTGTGTTGTTGGTCAGATTGACTTCCAGTTATACGTTTATTGGCAAAATTGTTTCTGCGGTTTAGAGTGCTGTATGTATTAGTCTTTAGTGAGGCAGTAGATTGTTTGGATTTAAAATTGAATTTGGAATTTAAGTTGGCATTACTTTCATCTTTTGTTGTTTCATTTTCTGATTCACCAGAAGTTCCTGAAGATGATTTAGAATTTTCTAATGTTGTCGAAAGCTTTTTAGTATTTGTCAGAGAACTAGAATCATGGGAGAGTCCACTATCATTACCTTCATTGTTAGAAAGTCCACTTTCATTGTTTTCTTTATGTTTCAATAACTCTTCAGAATTATCTTCCAAATGATTTGCTGTGGTTTGAGTTGTTTCTGTTCTAGTCTTATTACCCTCTCCTCCAGTTTTGTTAGTTTGTATTCTCTTTCGGATAATGGTCCTACGGCGACCATTTACAGTCTGGCTACCAGAAGCAGTTTGTTGATTATTGGTAGAGGTTATACGTGTTTTGTTATTATCCTCAGTTTCATTTTCAGTGGTGGATGTTTGAGTTCCGGGACGTTTTCTAGCTGCATTTCCAAGGGTAAATTGATATGTACTACCTTGTTTTTTGCTTAAACCTCCTGTAGTTAATGTTTGTTCTAAAGAATCTTTATTCAATATCTCAGTATCACCTTTAAGAGCAGATCCTTTAGTCTTTATTTGTGTCTGTTCTAGTGTTTCAGAATCATCTTTATGAGCAGATTCTCCACTTTTTATTTCTGTCTGTTCTAAAGTTTCTGAACTATTTTCATTACCACTTCCAGAAGTTCTGCTAGTAAATATTCTCTTCTTAGTTATGGTTGTTCGACTGCCACCATTAACTGTTTCCGAATTAGTAGTGATTTCTTCAGACGTAGAGCCAGCTAGACGTGTTCTATTGATAAGCTCTTCCTGAGTTTCACCTGTCACTTGAGTTCTATCTACTGGTCGTCTTCTCTTGCCAATACCAAATTGTTGCTGATTTGTGTAGCCATATTGCTTAGCCAAATCTAAAGCTAATAAGGATGATAAATCTCCTTTTTCCTTGGGACGATATGTACCTCTTGGCAGAGTAGGACGTGTGCTAGTTTCCAAATTTTCTTCTAAAGTCTCAGTTTCGGTATTAACCAGAGAACCACGATCAAATTTCAATTTAGTTTCGGTTTCAATAACGGAGGGTCTTCTTCCCGCAATGGGACGTCTACGGAATGATGTTTGAGTTTGTGTGGAGCCATTAGTTTCTTCAGAAGTTTCTTTAACATTAGCGCCTATATTTTCTTGCTTAGTTGTCAGAGTTTCTTGTGTTATTGAGGTTTCACTTGAAGGTCTATTTTTAAATACAATACGTCTGCGTCCGGTTTGTGTTGTGGTTACTTCTTGTTCTTGAACTTGAGGATTTTCACTTGATGTTTCAGCCTGTGTCTCAGTTTCTTTATTGTTAGCTTCAGTTGTGGTACGATTTTTAAATAAGGATCTCCTGGTGGAGGGTTCTGGTGTAGTTGTTGTTGGATTAGTAGTTTCAGGAGCTACAAATTCGGTGGAAGTTTCTGTTATTACTTCTTTTTCAGTAGATGTTGTAGGTTCCTCAGTTGTGGATGTGGTTGCTTCAGTAGTAGTTGACCTTTCAGTAGTTGTTGTTGTCTCTGCCTCAACTGCTAAGTTGTCTTCTTTGCTTGAACCTCGATTTAAAGTAGTATATTTTGTTTTTACATTACCTTCACTTTCTTGCGATGAAATGTTACTTTCAGTCTCTTTTGTATTAGTTTTACTACCTTGATCTCTTGTTATAGTTTTATATTTAAATTTAGTTCCCGAAGATTCTTCCTCACCGATTTCAGCTTTCAATTCTTCTTCATCAGTACTCTTTTCAATTTGTGTAAGACTCATAGATTCCATTGAATCTCCTCTAAAATGTTCATCTTCCATTTCTTCTTTACTTTCATTTTGCAATATCTGTCCTCCCCTTGAAATGGTTAGATAAGTTCTCTTCGCTGCTTCAATGGCTGCTGAATCTCCGGCATTCTTTACAAATCCTGACAATTCTCCTTCGGTTAAACGTACACCTTGACTATCACGTACTATAGCTTTATAGGGTATATTTTCAGTTGTGCTACCAGAACCTCGATTCCTAGATATGGTGGTATAAGTTTTCTTTTCACTGCCCGATTCAGTTGAAGAATAATGCTCTTGACTATCAAATTGGGAACCTGATTGATTTTGGGATACCCTATTTCTCTTTAGAGTGGTATAGTTCCTGTCACTGGCGTCATCAGTATCTTCATCATGTTTACTTTGGCCTCGAGTAATTTTGGTATATTGGAAACTAGTTTTTGTTTGAGTTTTATCATCTGATTCAGCATTATTGGAGTTATCTTCAGCACTATGAACTCTATTGATGGTGCTGTATTTATGTTTGCTTGTCGCTGTCTCATCATCATTTTCCTCTTCATTGCCTATACTTTGCGAACTTTGACCTCTTGTTATTTTAGTATATTTAAATGTTGTTTTAGTTTGACCATCATCACTTTCGTGTTCTTCATCATTATCTCTAAAAGTCTTGGTGGAAGAGCCTCTTGTTATTGTGGTATATTTGAATTTGGTTTGCAAATTATCTTCAGTTTCTTGAGAGTTATTATTGTCATTGCTAGAATTTTCATTTGTTTGCTCATTTTCTGTTTGAGAACCTTGACCTCGAGTAATTTTGGTGGATTTGAATCTTGTTTTAGTTTGTTGATCATCATTTTCCTCTGCTTTTACTTCATCTTTGCTTGTAGTTTTTAAACCATTTTCACTTTCTGTTTCCTCAGTTATAGTTTTAGTGGTGGTTTGACCTCTTCTTATGGTTTGATATTTAACTTTTGTTTTCAAAGAATCGTCCTCATCTTCTTCGCCAGACTTAACAACTTGTATAGTAGATCTTAAACCATTCTCAGCGCTATTATCATCTCCAATTCCCGTTGTTTGTTGAGTTTGTTGACGTCTTCTATTAATGGTGGTATAAGTTCTAAAAGCTCTACCTTCTTCTTCATCGTCCACATGATTTTCTTCTAAATTAATATTTTCTAAAGATTCTTCTAAACTTTTACCCCGATATTTACCTGTTTCTTTAGTTAAATCCTCTTGTTTGTTACTAAACTTTGAGTCCTTTTCATTCGATTCTACTACATTAACAATGGTTACATGATCAGGACTTACTTTTTGTCTAATTCTTTCTTCAGTAGTTACTTCGGTAACTACAAGTTTTTTCTTTTTCGGTGTAGGTTTAGTAGGTTGTCTGGGATCACGCCAGGTAAAAAGTTTTTTAGGATCTTCATCATCATCGTCCACTTCGTGAACAATGGTGTGAGTTCTTATAATTTTAGTTGTGGAATTATTAATACTATCTACATTATTATTATTATCATTATCAACTAAATTATTAACATGCCTTAAACTATTATTATCATTATTACCCTCATTACCATCTACTTCTACTACAACATGCTTTTTGAAATGTTCAACTTTAGTGTCTTTAGAATTAGAAAGGTGCTCAGTGTTGGTCACTTCGCTCTCCTCCTGCAGTATATGCTCTTGTTGAGAGGAAGTTTCCGCTTCGTGGACGCTACCAGTTTGAGAGAGTATTGTATTTTGGGAACTCACCTTAGTTTGGCTATTAGCGGCCGCATTTAATTTAGTAGTTTTTTGTTTTGTTACTAAAGTTTCATCATTTGGTTTCACAATTTCTTCGGTGGTGGTCGTTATGACAGCTGCACTGGTGGGTCTAGTGCGTCGCTTAGGGAAACCAAATGGTCTTGGACTAGATACAGTACCCAGGAAGTCATTATTTACAGATTCTGTAGTAGTAGGAATATCTGTAGTTGTGACCGTAGTAGATGTCTTCGTCTGTGAAGAACGATTTAGTAAAATTTGTTGTCTTCTAACACCCAATGTTTTCTTGGCATTAGTAGAACTACTAGATGTTGTTTCAATATCTGAGTTTAATGTGGTTGTTTTTGTAGGTGGTGTTGTTGTTGTTGTGGTGGTGGTTCTAGTACGTGTGCTATACAATGTCTTATTTCTTTGCTTACTTACTAGATTTACCTCTTCTTGTTCCGTGTCTTCAGTCTTCGTTAAATTGTCACTATCATTGATAGTTGTTGTTGTGGTCGAAGATAAGGTCGGTTCTGTAGTAGTAGTCAATTGGCTGTCAATATCCTGTTCATTTGTATCTAGACCAGACTCCGTTGTTGGAGAAGGAGTGGAATTTGAGGAGGAGGTGGAGGATGAGGAATCAGTTAAAAGGGAATTAATATTTTGGGATGAATCAAGTTTTTCCGAAATATCAGAACTGATCTCATTTGGATTTATAGTGGTAGTGGTAAGGGATTCTAAAACGTCTTCACCATTTGGTAAAGTCGTTGTTGTAGTCTTTGTGGTAGTGGTGGTGGTTGGGTTAGTAGTTGTGGTTATGGGAATATTTGTGGTTATTAATAAAGATTCAGGTGTAGTGGTTTCTAAAATAGTTAAAGGAGTTGTTAATGGAGTCTCTGTTGTAGATGTTGTGGGTGTTGCTGTAGTTGTAGTTGTTGTTATTATTCTTGTTTTAGCCGCACTAGTTGTAGTTTCAGTTTCTGGTGTTGCGGTTGTGCTTGTTGTAGTCCTGCGACCTATACTGACGTAGGTTCTTTGTGTATTTGTTGTGATTTCTTGTTGTGTTTCTCGTGTATTTTCAATATTTACAGCCTTAAAATGTACCGTATTTTCCTGATTCTCCGATTCAATATCGTCATCTTCTTCATCAGCGACCTTATTAGATGATTCGGTTGTGGGACGAGTGGGGCGTGTACGTTCCAGATATTTATATCTGCAAAGATATAAAATATGTATATGAAATATATATTTATGCACTTTATTCCAGATATTTATATCTGCAAGGAACAAAATACGTATGTCTATATAAAATATATAACAACAATTCGCGTAAGAACGCCCGAGAAAGGGCATTTTTTATCTTGTTTCTTTAAATTTTCATAAGAATTTGTATACACAAACTCCATAGACCATGTACCGATTTTAGTTTACATTTTCAACGAAATCTAGTTTTATTACCAAACGACCTTATATCACTTTCTTTCATACAGTTCAACTCGATATGCTCAGTAGTTTCGGAGATACATATTTAATATCAAGATTTCTGAGAATGGTCCCACTATGCGTCGTTTAAATCATTGAAATATACATATTCTTTTGAAAAATTTCGGGTATATTTAGAAAGTTAGAAAAAAATTTCATGGAAATCGAAACAGTCTCGGTAAATTTTTGGGCGTTCTATCAGGTTATTCTAAATATAATTTTTTAATAAATAATTTAACTTTTTTGGTTTAGCGCTTCCAAGAATGTTCTTGGAGTTGTAATTTTATAATGTTTTCTATTTTATTTAATATTTAACGATTTTAGGGAGATTCTCTAAAAAATAATCGGAAAATAATATTACTATATAATCACATAACCCGATAACTAACCTATCGTGAACAACCCTAATAAGTTTAATAAAATTTCCTAGATAATTTTTGTTAGGAATCTGAGAAATTAAAAAAAACTTACCTTGACGATCCTGCGGTAACGTCAGTTACTTCCGGCAATTCTGTTGTAGTAGTACCTCTAACTCGACTTCTGTTCAATGAACTATAAGATTTACGTTCAGTTACTTCCTTTTCTTCTTGTTCCTCTTCTTGTGTTGCTTCAGTAGTTGTCGAGGGTCTGGTTCTTCGTATAGTAGAATAAGCTGGTGTGCTAGCAGCAAATGGTCTACGGGTAGATTTTACACTAACCTTTTCTTCTTCTTCAACATCTTCTTCATGACTTTCGGTGCTGGATTTACTAGAAACATCATCTTCTTCGTCGTCTTCATCATTAGAAGTTTTCTTAGTACCACGATTACGATTAATGGTAATATATTGTTTCTTTTCCTTAAGGAAACCATCAAATTCACTTAATTTATCAATACCTTCACTTTGTGGACCCTGACGACTATTACCTCTTAATACTGAGGAATATTTGTTAAAACCAGCCGAAGCTCCTGAACTTTTGCTATCCGCTTCATGAGATTCTTCACTATCGGTTTCGCTATTGTCTTGTGTTTTAATTTGAGTTTTAGTTGTGCGGAAACTACTTGTGGAGGTGAAACGATTACGGAAGGAATTCAAAGCATTTGGTTTACTTAAAACTTTTTCATACAGTGATTTACTAATGGAGGGAGGTGTGGTGGCTGTTAGAGTACTAGAACTACTAGAACTATTTTCCTTAATCGAAATACTGCCATCATCTTTACGTAATAGATGTTTTTCTAATTCCTCAACACCTCCTACCTTGCGTATAAGTTCAATTAATTCCTTTATAACTTTTGGATCTTCTTCGGAATCTTTATCAAAACCTTTGGGTTTGGCAAATGGTGAGGGTGGATTATCATCTTCTTCCTCATATTCAATATCTTCTTCGGGAGCTTCGGTGGTAGTTGTTGTTGTTCGGGGAGTGGTTCTAAAGAAGGTGGTGGATCTAGAGGTAGCTGCCGTTATGCGGTTAGGTCTAGCAGTAGTGGTGGTAGCTGGTGAGGTTATAGGAGCAGCAGTGGTTGATCTGAAAAATATAAATAAATATTATAAAATTGTCTTATAATATGTTTATGTAGTTTTTATTTACTTTTTAGTTTTACAGGGCACATTTCTAGCAAAATCACAAGAATCTGCTGCGGGATTAAAGTAAAGACCCGATGGACAAGTAAACATATGAGCCACAATACCCAAACCTGAGGGACCACTATCCAAACACCAATAGTATTTTTTACAATCTCTGGGATGTTGGAAGAAACCTTCTTCTTCACATTTGAAATCTATAAACAAAAATTATTTGAAATTAATATTTTGTTTTAAATTGTTAATAATTTCTACAGCATACCAGTGCCTGGATCTGGTGTAGTGGGTGGTGGTGGCGTTGTTGTTCTTCCTCCTATGTACAGTGATGATCCTTCAGCTTCTGTCAGTTTAATATTTGTGGGTGCACTGGTGCTGGTGGATTGCTGTCTACGTGTAGTTTGCTGTGTGGCCTGTGTACGTTTAGAGCTGCCCTTACGTTCGGCATAAGTCAATTTGTGTTCTGTGGTAGTTATGCGGTTACGTGTGGATGAGGAATTTTCACGACTTCTTGAGCGTGAGGGTTTCTGTGGAGCACTTGGTTTCGAAACTTCATTGATACCCAAACTGTAATATTAATTAAAAGATGTTAGTTTTTAAAAGTTTAAGTTCACTTTATTATATCACTTACCCTAAAGCATCTAACATAGCTTCCTTGGCGGCCTCAATCAAAGGATAAGGTTTGCCCGTACAGGTGCCACGGAAATCATCATTATCAATAGCCCAAAACATAATACCACCCAAACCATTTTCCACCACATATTGAGCCTTCTTGCGTACAATAGCCTCATCATCATAGCCTACCCATTGATTGCGACGATAGGCATAAGGACCCATAGCATTAGGATTAGGTTGAACCACAGTCCATTCGGGATCTTCCTTAATATTCTGGCAAATTTCATAGTAAGCCAAATAGCCCTTTTCACGTGTAGCATCACCTTGTTCACCAGGAGCTTCAGCAGGGGCACCAATTTCTGTACTTTCTTCATTAATTAAGGTATAGGAACGACCATAGGTGGGTATACCCAAAACCAACTTATCACGATCAGCACCAGCATTAAGATAGAATTTAATGGAATAATCCTAATAAATAAATTAAAATTTTATTAATCTTTTCTCAAAAAATTACTTCATACAAAAACCTACAATATTTAATTCAGCATCATAATTATATTCAGATTCTTCTTCCAACGAATACAGAGGAGCATGATGATTAACCGAAGGCTCATGGGATGAATGGAAATCATAAGTGAGTACATTAAACCAATCCAAATATTTATTCAACTTTGGTATATCATAACCCTTTTCAATATATTCAATACCAGCTGGCACAGCCATGGTAAGTAGCAGACGTGGTCTTCCGGTTTTCTCTGATTCTCTTTCAAATTCAGCCCTCAACTCTTGTACAAATTGGGCGTAATTGTCTCTGTCACGTGGTTTGCCACCCTCACGATGAGCCGGATATTCCCAGTCCAAATCAATGCCATCAAAATGATTTTGTCTCAAAAACTTTAGAATATTCTTAATGAACTTTTGTCTACGTTCAGGATTTGCCACCAAGGGGGAGAAACGTGAGGAAGCCTCATTCCAGCCACCAATAGCAATCATAGTTTTCAATTGCTTATTGTATGTTTTCAGGCCAGTAAATTTGGCATAACCACCTAAAAATACAAAAATGTTGGAAATAGAAGCAAAATAAAATTGGTATTAGGATTGATTCATCGTCATCATCAACAACATCATAAGCTGCTGCTACTAGCAACACTAAAAGCAATAAAGGCTTTGGGAGAAAAGCTCATTGGCAATTGTTTATATGTATGTGTATTTAAACATGCATGCACAATTTTTGTTATAAAAGCTTAAAGGCATAAATCATTATTTTTTGATTCTTTGTCCTTTTGATGGGGTGGCCAACAAAAAAAAAGAAAAACTTTTCCCGTTTGTTTGTTTTTGTACCACATGCAGTGTTATTCAACACTTTTATATACATACAAACAAACATACAACATACATACCTTGTTCAATATCCTGATATTTATCAAATGGTTTCATTTGATTGTCTTTCGTAAATCCTCCAAATGCGTAAATCAAATGTGTACACAAATATGGATTTATATTTTGTGGATTAAATTTCGCTGTGCCTGGACGATAGACACTCCAGTTGGTATAATAACATACAACTCTTCCATCAGCTCGGACCCCTGTGAATATGAATATTAAAGTTAGTATTTTTTTTCTTGTTTGTAGATTTTAAAACAAACTTGACTATAAATTAGAGGATATTTACCATTTATGTAGAGTGCCGCACAAAATATGAAGAGTAGTTGCCATACCGCTCCTCGAGGAAGCTGCAAAAAATGAAATAAAATTGAAAAGAAGGATTAAACATTAATAAAAGGGTATTAAAAGTTTGCAATAAAAAATAATAAATTAAAAATATATGAAATAAATGTATGAAAAAGAAGTTACTATAGAAGAGAAAATATATTTAATCCTTAGAGTACCAATGTCCAGATATTAGGAAGACAGAAATCGCTTTTATAATTTATTGGAAAAATATCCTAATTATGAGCTCTAAGTTCATACTTCTTTGCCTACTATGTTTAAATTTGCCTACCTATGTATACCTAATAAATCGTTACAGTTATATATTATCTCTTCGTTAGTCTGAAATATTCGTAGGTCCAAACGAGAATTAAATAAAATTTAATTAAAAGAAATTTTTGTTTTCTTAATCAGTTTACATTTTTAAATCAGCTAAATTAGTTGAATAAAAAAAAATATAGAACAAAATCTAGAAAATTTTAATACGATTTGTATGACGATATAGGAGAACTATTATAATTTAGGGCAATTAAATGTAGAATTAAAAATTAACGACTATATGAATATATTTATATGTTACGAAACACAGTGGGGCCAGTCGCAAAGATTTTGTTAATAAATCCTGAAAGAATCGAATTAATAACTGTATGGGTTGTAGAGGAGGACTTAAGCCCAAATTACATTAGCGCGTAGGCAACAGCAGTGTGTGCTGACATAACAGCTGATAATTTAGAACGCACTGTTTGTTATGGTGTTGACTACATTTGCTCAGCAGCAGTTTGCAGTGCTGTTTTATTTAGACCTGTTTCTAAATTCACTGCGCTGCTTTCGGATTGAGAGCGAGACAAAGAGAGTGAGCAAAAAATGGGAGACTCTAATACACAAGCAAGCAGGGTTGTCAGATTTTTTTGAGCCTCTGTCGCAAAATTCTTAATCAGAAATCGCCAAAATTAAATTTTATATATTTTTTTTAAGAAAAACTAAAAACTAAAATATTTAGTGCTTCAAATCTTATATAATTTTAAAATGTAAATTCAGCATCAACAAAGTCAATAATAATTTCATTAGCTAATAATAATTGAATAAAAAAATATTATTTTCAATACACTTTTCTGACATACATAGCTCAATTTAGGTCAACAATTTTAAAAATTTATTATATTTTTTACAGAATAATTCTAAAATTATATAATGAAGATTTGTCCTATTAAACTTATAAATTGTTTTGAAGAATTAATTTACTCATGAACGTTTTCTTTTCATTATTGCCCATAAAATCTTAATATTCATATATGAAAGATGATGGAAAACAAATTGTCAAACATTTATTGAAGATATTTATAAATTAAGGATCTTTATTTTGTTAGTCGGGGTTCATAAACAGAAATTTTTCTTACTGCAATTCTGAGCTCGTAGACGAGAGAGGTTAAGTGAATGTAAATGTTTAGTATTCCCTTCTTTACTCTCTCCTACGAAATCAGAATTGCAGCAGGAAAACTTGCTGTGTGTGATCCCCGATTTAGATCAGGGGTTTTCATAAACTCTTTCTTCGTGCCTTTAAATTTGATAATTTAAAGGTATTTCTGAAAATTCGTAAGTTAAATTTCAAGTTTAAATAAAAATGAATATTCATTTGAAAAAAGGTGATACTTTTTCAATTTCGGGCCTGTGTGAAACGGTAGGAAAGTTCTATGGTAAAAAATATTTTTGCTATGGTGAGAAAAAGTTTTATTTCTGCTGTATGAAATGAAAGCTTTGTAAAATATTGACAAATTAAATTTTTATTATTAAAAAAAAAAAAAAAAAAAAAATGTACAAACAGAAAACAAAAAATAAAATACAATTGCAAAACAAAATGATTCATTTCCATTTCAAATCCTTTTTGAAAGCAGAACTCCTATTTGGGGTCATTTTATGTCTATTTAATATATGTATAATGTATATATGAATAAATGTCTTTGGAAACTTAAAATAAAAATTTTCTAAATATTTTACATTTTACTTTGTTTTTAAATTTTCTATATACTTTTAATTTTATGTTCAAGCAAAAGGTCTTAGCGACCACCTAACAATTTTTATACGGACCCCCATTTGAGAACCGACGTTTTGGATAGAAAAATACTAAAAATAGACGTTGGCTAGTAAAACGTACTAGTTTTTCTATGCGAATACCTATTTAATAAAATTTTAAAAATTAGCCAAATATATCGCCACCTTGTTATAAATCGCCAAAAAATTCGCCATGTCGCAAAACGGAAAATTCAGTCGCCAAGAGCAATTAATAATCGCCACGTTTGGCGAAAAATCGCCACGTTTGGCGAAAAATCGCCACATCTGACAGCCCTGCAAGCAAGGTAGATTAAGAAGGTAACGACAACTCTACAACAACTACAACACAAAAAAAATCCCATGTATTTTGTTTTTGCATTGTCATCTCTTATGTCAACTTTAATTTTGTCATTTCACATGTTCCTTTACAAAAAACAAAAACAATTCATGTAGTAAAAAGAGAGGAGAAAGACGCAATAACACAAAAGTAAGCAAAAAAAATGTAAACATAAACAAAAATTTCACACTTCAAATTACAAAACACAAGCAGCCATATTGATTTCAAAAAGAAAAAAATTCTCAGCTGTTTTAATGTCGTTACCTTCTTAATCTACCTTGATACACAAGTAGAATAAAGCAAGATGGGTGTAAATTGTCACTGCCTACGCTTATGTGTCGGCCCAGAATACGGGAGACAGCGACACTAATTTTTCTCTCTCAAAAAATAAAAATACAATGATGTTTACTTTTAAAAAATGTAGTAAATTGAGCCGCAAAATAAAGTAAAAAAATATATTAAATTCAAAGATAAATATTTTATAAAAAGTTAATTATTTTTGATGAATTAAAGATCACACTATTTAAATTCTATATAATTTCTAAAGTTTCATCCAAAATGTATTTAATTTTACGCGAAAATTTGTAGTTTGAAACTACAAAAAAAAAAATAAAAATAATACAACTTTTCTACTAGTACTAATTATGACATTGTTGGTTTTGATTTTTATTTAAATAAATAATTATTTTTAACATTACTGTTAAATCAAACATCTTTTAAATATGCAGTAAAGCTATAACATACAGTTTTTTGGTTTGGTAACGTTTTTCTGAAAATAAAATAAATTTTATTCCATAGCGACAGTGAGCAACGTTGTTTATCTGTCAAATTTTTATGGAAATATCGTTGTCTCCGGTATTCTGGGCCTACACTAAATGTAATTTAACGGCAGCAACATGTTATTCTGACAGTGAAGAGCTGATGATTTTTGCTGATACTGTTGCTGACTACGCGTTAATGTAATTTGGGCTTTAAGCTTCATATTGTAGTCACCCTGTAATAATACGAAATAAGCTACAGGGTGTCACAGTTGATCACCTCGAGTATAAAAAATTTAAATAAAATCTTAACTTCTACAAATCAAGTCCTATTTCAAAGGTTTAAAAAGCCTTGTAAAAAACTTGATGATATAAAGAAATATGAAAAAACTTCTAGGGTTCAAAAGAAATTTGTGCTTGAGTTTGAAAATTTCGATATTCTTTCCATCCCGTTTCTATAAAACGAACAAAAAATTCAGTTCGACAAAATGTATGGAAGACAACAAAAAAAAAATATAATTTATTTATTTATTTTTTTTCAATATAAATTTTCGAAATTAATTTTTCTTTCGTTTCATAAAACGGGGGGTTAAATTTATTTTTAATGTAATATATTAGAAAGATACAATATTTTCTTATACAAAATATTTTTTTGAAAGCTTCAACAGGTAATTTTTGAAAAAAATTTTCAAATCTAAACAAAATTTTTTATAAAAATTGTAAATGCTAAAATTTTATTTTTTTTAAATATTTAAAAAAGCATTTCTAAAAGCTTAGGCCCTCCTCTACAACTCTCCTATACATTTCGTTTCAATTCGATCCGTCTAGTAGTTTAGGAGAAACATATTACGTTTATACGCACGATTAATGAAAATAAAAATAACCTGAAAATAAATAAGTCACTGTTTATATGTAAATTGCATAAAGAAATATGCATTTTCCTTTTCGTTGTACCAGATGGCAAAAATACAACTAATATCATCGAAAATTCTATGATCGTAAAAGAAAGTGGCAACGCTGTACACTTTATTATACCCACCATCAAAAAGATGGGGGGTATATTGATTTTGTCATTCCGTGTGTAACATGTCGAAGGAATCATCTAAGACCCCACAAAGTATATATAAGTTAACACCAAATATGTTAAAAACTAAATAAATAAAATATTTTCACACGGTTAACAAAGCTGACGTTGCGTCTACAATTACATCCCAGCCACAACGTAGCTTTGTTCGTTCCCATCAAAAGTGCTGACAACATGTCTGGACATTGCACGAGCTAGCAACATAGCGGTGGCGTGATCAGCAGAAGATATCGAAAACCTGTGGTTAGCTTTTAGGGTAGTTTGTAAGAAACAATTACTGTAAATTTTGCCGTGAATAAAGAAGGTTGTGTGTTTAAACAACACACAACAAAAATATTTTTTTAATAAAAAATATTTTTGAATTTTTAATTGGCGCCCGAGCAGGGACCATCAGGTCCTTCGGTAAAACACAGTCAAGCCTTAACGTGGTTCCTAAGTAGTCCATAAAGGACAAACAGGGTCGAGCTATAAAGCCGAAGCCCGTTAAGCCGCGATCGCAATCGTGAATTTTAAATATAGGAAATAGTGATAGTAAAAAAATTAAAATAAAATAAAAGAAAATGTTAAATTGAAAACAAAATAAAATAGAGATATTAATAGTTCAACAACACAACACGAAAGAAAAAAATAATTTAAATATAAGAAATAGTGATAGTTAAAAAAAAAAAAAATTAAAATAAAATAAAAGTAACTGTTAAATTGAAAACAAAATAAAATAAAGATATTAATAATTCAGCAACACGACACGAAAGAAACAAAATAATTTAAATACAAGAAACAGTGATAATTAAAAAAATAAAATAATATAAAATAAAAGTGATAAGTGACTGTTAAATTCGAAAAACAAAATAAAAAAGGGTTATACTAATAATCCAACAACATAACACTAAAGAAACAAAGGGATTTAAAATATTAAAAAAAAATTAGTGATAATTAAGAAAATAAAATAAATAAAATAAAAGTGACAAGTGACTGTTAAATTGAAAAACAAAATAAATTTAGGATATATTTGTAAAATATAATTAAACAAACAAAAAAAAAAAAAAAAAAATCACTTACTCAAATTAACAATAAAAATAAAAAACAACAAAAAATTTAGAAATATTAAAATTAAAAATAATAGATAATATATGAAGTAAATAAAAAAAATTCAAAGACTCCAAAACAAAAACAAGCAGAAGGATAAGTGAAATCATTATCATTAATCAACAGCATGAAGCAGATTATTCTTATGAAGTAAGAAATATTTTATATAAAACAATACTATTTTTATTTGTTTAACAAAAAAGAAATTCATATTGTAAATAATAATAATTTTTTTTTTATATAAATTAACTTTACATTGATTTAGTAATATAATTAATTTTCTAATTGGTTTACAATTTTGTCTTTTTAATAAATCGGCATCTGCAAATAAAATATAAAAAATTAAATATTTTTCTGTAAAAGTTAAAGTAAAATAAATTTAAGTAAACTTTCAGTTAATTATATCTATTTAAGGAAAAGAAATATTAATAGTAACAATTATACAAGCTATTATTTAGATGATTAGAGCAAAATCTATTGAAAATTAATTTTGTAATTGAAGTCCATTTTTCCTTTTTCCTGTGTATCTCATATTTAATAAATAGAATTTAATGCCAAACGACCCAATAAGCGAAATAACTGAGAAGTTAAATAGGGCGTTAACCATGACCCAACCGACCGGTGCTTCCAGCTCAGCTGGCCTTATAGGATTAAATGAAGTTCAGAAAGAACAAATAAAAAAGTTGATTACAGACATAGTAGGGACAGGAAATGACATCCTGCAAGACGAGGGGACGGACCAGCCAGTAGGTAGAGTTACAGGAAGTCTGGAAGAACTTAATAAAGTTCCAGACTTAGTAAAGTCTATACGGGAATTCTCCGGAAAACCGGGAGAATTTAATTCTTGGAGAAAATCGGTAGATAGGGTGTTAGATTTATTTGAAACAGTTCGAGGAACAGGAAAGTATTATGCGATTTTACACACTATCAGAACAAAAATAATAGGCGATGCCGATATGGCATTAGAATCATATCGAACTCCATTAGATTGGAGTAGAATAAAAAAATGTTTAATGATGCATTATTCTGATAAACGGGACATTGGTACATTAGAGTACCAAATGACAGTACTCTGTCAAGGTAACAGGACAATAAACGAATTTTACCAAGCTGTGTACCAGCATCTTTCTCTTATCCTCGATAAAGTATCTTGCCTCGATCTACAAGAAACATCTCTTCGCGCAATGACCAATACTTACAGAGAAAAAGCATTGGACACTTTTATAAGGGGTCTCAATGGAGATCTTCCTCGGTTGTTAAGTATTCGCGAGCCCACATCTTTACCACAGGCATTACATATCTGCCTGAAATTAGATAATATGACTTTTCGTAGAAATTATGCGTATGCTCAAAACCCGAAAACAAATGTTCAAAAGGATAAGACTAGTTCTTCAATACCTTTGAACACACGGAAATTTTATCCCGAACTTGCTCATACTGGTGCGATTAGACCACCAGTACCACCTCGTTATAACAATCAAAACCCAAATGTAATCCAACCTAATTATCGCAATTGGATTCCAAGGACTCATCCAGGAATCCAAAACACATTGCCCGGTCAATGGAATAGACCTCAATATTTGAACGTACCCAATAATTATCCGAAACCATTTGCAGTAGAACCAATGGAAGTAGACCGCTCAATCCAAACCAAACAAGTGAATTATATGAATCAACCCCCATCTAATCAAAATCCAAAAAGATCTGCAGGAAATTCTATTCAAGGACCGATTAATAAAATGCAGAGGAACTATCACATAAACGCCGATTACGTACCTGAAAATACAGGGTACGAATGGACAGGTTACCCACCTGAGGGTAGCGAGTACGATATGCGTCAACCGAGTGACGAAGCGGAATATGTTCAAGAATATCTTCAACAAATCCCAGGGGAATATGAAAATACTGTGGGAGACCAAGGGGTCCAGGACGATGTCCAGATGGTAGTCAATTTTTTAGATTAAATTGTTCCT
Organism: Protophormia terraenovae; assembly: GCA_951394005.1. Taxonomy (NCBI): domain Eukaryota; kingdom Metazoa; phylum Arthropoda; class Insecta; order Diptera; family Calliphoridae; genus Protophormia; species Protophormia terraenovae. Next base: position 76,746,396 of record OX596076.1, on the reverse strand, counting down.
CGTTACCGTACTTTGAAGCAAGAACGAGGAACGGAGACATAATTACATTTTTAATAGATACAGGTAGCAATAAGAATTATATTAAACCAAATTTAGTTAAGAAACCAAAGAACAACGAAAAAGTTTTCTATGCAAAATCTGCCACTGGAGGAATAAGAATATCACAATACACCTTTTTGAACTTTTTAGGAACCGACGACACCCCCCTTAAATTCTATTTATTGCCAGGTTTTGATTCATTCGATGCAATATTAGGGCATGACAGTATGAAGGAACTCTCTTCTGTTATTTATACAGCCGAAAATTATTTCACAATTGGAAGGGGAGAACGAATTAAGAGAATTAATATTAAACAACGTGTTTCACAGAGTGTGAATAACATAGAATTGCGAACAGAACATTTAAGCGAAAGCCAAAAACTTTCCCTTAAGGACATTGTAGATCATCATAGCCAATTATTCGCAGAACCCGATGAGAAACTAACATATTCTACTGTAGTTGTAGGAGATATAAGGACTGAAAATGAGACACCAATATACGCGAAAAGTTATCCATATCCTATGGCTCTAAAAGACGTAGTAGAAGAAGAAATTAATAGACTTTTGCGAGATGGTATCATAAGACCATCTCGATCCCCATATAATTCTCCTATCTGGGTTGTACCTAAAAAAGATGATCACTCTGGGAGAAAGAAATTCAGATTAGTTGTGGATTTCAGAAGACTAAATACAGTAACGATAGCAGACAAATACCCCACTCCGGAAATTAATGATGTTCTTGCAAATTTGGGTGGAAATCAATATTTTACCGTTTTAGACCTTAAAAGTGGTTTTCATCAAATTCCACTTAGAGAGCAGGATAGACAAAAGACAGCATTTTCCGTTAACAATGGTAAATATGAATTTACCAGATTACCATTCGGATTAAAGAATGCCCCGTCAATTTTTCAAAGGGCACTCGATGATATACTAAGACAATTCATTGGAAAAATATGTTATGTCTATGTGGACGATATTATTATCTTCAGTAAGGACGAAAAATCGCATCTGGAACATGTAAATCAGGTATTTGAGACATTAAAAAGAGCAAATATGAAAATTCAACTAGATAAGTGCGAGTTCTTTAAACGCGAAGTAGAATTTTTGGGATTTATTGTATCTAAAGAAGGGATAAAAACGAACCCAAAGAAGGTGGAGACGATATTAAAATTTAATTACCCTAAGACATTAAAGGAACTTCGCTCATTCTTAGGTTTATCAGGGTATTATAGACGTTTTATTAAAGGATACGCTGATATTGCGAAACCACTCACGATTCTTTTACGAGGTGAAGAAGGAAGGGTATCGAAATCAACATCTTGTCAGACTAAAATTAATTTGGATGATGCGGCAAAGAAAGCTTTCGATGACTTAAAGAATGCTTTAATATCACGGGAAGTTTTACTATCGTATCCTAACTTTGATAAAGACTTCCAACTAACAACTGACGCTTCGAACTTTGCCATAGGAGCAGTACTCAGCCAAGACGATAAGCCAATAACTTTTATTTCCAGAACACTCAACAAAACCGAAGAGAGTTATGCGGCCAATGAGAAGGAAATGTTGGCAATCATATGGTCACTGAGTTCATTGAGGAACTACCTATATGGGTCCAAGAAGGTGATTATTTACACAGACCACCAACCACTTACATATGCGCTCAGTAATAACAATAATAACTCTAAAATGAAGAGATGGAAATGTATCCTAGAGGAATATAATTATGAACTAAAGTACAAACCTGGTAAAACTAATGTTGTAGCTGACGCCCTTTCCAGAAATCATTTGGAAGTAAACGTTCTTCAGGATCAATCAGACTCTTCTACTATGACTCAACATAGTGCGGAAAGTTCGGCCGAGAACCTTATACCGAGTGTTGAAACTCCGGTAAATGTATTCAAAAATCAACTCTTTATAAGCATTGGTGAAGTACCTTCATATCAGTTCAAGATAGTCTTCCCAGGTTATCATCGACATCTTATACTGGAAACAGGTTATGACGAACAGAAACTAATTAACGTACTTAAGAGATACCTTAACCCATCAGTAATAAATGGTATTAAAACTCCCGAACCAATTATGGGCAAGATTCAGAACATATACGCGGATCATTTCTCAAATTATAAATGCAGATTCACTCAATTAGTAGTTGAAGATATAACCTCCGAAAATGACCAGGAAAACATAATTTTGGAAGAACATAGTAGGGCACATCGTAGTGAGAGGGAAAATAAAGCCCAAATTATGGAAAAATATTATTTCCCAGGGATGGCACGGAAAATTAAAAGAATAATAAAGTTGTGCTCAACCTGCAAGAAGAACAAATATGAAAGACACCCAAATACACCGGAATTGAGAGAAACACCAATCCCAACATACCCAGGTCATACAGTCCATATTGATATATTTTCAACAGATCAGAAACTGATTCTAACTTCAATTGATAAATTCTCAAAATATGTACAGGTTAAACAACTTAACGGTAGGTCTATCGAAGATGTTAGGAAGCCACTTAGGGAACTTTTATTTTTCTATGGTGTTCCAAAGAATGTAGTCATGGATAATGAACCCTCATTGAATTCTGCTTCTATTTTGTTTATGATGAAGGACGATTTGAAAATTAATATTTTCACGACGCCTTCCTATAAAAGTGAGCCAAATGGCCAAATTGAGCGCTTCCACTCCACTTTGGCAGAAATAATGAGATGTCTTAAAGAAGAAGGAACATCAAGAAATTTTGAGGAATTGCTTGAAAGATCAGTAAATGAATACAACCACTCTATCCACACTACCACTAATAGAAAACCAGTGGACCTATTTTTCGGACGAACAGTTGACTTTTCACCACAGGATTACGAGATGACAAGACTCTCAAATATCGAACGATTGAAAAGAAAACAGGAAAAAGACCTCAGTTATCATAATAGGAAAAGAAAGCCAGTCAAGGAATACATTCCTGGACAACTGGTTTATGTAAAATCAAACAAGCGATTGGGGACTAAATTAAGTAACCGGTTTAAAAGGGAAATCGTGAAGGAAAATCGCGGTACGACCATCGTAACGGAAAGTGGTCGCGTTATTCATAAAAGTCATATAAGGAATTAGAATCTTCTACGCTCCTAAAAGTAATTTTTTTTTATCATTTAATTTTAGATTATTTTTGGTGACCGTCATGGCAGACCTAAGTATTCTTGACTACTCTAACGCCAGACTTGTGACGATTCATACTGGAATGGCGAGAAGACAAAACGGGACATTTAAAGTTATACATTCAATCAATCTTGAACAATATAGAGATCTAGTGGACAATTTAGAATCATCTTTGGACACGAACATTACCTATAATCATCCACTCCGTCCGTTTCTAACACAACAAGCCCTTGACATTAAAGGACTTATCAAACGCCTTAGTCCAAATAAAGGAAAAAGATCGATTGATTTAATCGGTACAGCATGGAAATGGATTGCCGGAACGCCGGACAGCCATGACTTTGAAATTTTGGACCAAAAAATGGCAAATCTCCTAGAAAACAATGATAGACAATTAGTTATTAACGAACTGACTATTAATAGAATTCAGGAGATATCTAACATTACTAACGAAATATTAAAGGTTAGAAAGGAAGATTGGAGTAGTGAATTAACAATAAGATTACAAAATAAATTTAATTTAATTGAAAAAGAATTGCAAAACATCGAATATGCCATACAATGGGCAAAAGTTAATATTGTAAATTCATTTATTTTATCTAAAACAGAAATTGAAATATTAAACGATGTACTAATGAATTACAACATACCAATATTTAGTATAGATGAATTGTTAACTTTTGGTAATGTAAAAATTGTAACAAATAGTAAAGAAATTTTGTATATTTTAAGTATACCAATTACGGAAAATGATATTTGTGAAATATACTTAGCAAAACCAATAAAATTTGGAAATTTGATAGACAAAATTGAATTTAATGAAATACTAAATTGTAATAATGTTCTATTTGCCATTAAAGAAAAATGTAAAAATTACAATGATTTGACAATATGTAATAAAAATAATTTAATAAATTTAAGAGATGATTATTGTATAACTAGCCTATTTAAGAACAGAGTAGGGAATTGTACCCAGGTAAACAACGAGCACGTAACCACTATTGAAGAAATCGGAACCGATATTATATTACTGAACCAGTACCATGGCAAGATCACAGCGAATGATGAGGAAATAAAACTAAATGGAACATATTTGATAAAGTACTTCAACACAACAATAACTATTGATGGACAAGAATATTTTTCACGTGAAATAAGTGGCAGTAAACCCCTACCAGCCTCTCTGCAACCAAAGGCGACTGGAGACAAGATAGAAGAAGTACTATCGCTAGAAAGACTTCAGAAAATAAATTTGGGAAATATTAAACGATTAGAGTTGTTGGAAACCAAAAACAAAGCAATGACAATAATTGCTATACTAATCCTAATTGCTGCTTTTGGAATTGTTGCATGCATCAAGGTTTGGAAAAAATTCCGTCATCAGGAGAAGGAAATAAAAGAAATCCCTCCAGAAACAATTGAAACATCAGAAACGAAAAGGAAAACTCAGAAAAAACAGACGAGTATTTACGATCTGCAATCATTCTAAACAATCGGGACGATTGTATTTAAGGAGGGAGGAGTTAACACCAAATATGTTAAAAACTAAATAAATAAAATATTTTCACACGGTTAACAAAGCTGACGTTGCGTCTACAATTACATCCCAGCCACAACGTAGCTTTGTTCGTTCCCATCAAAAGTGCTGACAACATGTCTGGACATTGCACGAGCTAGCAACATAGCGGTGGCGTGATCAGCAGAAGATATCGAAAACCTGTGGTTAGCTTTTAGGGTAGTTTGTAAGAAACAATTACTGTAAATTTTGCCGTGAATAAAGAAGGTTGTGTGTTTAAACAACACACAACAAAAATATTTTTTTAATAAAAAATATTTTTGAATTTTTAATTTATATTCTGGGTCCTGGTAAGATTCTGAGTCGATCTAGCTATGTCCGTCCGTCTGTCCGTCTGTTGAAAGCAGAATAGGGCTCGAACGGAGCAACGTAGGGGGACGAAATTTGGCACAAATGTTTGCCTTATATAAGGTTTGTTTGGGATTGAAAATGGGCAAAATCGGTTAATAAACAAAAAAGTTATGAGCTAAAAACTAGAAACACAGGGTGTCCGTTTTATACTTTTCTGTCGATATTTCTTCAACAAAATCATGTACGACAGCGAAATTTTGTATGTATAGTTCGAGTATCGATATAAATTCGTAAACCAAAAATTGGCGTGGCCCGCCCACTTTACCGCCCACCTCCCATATAAGGTGAAAATCAACGAAATTGTTCTCAATTAGTTCAAGGACCAATGTAAACTCGGAAACAAAAAATAGGCGTGGTCCGCCCCCTTCCATATAACGCAAAATTTGAAAAAGTTGATGGTGGGTATATAGATTCGGCCGGGCCGAATATTTGCGCTTGTTTTAAGTTTTGTGAGTTACTAACTTGAAAATAAAATATTAGCTCACCGTTTATACGGCAAAATTTTCATATTGCAATATTTTTAATTGCGAGTAAGAGGTGCGTATAAACGATATAACAGATTTATTACTAAAATGTTGGCAATCGGCTCCAATAAAGTAAAATGTTTTTAAATGATGTAGAATATTAAAATTTACCGTATTTAGCATATTTTGCAGCAAAAATATGTACATAACAAAATCATTAAACTTTCATAAAAATAATAGCTAGAAATAAATTTTTAGTTTCTCAAAACCATTCTTTGCAAACATTAATTTTCTTTTATCTTATAACCTTCACATTTAACCCTTTTTGTCAAAATTAAAAGAAACTAAAATCATAATTGTTAATAATTTCATAATATTTTTTCCCAACAATTAAATAATCTTGTTTACTTAGTAAAGTAATTATTATAAAAGCAGATAAATCTCAGAAAAAAATTAACTTTTCTATTCAATATGAATAAAGTTAAAAGTTATATGCAAATAAATATTCTTATTTAAAATAGAACATAAAAATTTAAATCATTCTCAACAAAGAAATAAATAATTATAAATTTCTGCTAATTAAATGTTTAACTTTTGTAAAATTAAAAACAAAATAAATATGCAAAATTAAAGAAACTGAAAATAAAAATATTCATGTTAATTTCTAGTATTTAATATTAATGTTCACCAGAACCTTCCCTTGTTATAACACTTGTTATGATAATTATCTATTTGTTATTTTTTTTATAATAAAAATTTATTATAAACAGGGCAAGTTTTTCAAGCTTTTCGCTTGGAAAATAAGCATTTGCATATTTCAAAAGAATTTCACAAAAAATGCTTATATTTTAAATCTTTGCATAAATTAGCATATAATGGATACAAATTTTAGTTTTCTTAACAAAAACTTTTTGGAGTTCAGTCAAATGATTTCTAAAAATTTTTTTGTGAGTATTTTTTGTAAATATTGCAAAGAAAAAAATTCGGAAACGTCAAATATGATACTTAAAATTAAAATAGTTATATTTTTAAAAACATCCAAATTTATTTGAGATTGAAAGTTAAAAAATGCATATTTGTGCATATTTTCTTCACATTAATATATAAGAATGCATAAATTCGTTAGTTTTTATATACACATTCATGCTATTTTTGCATATTTCTGTGCATATTATACCATTTTTTCGTGCTTTTTCAAGCGCATATTTCAATTTTTTTTGTGCATATAAAAACTTGCCCTGATTATAAATGTTAGTTGATAGTGGTTTTTCTGGAATTCCAAATTAATCAGCTTCAACTTGATTTGTAAAAAATGTATGTATGCAAAAAACAAACAAAAAATTATACAAAAATATGTAGGTATGTTTTATTTATAATATTTATTTATTTATTTGAAAACATATTCATTATTGGCTATAAACACGTGGTCAAACAAAAAGCAAATATAATCATTATAGATTTACTAATTAAACTGATTAAATGTGAGATAAGAGTAAATAACATGCAATATTACACATGAATGCATTTTTAAAAATTTGATGTTTAGACAGATTTTTATTTATTTATTTTTTTTTTTTTTTTTTGTTGGATTAAACGTTATTTAAATGAAATTTAAAATATTAAATATTTAAAATGTTAAAAGTTTATACTTATAAGTATATATTTACAATTTTAGAATACCAGTTGTATATTCTAAATTTGCAAATAAGTTATGTTAGCCCATGAACATATTTTAATTTAGTAACAATTTAAATAAATTTTTACTTTAAATCTTTGATAGTTTTTAATATGTTTCAATTTGCTTTAAATTTCATTTTATGTGTTTAAGCTTTAGTTGTTGACATTAGGTAAATAAATTTTAATATTGAAGAAGTATATTCAGTTATTATTAGCACTTATGACGAGGGCAAATAAAAGTTTGTCCTAAATAAGTATTTTATGCGCATTTAAACTACATTTTAAACAAAAATATGTGCTCCTAAAAACGACCTTTTTTTTTGTTTTCCGTTGCAAAAAATGACTTGGCTTGAAACTTGTTTGCACTTAAAAACATGCAAAGCTGAAATATTGCATCCGATAATTACAAAATTTAGGATAATTTATAAGAACAAAATAATTGAAGTTTTGATTAATTTTAAATAAAACATAAAAAAAAAAAAATTACAAATATTTTCAACAAAAGAATTAGAAAATATACATCTAAAACTTAAATATGCTCTCAAGCCCAAAATATGAAAAGTTATGCTCTTTAGTGTAAAATATGCAAATTAAAATGCTTTGTTATGAAAAATGACGAAATATGCATTTAAAACTTAAATACGTTGTCAGGCCCAAAATATTAAAAAATACGCTGAAGTAAAATGACCCTAAACTTCTTAAAATTGTCTAAAACGGATAAATAACTTACAGTTTTGCAAATTTGAATCATAGGGAAAAAATATATTATACATTACATATTTTTAGTTGACCTGGTTATGGCATTTTTTTCTTTTAAATATAATTTTAGCCAATAGAGTCATTCCATGTAAAACCAACCAGCTGATTTTCGCACCTCTTTCGAATTCTCGATACTTACAGAGAGCATTCAGAATGACTCCAAAAAAAAAAAAAAAAAAAAAAACACAATTTTTGGAGATACGCGAACGTGAAATTTAATTTTCGAATTATCCACCAATAAAATTCAACATAAAAAAATGCTTCAGCTATCATTACCTTTTACTATTCGCCTCAATAAACGTTGTAACGTAAATATTTTGGAAGATATTTTTAAAAAGTACATTTTTCTAATTTTTGAGATATTATTCTGCTTTATTATAAACAAAACAATACAAATTGAAATAAATATTTCGTATTTATTATGACATTTGTTGTAATAATTCATAAAATAGTCCCAGGATGCCACTTACCACGGTTATATAAAACATTTTCACCATTAACATATATTTTTTTAAAATTTTTAAAAAGACCATTTTTCAAGATATTTACCCGCGAACTAGAAATCGCGAGATATGGACCATTTTGATGTTGAGAAAAAAATTTTAAAAATTTAATATGACATCTCAATAAATCTAATATAATAAATACTTTGTAAGATTTTTGTAATTTTGTGTATATAACTTTGTACATATTTTTAGCTATTTTACACTTTCAAATCGCCAAAAACTTGATGAAATTATCTGTTTAGTTTTGACAAGAAAAATAATTGTACCAAATATCATTAAATTCGGAGAGGGAAAGTCCAAAATTGTATTTTTTCGTGAATGACTCAATACGTTGTTTTTTTTTGGAAATAATTTTGTAACTTCTAAACCGTTAGAAATATTTAAATAAAATTGTACATGGCTGGAGCTGAAGTATTTTCGAGTTGTTTTGAAAGAGGTCAAGTCTCTGGTATATCATGGTGGTGGTGGGTGAAGCTATAAAGGTGGTATTCTCAAGTATGTCATTTAAAATATATATTTTAAATCGCCAAAAAACACGTTCATAGCTTTAAATTAAAATTACTCTATGTACATATTAAAGCATCTTTAAGCTATCTTTGTAACATTCCAGAATTTGGTCAAGTTTATATTATATTTTTTTGTAATTACTTAAAAAACAAAATTATTATGTGAATATCTTTATGGAATCCAAAAATAAACGATTTTGAAAATTTACAAAAATTCTCTAAAAAATCCTTAAATTACAAAAATTAATTAAAATTATTAAAAATATAAAAATCTCCAAAAATCATATAAAAATCTCAAAACCTAATCCAACCTAATCCAAGTTTTTATTCCCCATTCCCCAAATGAAGGCCTCAATTTAATAATCTGACAACAGTGTTTTTCATTGTGAGAATTTGTAACTCGAATTGCGCAGTTGTTTGAGTCTCTTCATGCATTATAATGTTTAGAATTTAATTAAAATTAGTTAAACACAAATAAGAAGAATCTCCTGAAACACTTTCAAACTTTATGTTCCTTTCAGACTTTTACAACGCAGTTACATTTATAACGTTTTTTTGTCTCTCTTTGATGGTGTACAGGCAATTTTAGAAATTAATTAAAATATTTGGTATTAATCTTAATACTTCCATAACAAACGGATATGAGCTAGATAACACAGTCGAATCCTTTACAAAATTAATACATGAAGCTGCAAAAAAGACGTTTAAGAAAAATTTGGCATAGTACAAGAAATCCAAACGATAAACGTTTACTGGACCAAGCTACAAAATCTCTTACGAAACATTTGTCTGGGCTAAAGAACACTTCAATTACTGCATTTTTCGATTCACTAAACACCAACACAGACAATGATCATAAACTTTGGAAAGCGACGAAATGTTTAAAACAGCCATCAAAAAGACATCCTCTATTTAAAGATTGTAATGGTATATGGTGTAGATCCGATATAAGTAAAGCTGAGAGTTTTGGAAATCATCTTTACAATATATTCAATAGCTATCCAAATGAAAACGCTGCTGATGATAATGTATTACAATATCTTGATGTTGCTTGTCAAATGAGTCTACCTGTGAAGCCTATTTCACCTACAGAAATAAAAGACGAAATAAAAAAGTTAAATACAAAGAAATCGCCTGGATATGACAATATTGATGGATGTGTTATGAAATGTTTGACAAAGAAAGCTTTAATACATCTTACAAATATTTACAATACCATATTGAGAATCAATCATTTCCCATCACAATGGAAATGCGCAGAAATCATAATGATTAAAAAACCCAACAAGGCTGAAAACGAAATCACATCTTATAGACCAATCAGTCTCCTAAGTATTTTTTCAAAAATATTTGAAAAAATATTTTTGAATCGGTTATACCCAACTATAGATAACTTAAAAATTATACCAGATTATCAGTTTGGTTTAAGGAAGAAACATGGAACAATTGAACAAATTCACCGAGTTGTGGACACAATAAGGAAATCGTTTGAAGAAAAGAAATATTGCTCAGGGGTCTTTTTAGACATAGAAAAAGCTTTTGACAGAGTGTGGCATAATGGCTTATTATATAAAATAAAGACACTTTTTCCGGCAAGCTTTTACTATATAATTAAATCATATTTGCAAAATCGAACATTTTATGTTAAAATTAAAGACGAAAGATCGCAAATTTTGTATATCAGAGCAGGAGTTTCACAAGGTAGTGTGCTAAATCCTGTTCTTTATTCAATATATACTTCAGATATGCCAGTTCTTAATAATATAATGATATCAACTTATGCTGATGATACAGCACTTCTTGCAAATAATGAGTCTCTGACTATAGTTTCAAACTTATTGTAAAATCAACTAAATGATTTAAATACATGGCTTAAAAAGTGTAAAATTACCGTAAATGCTCAAAAATCAGCTCATATATTATTTACTTTAAGAAGAGGAGATTATCCAACGTTGATGATAAACGATACGCAAATCCCCAACAAAGACTGTATTAAATATCTCGGTATGCATTTAGACCGTCGCCTAACCTGGAAAGAACACATAAAATCCAAAAAACAACATTTAAACATTAAAAGCAGAACTCTGTACTGGTTACTAGGACCAAAATCAAAACTTAATATCGTTAATAAAATTAAACTATATAAAGCCATTTTAAAACCTATCTGGACTTACGGAATTGAACTTTGGGGAACTGCGAGAAATTCCAATCTTGAAATAATTCAAAGATACCAATCAAAAACCCTCAGATTGATTACACAAGCACCATGGTACATTACCAACGATGCCATACACAATGTTCTGCAAATACCTACAATTAAGGAAGTCATAAGAACACACAGCGAAAATAAATAGACTTAAAAGATACCACGTTTTAGACCTACCATTCCGAAGCTAACGACTATGTTTATAATATTCTGATTTAGCTCAGAATAATTATCCCTTTATATTCTTTTTGTTAATTTTTTGTTTGTTTATTGTATAAATTTGTTATAATATTAATATTATAAATTATATTTTTTATATATAACACTATGTTTAAATGTATCTGAATATGAATAAATGAATTACAAATTGTATGTATTATGTACTAGTATTAAGTTAATTGTATTTATATTTCTGTTTAGTAAAATTACTGTTAAAAAGAAGATTATCTGAACTTATATTTGTACTTAAAAGAGTACATCTAATAATGCTATTTTTAATTTTCATCGCAATTGCTTATTATCTTGTTTGTAAGATTGTAATTTAAATAAATGTAAATAAAAAAAAAAAAAAAATAAAACAAAAATTAAATATTTGGAATTTAGTTTCTAAATATTTTTTTTTTTTTTTTTTTTCGTTAAAAACAGAATTTTGAAGGAAAATGTACATAAGTCGAGGTTTAAAAGTAGTGCTTTTCTTAGTTTTTAATTCTTTTTATTCAGTTTTATGCTGCCCGTCAGAAATTGTCAGAAAAACAACAAAATAGAAATAAATTCTTAGTACAGAAAAGGTTTCCTGTAAATTCTGACAAGTACTTGAATAAAGCTATTACGTAGTTCTTCTTTGTCGTCACAGATATATTTTTTTTAACGTAAACATTTTAATTTCAATAAGACAAATTTGATTTTGTAATATACATGTAAACATAAATGTATACATATATATTATATTCTGTACAAACCCAACAAACCAAGAAACGATACAGTATCATTAATGATATCATAATTTTAAAATTATATGATAAAATTTCGAAATAAAGTTTTCCTTAGAAAAAAACTTAAACATTTAAGAAAATATAAATTAATTGAAAATTTTTGTAGAAAAAAATATTTTGTGTTATGTTTCATATGAAAATTTATTTTTTTATAAATAAATTTTCTGAAATCGCAAAACATAAAAGACGAAAATATAAAGGAATCAATATGAGCTTGGATTTCAAGGAGATCTTTTTTTGGATTAGTAAATTTTGTATTGAATATAAAATGATTTGGAGCAGGATGGACTTTATTGTTTATCCAATATTGGGACATATGTATGTTTATATTCTGAAGTATATTGTTAAATTATCGCGCTGCTAAAATTTAACGATATCGTTACTAATATCGTTATTTTCAAAAATAATGATATCACTTTCGAGTGTACCTTTTAGAAAGCAACCTATATCATTTTAGAATTATAAATGATATCATTCTTTATCACCGAAATGATATCGTTATGATATCATTACGATATCATTTAGTTTGTTGGGAACATATATATTATATTTTTTAATAATAAATTACTTCAGTTTCTGAATTTATATAGATATTTAAAATTTTGTATTCAAATTGACATAATTTCTGAGAAAAAAGTTGCTTTTAAATTATGCAATCTTTCAAAGGGCTTTCTTTTCCTTGAAGTGCTTTATTTCTTTTAGCAAATAATTGATTCTTTTTCATGCTAAATGAATATCTTTTAAAAGCAGTAGCCTTTGAGTATTTACAAAGAATTTTTACAAAAGAGTAAGAGCATTTTTAAAAGCTATAAGTTTCTGTTAAGATAACATTTACATTTCAAAGAAATACATTGATCGCAAGAACAATTTTTTTTTCTTCTTAAAATTATTATTTTCAAAAAGTTTTCATTTAAACTGCAGTATGCTGCTTGATTACTTTGACAAATAGCACCTATAAACAGGATTTATATTGAACAGCACTTTGTTACTAAAAATAACTTTTAATCCCAGTTTATTATGTTTAATTATGTACACTTATTTATGTATACAAAATGTTATGTCATAAATATTTTAACATACTTATTAACGGTTATTATTACATTGACATTTATAATGTTAAATATTTGTTGTTTCCTTACTGAATATTTGTTGTTATTTCTTTTGCCATGTCTTTGTCATATCAAGCTGCCAGTGAACTTAAATTATGTGAATGAATTTATGTGAGGGTAATGTTAAACAATTATGTATTCAAAAATATTATTAAGTAAATAACACATCTAGAGTATGGAGTTGGCAATAAGTGATTTTGCACGTGTTTTTGATGAATAACTACCAACAATGGTAAACATTACACCCCTTTTTATAATAATTAAGAGGAATATAAATAATAATTTTAGTCGCAAATTGGTTAAATTTTTTTTAATTAACATCGAAGTGTTTTAAAACAGGATTTAAACTTTTAATAAACAAACTAAGTATTCCCTCATATTTTATAATACGAACCTTTTTCTGTCACTGAGTGTATGTTTTCAATTTGTTTTTAACGCATAACGTCTACCGAAAAATCACGTTAACATGAATTGATTATTAATATTTGTTTTTTTTTTTATAAAAAAAAGTAATAAACCAAACATAACATACTCCACACGTTAGTTGTACGTGCACAGAAGTCTACACAACATCGACTTACAAATCCATTGAAGAAATTCAATTAAAACAAAATGTTTGTATAAAAAATTAAACCAGTAACCGTGTAAATATATTGTAGATATGTACTAATATCAATACGTAATAATTGAAATTTATTATAATAATATTTTGTGCTCATTTATTGTTATAAATAACCTAAATAATTTCTACTTAAAGGTCTTTGATTGTGGTTTTTATTTGTTAGTTTGTTATTGCAAAATTTGTCTAAAAACTTGTTAAATAATTTGCAATATATAAATAAAATGTGGTTACCTAGAAGTAAGACATACTTTTTTTCAATATGACAAAAACATCACTGTCTAAAGCAGCAATCTGTCACATTTTCTTTAAAAACATAATTTTCTATTGAAAAGAAAATCAGAATAAAATGTTCTAAAAAATAAGTAAATTTGAGTACAAAAATGTCTAGTGTAAACCACTTAGTCTCATTAATCAGTCGCTATTTGATTAAAAACTTATAAAAAATTTATCACTCTGTAATGAAATATTTTCTTTGTGATTTTTTTCTTAGAAAATCATTGAGAAACTTTCAAAATTCATGATATTTTTTACGAAAATTTGTAAATTTTTGTAATATATTCATTACTCACTTGTTCTACAGAAAGTCATGTGGTGATAAACATTTTTATATAAAAATCTTTTCTACCTTGGTGATGAACAATTTTCTATAAAAATCATGACGAAAATTTTTGATAAGAATCGAAAATTATATTTAAAAATTTGATCACTGTGACCGACAATTTTCTATAGAAATTTTGTGATCGAAAATTTTCTATAGAAAATGTTTTGCTCACTTTGTGATCGCCAAATTTCTATTAAAAATTTACTCACTTTGTGATCGAGAATTTTCTATAGAAATTTTACTCACTTTATGATCGAGAATTTTCTACAGAAAATTTACTCACTTTGTGATCGAGAATTTTCTATAGAAATTTTACTCACTTTATGATCGAGAATTTTCTACAGAAAATTTACTCACTTTGTGATCGAGAATTTTCTATAGAAATTTTACTCACTTTATGATCGAGAATTTTCTACAGAAAATTTACTCACTTTGTGATCGAGAATTTTCTATAAAAAATTTACTCACTTTGTGATGGAAAATTTTCTACAGAAAATTTACTCACTTTGTGATTGAGAATTTTCTATAGAAAATTTACTCACTTTATGATCGAGAATTTTCTATAGAAAATTTAATCACTTTTTGATCGAGAATTTTCTATAGAAAATGTTTTGCTCACTTTGTGATCGACAACTTTCTATAGAAAATTTAATCACTTTGTGATCGACTATTTTCTATAGAAAATTTACTCACTTTGTGATCGAAAATTTTCTATAGAAAATTTATTCACTTTGTGATCGAGAATTTTTTATAGAAAATATACTCACTTTGTGATCGACTATTTTCTATAGAAAATTTGATCACTTTGTGATCGACTATTTTCTATAGAAAATTTGATCACTTTGTGATCGACTATTTTCTATAGAAAATTTGATCACTTTGTGATCGACTATTTTCTATAGAAAATTTGATCACTTTGTGATCGACTATTTTCTATAGAAAATTTGATCACTTTGTGATCGACTATTTTCTATAGAAAATTTGATCACTTTGTGATCGACTATTTTCTATAGAAAATTTGATCACTTTGTGATCGACTATTTTCTATAGAAAATTTGATCACTTTGTGATCGACTATTTTCTATAGAAAATTTGATCACTTTGTGATCGACTATTTTCTATAGAAAATTTGATCACTTTGTGATCGACTATTTTCTATAGAAAATTTGATCACTTTGTGATCGACTATTTTCTATAGAAAATTTGATCACTTTGTGATCGACTATTTTCTATAGAAAATTTGATCACTTTGTGATCGACTATTTTCTATAGAAAATTTGATCACTTTGTGATCGACTATTTTCTATAGAAAATTTGATCACTTTGTGATCGACTATTTTCTATAGAAAATTTGATCACTTTGTGATCGACTATTTTCTATAGAAAATTTGATCACTTTGTGATCGACTATTTTCTATAGAAAATTTGATCACTTTGTGATCGACAGTTTTCTATAGAAAATTTGATCACTTTGTGATCGACAGTTTTCTATAGAAAATTTCATCACTTTGTGATCGACATTTTCTATAGAAAATTTCATCACTTTGTGATCGACAGTTTTCTATAGAAAATTTCATCACTTTGTGATCGACTATTTTCTATAGAAAATTTCATCACTTTGTGATCGACTATTTTCTATAGAAAATTTCATCACTTTGTGATCGACTATTTTCTATAAAAAATTTTATCATTTTGTGATCGACTATTTTCTATAAAAAATTTTATCATTTTGTGATCGACAGTTTTCTATAGAAAAATTGCTCACTTCATGATCGAAAATTTTCTAAAGAAAATTGTATCATTTTGTGAATGATGATCGCTGAAAATTTGTTTACACTTTGTGATCGATGAAATTTTCTACAGAAAATGTGCTTACTTCGATCACCTTATAGAACTACGTAACACAGAAAGAAATACAAATTTAGTTTCCCAATCGGCTTTTATTAAGTATCTTTTTTATGAATTAAATTCTTATATTTATAAAAAAGTATTAGAATGAAATAATCAAAATCCGGATTTGTTAAGAAAAATATATTATTAAAACAGGTTTGATTATTCTTTGAAATAAATATTTTGCAAGAAATGTCTATAACCTCAAACGGCCTTCCCCTTATTTTAATTTGTTTTTGTTTGTACGTTTTTTTTTTTTTTTTTGTTTTTCTGAACAAATTTCTAATTGCCAATTTTTACTATTTTTAGTTACAGCCAATAATTATTACTTTTGTTTTTGATTTTGGCTTTGTGTTGTATTTAATATGGGTCTGTCTGTCCCTCTGCTAATGGCAAAGCATGCCAAAAAATAAATTACAAATTGGACATGCAAAATAAATTGGAAACAAAACAAAAAGACAAAATAATAAAAATCAAACGGAAATATGTTCAGACTAATTACCCAATTTCAAATGAAATATTTAATTATGGTTAAATGGGTGACGGTAATAAGGTTGTTCATTCCTAATTGAGTATGTTACGAGCAGGCCAAAATGGGAACAAATTAATGGTGACAAATAAAAGTGAATTGGTGGTAAAAGTAAAATAATTAAATTTGGAAGGTAATTTATGTTTAGATTTACTTTTAAAAATTGATTAAAAAAAAGAAAATTTTTAAAATATTTTTAGCATTATACAAATTCTTATCTGCTATAGTTTATTTAGCCATCAACCTCATTGTGTGCTATAATTAAAATGAAAAATTAGATTTCATAATCAAATCTTTATTTACTGCAAGCCAAAAAATATTTAAAATTATTGAAATTTTTATTACTTAGTACCGGTATAATTTATAAATAACACAAACAAATTAAATACTAACAAATAATATTTAAAAATAAAATGGTCAATTAAATGAGGTTGAATACAATTTAACATGTATACGCAGACAATTATACGCAATACATATTCAAGCACTTTAAATAAAAAAAAAAATAATATATTTAAACATTAAAATTGTGTTTATAGACCTGGGCCAAAATAGAGGCGACAACAAGTTGAACTGCTACTTCATACTTGCAGTGGATTATTGGCTGTATAAAAATAGTTTGTTAAAATGGTCAGTAATATTTAGCTGCTGAATGGTTTCAGGCTATAAATGTGTTAAATATGACACAATATATGCAGAGTGAGTTTAGTAGAGTGAATTGTGGTTGAAATATATTTTTTAAAACGATTGTATTTAGTTGTCTAATTTATTTATCGTTTTAGCCCCCAAGTAATAAATCTATGTGTAAAATTTGTCTGCATATTTTATGGCTATAGATGTTTAAATATAATGTATTTTTTTATTTTTTATTCATTAAAATAATAAAGACAAAAAATACAATAAAATTGTTTTATTACCCTTAATATAAATTTAAAATTACGCAGTTTTTTTTGTTGGCTATTTTTAAAAAATTTTATTAAATTACTGCCACAATTTATAAAACTTATAGCCTACGTTATAAATATGTTTAAAAATTCCCAAAGGGGCATATGCATTTTTTTATTTTTATTTTATTATATAGACATACCAATTTTGTTTTTAATTTAATTATATATAAATTTAAAATAGCATAGCACTCAAATAAATTTCAATAGAATTGGCCAATACTTTTAATTTTATATTTAAGCTCCTTTATACATAAGACTTCTTTCTATACATCTATCTAATAGTTTTGTGCTAGTAATTGTATTAAGAAAACACACTTTTAGTTTAAACAATTTATGAAATTTTAT
Organism: Protophormia terraenovae; assembly: GCA_951394005.1. Classification (NCBI taxonomy): domain Eukaryota; kingdom Metazoa; phylum Arthropoda; class Insecta; order Diptera; family Calliphoridae; genus Protophormia; species Protophormia terraenovae. Next base: position 76,728,128 of record OX596076.1, on the reverse strand, counting down.
TATCTTTAAATGGTCAATTGTTTATTGCAAAAAATTCGAAACCTAAATAAAAATAAAATGAAGAAAAAAAATGCTTAAAATATGTCTGTACTAAGACTTTAATTTACACACATGTGCTAATCTTAGTTATTCACACTTACAACGAAATGTTAGCACACACAAAAATATATTGCAACATATTTAGTATATGTTGCACTAATTGCAACAGATGTTTGGATTAGTAACATAAAGTTTGAAAATTTAAGATTTCTTTGAAATATTTAATTTCAAAAGTTTGATAAAAAAAAAAAATAAATAAAAAATTAAATAGTAAAACTAACATAAGCTATATATTTCTATATATAAAAAAAAAAACAAAGATATGTATATATATTTTTTTCAAAACTACTTAAATATCAATCCAATTTTCTTTTTTCAGTTTTTAAAAAATATCACCTTGAAGTTTTATTCCAAAAATTTAAAAATTTGGCAATATTTTTTTTTATTAATATGAAACTTTTAAACTAAAAATATTTATATTTTTTTTGAATTTTTTTATGATATTGATTACACTATGCAACAATATTTTGGGGCGGAATCATTTCTTCTGCAATTGACAGCTCTTGATTAGTGTTTTTAATTTTCCGACCTTTTTCAACTGCCGGGAATCGGGACTTTATTTTAGCCATTCCTAGGAATACGCGGATATTCTGGAAAAATACAGTATTGTTCAAAAATTATCAAAACTAAACACATAAAACTATAATTTTTATACAATTTACACGCAAATCTAAGTTCTGCATGTATGTAAATACTTCTGTTGGATAATTAAACAAATTAATATTTTCAAACCCCACAAATATGTTTCCGAGTACTCGGATTTGTAATCGATTTTCTGTTCATTATCTTTTATTGCTTAAGGTCCAACCAGTGAACAAGAAATCATCGTAACGAAATCAGCTGTTTCAACCTGCTTTATGCAAATGTGTGTATGTAGCTATTGACAAAAAATTCTAGGTAGCGTATCACAGAAATCTACAGAAAATAGATTTTTACGTAGCTGCGTGCTTTTTTTTTTGTTCACAAAGTAACTAAAAAACAGAGTTTTTACTAGGGTGATCGATTATTCGACTTTTTGGAGAAACCGGTTTTCGAATAGTTCGAATAGTTGGTATTTTGAAAAAACCGGTTGCACTTTTTTAAATTCAGAAAAAACCGGTTAACCGGTTTTTTTTTGCAGAAGTTAATATTTCTATCAAAAAACTACATTTCTTAAAGAAAAATCAATAAATCTTTTTTATTTTTGGAAATAACTATTAACCCATTAAGAACGAGAAAAAAAGATATGGTCGGTCAAGGCCGACAATAACCTACACCATTGTGTGCATCAAAATTCTGGGAGGGGTCTTTTTTTCTAGACCTGTGGAATTGTACACCAGTACTATGGTTAATAATGGACCGATCTTCATAAAATTCGGCATACAGGTTTAAACGTATATGGAACTTAGATGTGCAAAAATTACTGCTACATTTAAGGGATTTATCATGGTACAATAATACCAGGTAACAGTAACAAATACAACAAGGCAACAACAACAGTAATTTTTGTTGGTTAATTTGTTTCCTTAATGTCAAAAAGAAAAAACAAAAAGCAAAACAAAATATATAAAAAACAATGCACGTGTATATTACTCTGGGGCCTCGATTAACCAGCAACGTCGATTATCCGGTAAAGAAAATTTATAATTGTTTTCTTTTTTTGCATCCATTTAATTTTTTTGCATCGATTAACCGTGATTACCTCTATCCGGGTTTCTAAGCATATTTTTTTTGATTGCTTTTGAACAATCAAACACAATATGAATAAAACAAGAAAGGGGAGTTCCCTCGTTTGAATAAGATGAGTCAGAGAAAGGTAAAATCCAAATTTACTGCATTCATGAAAAGCTAGTTAAGAAAAATATGAATTTGAAAAACATTATATGATTTTTTTTAAGAAACTACATAAAATGAAACCCTTATGTATTGTTCAATGTTTATTCAAAAATTATTATTTTTTCTTTAAATTATTTAAACATTTATATTAAATCCTTGAATAACTGAATAATATAAATAAAAAATGTTACTCCATTAACACGGAAAATTCATTATCCAGAATGCTTCCTGTCCCGACCATTACGGATAATCGAGGCCTCACTGTATTTAATATAAACAAACTGTAAATGTAAACAAATTTTGACAGAAATATTGCGAAATTGAAAGCAGCAAAAAATTATAAGCAGTTTTTATACTATTACCTGGTATTATTGTACCATGGGATTTATGATCGTTAAACCCTTTTTCTGGTAGGTTATTTGTATGGGGCTAGAGGAAATAATGGACCTATCATAACCAATTTCAACACGCTTCGTTCTTGGACTATAAGAAACCAAAATTGCGACCTGTATTTTGATTACAAGTTTTACATGAATGGACAGTTGGACATCGTTAAATCGACTTAAAGCCTATTGGTACAATTGAAGGTAGGTCTTATACCAACATTTTTGGATGTTACAAAAATCAGTACAAACGCATAATAGGCATGTAGGGTATACAAATTGTAAGAAAATAATCATCAAAAATTATATTAACATTTACTTAGCATAAACAGAAACCATGGGTTAATATGAAAAAAGCAATAATCAATTTCATTGAAAAACAAAATCTTTGAAAAACAAACAAACAACAAAAACTAAAACATTTAAATTAGGTGCAAAAATATTACATTAAGGATAATTATTACTTATTTATTTAATCTTAAACTATATTTTTAAGCCATTAAAAATCATACTTTATGAATATTAAAAAAATAATCATAAATTTCGATTCAAATATCAATATTTAGTGCATGGTTTTTGAAATAAAAAAAAGTATTTTTAAAGCCGGTTTTTTGTGTTTAAAAAAAACCGGTCTATTCGACATTTGAAAATTGAACATTTTGAAAAAACCGACAGCACATTGACTGAAAAAACCGGTTTAAAAACCGGTTGGAAAACCGAGTCGATCACCCTAGTTTTTACACAATGAATGTTCAAAAACCTATGATACGTTAACTTTTGTTGACTGATTGTACAAAATGTTTCACGCTACTTTTCTTCATTCTACTTTGCGATGGAAAGTTGGATGGTTGGGCTTTAAGTCGAGGTTCACACACAGTAATTTTTTTTCTGCAATTTTGACTTCGTAGGCGAAAGAGGTAAAGAGAATGTAAAAGTCTAGTATTCCCTTCTACTTTCTCTCCTATAAACTCATTGTGTGTGAGCCCAGACTTAAGATTTGTTTTGTGTAGAAAAATATTAATTTGCATTGAGAGATTTTTATTTTTTCAAATTCTTGTTTAATTTACACAAGTTATATCTGAGACAAGGAACAAGGAGTACATAAAATCTGCAATATATTTGTTGATTTGTATAATTTATCTCTTGATATTTTTTTTTAGAATTTCTATATCTCCACTTTGATATAGAGTATTTCTATAGTTACTCTTTTTAATTAAATATGCTTTACTTTAAACTTCTCATAACTTTTTTCATATACATACATTTTTAATAGTTAACAAAATTATATATAGAAATATTTTCGAAGCGAGATGAAAAAACTAATGCATTCAGGCCTATCACAGAAAACCATTCCGATCGAAAGTGGAATTAATTCCGTAATTTGCTTCTTCCAAAAAACATGAAACGGAAGAAATTTCAAATCAATTTCACTCTGAAAATTCCGAAAAATTTCTTCATTTTATGTTTTTTGAGGAAGCAAAGTACGGAATTAAATCCACTTTCGATAGGAATGGTTTTCTGTGACAGACCTGATTAATATGAATATCATCTAATTGATTTCTGAATTAACTATAATAGAAATATCCCTTCACATTAGACGAATTTTAGACTTAAAGTCAATAACGCGTGGTAGAAGTTTTCTAAGATAGGGAGATTCATGCTGTCAAACAAATTCGGATTTTTTAAATATTTAGCAAGTGTTTTAGTATTTATATACAACGAACTGAATGCATGGCAATATTTTTTGATTAATTAAGATAAATCAAAGTTTATTATAGAGTTTTTTGATTTTTAAAAGTTTTAAAATTCCAAATTTTTTAGTAGTTTTTAATTTCCGGAATTCAGACAAAAAATCCTAGGAATCGGGATGTGAAAAATTGTTTAAATTCGTCTCGGGAATTTATTCAAAAACGTAAATTTAACGAAGTAACCTAATCAAATTAGATCGCTCTACGTTTTTACGTGACAGCTGTAAGAACAGTGTTGACAGCTTTTTATTTCAATATACTAAATCTGTAAAAACTTTATCAACTGGACAATTTATGTAGCTTTTTTCTTCACGTAGAGTTGAATTAATAATTTAAAATTAAAATTGTTTGTCATAAAAGCACAAATTTCGGTTTGTATACAAATCGCTAAAATACAAACATATAAATCTAGCGATTTTCAAACTGGATGAGACTTACTGGAAATATGTGTAATTAACATCACTGATGTTGATGTATACAAAACCACAACAAAGTACTGGCAACATTTATGTTTTTTTTTTTTTTTTTTTTGAGTAACCATCCACTTACGTTCCGTTTACATTTATGTTTTTACGTTTACGGTATAGTAACGGAGCCTTTAGACCTTCGTTGACCCCTAGTGAAATGTACATTTTGGCAAAGTGGTTCATTTTCGGAGATAAAAGCTTTCAATTGATTTTTCAGAAATAGTACCTTCACTAAAAATTGTACTCTTTTGAAATAATTTGATAATTAAATATTTGGTACAAATTTCTTTTTTTTTCGAAAATTGGTACTTTTTGAAATTTTTTTAATTTTTTTTTTTTATTGGAATTTTTCATTTTTTTATTTTTACAAACTGGTATATTTCCATAAATATACCACTTTTGGAAAAATAATAACTTTGTTTAAAAATTTTGGTACTTTATGCTAATGTGTCTATTTAAAAAAGAGTTTTTTAAACTGGAACATTTTTGGAAAAATATATATTTTGTTTTTAAAACTATTAAGCTCTATAAAATTTGGAAAATTATTAGTTTTTTTTTAATTATAAATTTTTTGAAAATTAATACTATTAGAAAATTAAAAATTTTTTAAATTTTTTATTTTTTTATTTTTACTTTTTGAAAAATAGGTTTTTGTTCAAAATTGGTATTTAAAATTTGTAAAATAATCACTTTCTTAAAAGTGGTACTTTTTGTAAGTTGGTTATATTTTTAATAAATATTTTTTGAAAATTAAAATTTTTGAAAGTATGATTACTTTTTACTACATATTATTAGCTGTGTTTTGTTGCTCCTATTGATTGTTAAAGTTAACTGTTAGCAAAAAAAAAAAAAACGACACTAATCTGATTTGGGAGCACTTTATATTTATTTGTAAATTGCAGTACGAAATTTATGCGATTTTCTTTAGAAAATTATTTTTTTTTAATTTAATTTAATTCCCAGGAAAAATTATAGAACATGTTCTAAAATCATTAATTCTAGAACCACTTCAGATTCTTTAATAACATCCTCAGAACTAGTGGTATCACAACCTGGAGGTGACAATTTTAAACAAAAATCATTGGTCGTAACGCCAAAGTAGAACGAGTACAGGGTATTTTCATGCGTTCTGGAACTAGTTGTAGAACTAATACAATTTTTCCTGGGTTTTTATATTTTTTTATTTCTTGTCATTCTTATATTCATAATTGCATTTTTATTCACACATTGGGAGCTCTGTTATCGATGTTAAAGTTAACATGTGAGTAATTCCATATCAAAACGGACAAAAAACAGTAATTTTGGGATTTCATGTCTCCGATTTTAATGAAATTCGCTACAGTTATTACCTATTACAAGTGTTGCTCAAATTGCAACATTTCAGACTTAAAACCCTTTCCGGTCCAAAAATATGACGTTTTAAAAATTGAAAAACTATCAAATTTTATCCAAGAGTGTACATAGTTCATAGCTCATAACTTCTAAACTATACATTGTAAAATTCTAGTTTTAATAGAAATAGTTATTGGCTTTAAAATTACGCATATAAAATTTATTTACTTCGAAAGTTCAAAGGTCAAAATTTATAATATAATAATCAAAGCTGAATATCTCAAAAAACGATATTTTAAAATTCTTAAAAAAATTATACTCCATTCTATACTCGAGCCAAAATTCAAGTTGGAGTCTCTTTTGGTTTAGGATTTATGTAGCAAAATATAGTAAAAAGCAATTTTTTTGTATGTAAAAATTTAAAATATTTACAAAAATTAATTTAAAAAATTTTTTTTTATTTAAAAAATATGAAATTTTATATACAAAATTTGACTTTAGTTTATATTGTGTTACTTAACTTCTAAACTAAATGAGTGCCCAGTATGAAATTTTACACGGGTATGGACAAGAGTTGTGTTAACATTATATAATTTTTTAAGAATTTTAAAAATATCGTTTTTGGAGATATAAAGATTTAATTTTTATAAGTTTAAATTTGACCTTTGAACTTTCAAATTAAATAAATTTACTTAACATAATTTTGAAGACAATATCTTAATATTTAAAATGATACTAAAATTTAAATTTTATTGTGTATAGTTTAGAAGTTATAAGTAATTGAATTTTATTTTGGTTCATAACTTCTAAACTAAATGAGACTCCAACTTGATATTTTCCGTGCGTAGGAATAAGAATTACGTCAACATTATATATTTTTTCAGAATTTTAAAAATACCGTTTTTTAAAATATAATGATTTGATTATTGTAAGTCCAACTTTGACCTTTAAACTTTTGATTTAAAAAAAAAATTATAAATATCTTTATAAAGGTAACATTTTTGTCTTTATTATGAAACTAAAAGTAGATAACTACCGTATATAGTTTAGAAGTTATTAGCAATTAAACAAATGCACCTTTGTAAATTTTTTAGGTTTATTATTATTTTTAGAAAATTTACATTTTCTCTAAAAATTTTGTACTACTTTTATTTTTAAAAAGATCGTTTGTTTTCCAAATTGGTACATTTTGTTTTAAAAATTTTAAAATAATTACTTTTTCAAAAATTATAACTTTTTGAATGCTGGTTATATTTTTAGTAAATATTTCTTTTTTGAAAATTGTAATTTTTGAAAGTTGGTTATTTTTTATTATTTTTAATTTCTTTTGGAATTTTTGTACTTTCCCTACAAAAACTTGGTAATGGCATGTAGTTACAGATGTAGTTAGTTTTCAATGACAACAACATACCGTTCAAATTATATTGAAGTACATTAAACACTTAAAACTTTTATAATCAAAATATTTGACAAAATATTCAAAATAAAAATTCTTGACATTAAAAAAAATAAAACAAAAATTAAATATGAAAATATTCTAACAATTTCCAATATTTTTGTAATTCAACAAAGACGAATTATGGTATGTGTAAAAATATTTTGCGAAACATTCTCTAATTTTTTTTGTTCTTTTTGTATTAGGCACACAATTATTAATCCAGAGGAGAAAGGTCAACATTTCAACAGATAACAATTTCATAGAAGGTAAGAAATTTTCATTCAATATTTAAACAACTTTTAAAACGGATAAAAATCTAAAAATTTTCAGTGTGGGGTTTCTGCACGAAGGTCAAGTTCGAAACAGATCTGGAGATGAATCTACACCAAGCAAGAGTTGCACCATAGTTGTATTTACATGAGGTGCAGTAGGTTTTTGCTAAAAACCTGTTCTGGATTTTGATTCAACTGCGGCACGAACCGAAAGTACCCGGTATGTATATTAATTATAGCATACATCATTTACATATTTATTTATTTTAAAGGTTATTTATTTTTAGGATTTGCTTTTTATATTTTTAATAAAATTAAAAAAGAAAAAATGCAACAATCTTGTTTTCAATTATAATAACTTTAGAAATACTTTTAAATCAATGCGTTATAAAATAACTTAAAAATAATTAGTTCTTGTAATGACACCCAAGTAATGAGATGGGTAAGTAGTTGCCTCTAATGTCATCACCGGGTTAAAATAATGAGTTATTCAGCTAATGTATAAGTTGTGAAGAGCCATTATATTAGCTTCTTAACTCATTACATGGCAACCAAAGTTTTTGCTGGGATTTTTTTAATATATAAATTTTTATTTTAAAAATTTATACCTTTTTTTGTCTGAATATTTTTGAAAAGGTGTTTCTTTTTTACAAATTGTCAAGACATATTATGTTTAAATTTTATATATTATTATGGTTATTGAAATAAATTATATAACTCTAGCAACCACATTATTTTTTTTACCCAACGTTCGTTCAATAACTTATTAATTTTATCAAATAAAAAATATGTTTGTCATAAACGTTTACATTATGCTCTTCTAACTTATTATAAAATTAGTAGAAAAACATTATATAAAATATTATAGCAAACATATTTTATGTTTTCTATAAAAATAATTTCAAAGAAAATAAAATTTTGCGTTTAAATATAAATTCAAACCAATAACTTTGTAAAAAAGCTAAAAAGCTGGTTTATCTATAGCACAAATATTTTAAATAATTCTTTAAATGCTTGTTTAACATGTGTAAACAGATATCTTTTACAATTTTAAAAAAATTTTCTAGATTTTTACCTTAAATAAATTAAGAAGCCAAAGAGAAAAAGTAAACAAACAAACGTAAGTCCATTCATTTCGCCTTAAATTCTTCTTTTTTTTCAAAATATATTGTTGTTACAGCAATTTATTTAAAATGTAACAAATTTAATGTAATTTACTTTATTTTTGTTAAAAATATATACTATAACATTTTTTTCTGTTTTTGATGTTTATTGTTGCAAAAAAAAGTTAAACAAAAAAGTACCCAAAAATATTTAGTTTTTTCTAGAAAACAAAAAAACTAAAAACAACTATTTACTAACAACTATTACAAGATTTTCTATCTTACTTGGTTAGTTGGTTTTGAGTTTTACTCTGTCTCTGTGAGTTTGTATGTCCAATAAAAGCAACATTTATGGATGATACAACTTCCAAATCCAAACAACTAAGAAACATCCATAAAAATAATGAAATGGACAAAAAACTAAAACGATAAAGCTGACACAAAAAGTAAAGATTCAACTGCAAGTTGTTGCCTGGCTAGTGTGACAACAAGAGTTGTTCGTTGCAAGAGTATAAAAATCTTTTTAGATTAGTACACGCAAAGAAAAAACATGATTTCGAAATGCTCGCGGAAATCAAGTGATGTTCCTAAGTAGTTTATATGGCTAACACAATCAAATTATTGTGTTTTAGACTAAGCTGAATCGATTATTTTTTGTTCTGATCATTTTAACATATGATGCTTTGTAATAATATAAAGTCGGTGTACTAAAAGAATAATATGTTTCCTAGTAACATATTATTTCAATGAAATATTTATATGTAATATTTTAATGCGAGGGGTGACAATAATATGCTCGTCTTTATTGTTGTCTCTCTTTCGAAATAATTTACTCATTCAGTAATGAAATCTTAAATGTGACGGACGCAAAGTGAAGAAAAACGTTTAAAAAAGTTCACAAAATTTTTATTAAAAAACTTTATTATTATTTTTTAATAACGAGTGCTGACGGAGCAAATCATCAATGGCCAAATTCCAAATTGGAAATATTTTTCGGTAAGTACAATAAATATCAATAATTCAGTGCGGTCAAATATAAAAATAATAATAAAAAAATGTATTTCTACAATTTTCTTTTAGGTGTGTGAATGTGAAGATGAATTTTCTTGAACGAAATCGTCCAGTGAAGGCTGTCGTATTTGTTTTTTAATTATTTTCTATTCACAAAATTTAAATTAAAAAATAATAATAATAAATAAAAATACATTTTAACCGTATGCATAGTATTATGATTGGGGGTATTATAATATTTAATATAGGGATCATGTTATATTTATGCAGTATGGTTGTGAGGACTATCACATATAAATGTTATGATTATGAGGTCCATATTATATTAATATTGGGTAGGACAATATTATGTTCACAAAAGGGTATAATAACTGATATGATTGAGGGAATCATAAACCTAAACATTAATGATAGTTACCGATTATGGTTTGACCAACCATGTTTTTTCTTTGCGTGTATGTATGAAAAAAACACTTTTTCTGCTGGCGTTTGTCGAAACATACGATAACAAAATAAAAATAAGTTTTTCTGCTTTTATTGTTCTTGGTTGGTCTCGGTTTTATTTTCTAATACAATTTTATATCATATTATATTGTTGTTTATCACAAAAATAAAATAAGAAAAAAAAAAATAAACAAATAAAAAATATTCCAAAATATATTCGTCCACTATACAACCATATAGAGAGTTATGTATATGATCCTAATGTAAAGTTTTCTATGGCACAGTGGTTTTAAAGAGAACTATTATTGAACAGTTGAATGGTATTAGAATTAATTTATAAATGAAGATTTTAATTTAATTACAAATTTAAAAATTATTAATACATTTTGAAATAGTTGGCATAGCATTTACTATAACCAAATTACTTCCATTTCGTTTCTTTAGAAGAGGGTTTTGTATAATAAGACTTTTGTGTTGCTAAGGTCAATATTAAATAGTTTCATCATTTTATTGTATTTCAATATAAAGAATTTATTAGTTTTTTTTTAAGAACAGTTAGAATGAATCACTGTTTTTCTTACAAAGATTTGTCTATTGTAAACATATTCATATACAGAGAATGCAACAGTGGTAGTGAAATAGCTGAAGATGTAGTACATGACGATGGTGAATTATTACAAACATGATGAAAACTTCTACAAGGTAATACTCGTACTAAAATACATTTAAGCACACATGTTCCGCACATACACACATGAGTGAATAACTTTACCCTACAGTTAGGATGCCAGAAAAATAACTCTTTTTTTCATAAAACTAAGTTAATTTCACACTTACATAGGTATCATTTCTAAAGCTAAAGTCAGTTAAAAGTTTACTTTGCTGTTCCTATGTAATCCATTATATGTATAGTCCAGACATTTTCTTTGCAAAGATGACTTCTTCCTGGGTCAGACATATGGTCAAATAATTACTGTTAGATTTTTAAAATTAAAAAAAAATTATTAACCAATATGGCTAATCAAGTCACTGATCGAATTCAGTTATTAGAACTGCTGGATGATGAATGTGTCTATGTGTGTATAATAATCCTTACATTACTACGCTTCCATATATTATGCTACATATTGCTAGTTGATGTTTGTGCCACTGCAACAGCATTTTAAGAAACACATGTATAATGCTTAATACAAACCCAGCGAAATATTGAAATAATTTTGTAGAGCAGGATATTCTTATTTCGACTTTTTCAAAGTTCTAAAAAGCATATTATTTAAAGGCCTTAAAGTTTTAGGTGGCAGACTATAAAAGCCTCAGTATTATCTTTAACATCGTTTCTTTGCTGGAAACTTTTCTTCAGAAGAATTAACATCGAAAAAATATATAATATTCCAAAGAAAAAAGTGAAAGATTTTAATAATTTATTTACGTCTAAAAACATTTTAGAAAATGTACACATTTTTATATAAAAAAGAAACCAATTTTAAAAAATTTATAAAATTAAATTTAATTTAATTATATAAAAAAATAACAAGCTCGAATCAAGTTTGCCAAATTTAACGTTATATTTTGTTTCAGTGTTTACATTGGTCCTTGAACTATTTGTACAAAATTTCTTTGACGTTTCACCTTATATGGGAGGTGGTCAGAGATATCAGCAGAAAAGTATGAAATGAGTTACAACGGACACCCTCTGTTTCTAGTATTTTGCCCATAACTTTTTTGTTTATTATCCGATTTTTGTCAATACCAAAAAATAAAAATAATATACACTAAGGGAAAAAATTCGATTCAAAATCAACAACGGTTGTGCTCACATTGGTAATTTACGGTAACAGCTTTTTAATACCTTTCGTTAACAAATTTAATAGAAAACATATGTAATTTAACAATTTGATACCGAAATGGTTTCAACTTGGTACCAAATTAGGTATTGATTTTCAATAAGAATTGAACACGCAGTGTTTAATTTAAACACATACGGTGTAGATACACTATTGACACAGAATGGTATCGTTTTCAACACGTATGTGATTGATATTTCTCTTGGTGTAAGATAAATATTTGAGAAAAATTTCTTCCCCATACGTTGCCCCGTTCGAGCACTATCCTGCTTTCAAAAGACGGACAGACAGACGGACATAACTAGATCGAATCAGAATCTAACCAGGACCCAGAAAATATATACTTTATTATTTTTTCACATGTTACACACGGAATGACAAAATCAATATAACCTCCATATTTTTGATGGTGGGTATACAAGTTTTACAAAGAGTATCAATATCTGAAAAAAGTACCAAATTTTTTATAAAATAAATACAAATCTTTGGAAAAGTAAAATTCCCAAAAATAAATACACCATTGAAGAGTACATGAAAGCAATAATTTTTGATTTTGGACTATAAATATAATTTTGGCAATTGCTTTAAAAATTTGTATCTTAAACCTCCATAACATTGACGCCGTTCGGTAAAAGTCTTTCATACGAACAGATCTGAGTTCCACTAGATCCAAGGAATATTGGTATCTTAAACCTCCATAACATTGACGCCGTTCTGTAAAAGTCATTCATATGAACAGATCTGAGTTCCACTAGAGCCAAGGAATATTGGTGCTAAATATCGTTTCGAGTTTGAAGAATTTCCCATATAACAATGTTTAAAATATGGATTTATTTTCTAAAAAAGCTCTAAATTAAAAAATACTAATTACATGAAAATGTACCTATTTTGTATTTTTTATTTTCTTAAAGTCCACATTTTAGAACCAATTTTTAGTAAAAAGTACAAATTTTCTAAAATGCCAATTTTTCCTAAAGAAAAGAAAATTTAATTTAAAAAAATTTAAAACTCCATTCCAAAAAAGTACCAATTTCTAAAAAAGTAATAAATTGAAAAAGAGACCAAATTACGAAAATAGGTCTTTCTCCAACTTGACAATAGCATGTAAGTACCCCAAAATATCTGTTTTTGAAATCTGTAATTAAAATTTATAAAATCTTTTTATATTTTGACATTTAATTACTTACTTTTAACCTAAAACTAGTTCCTATTGTTTTCAATAATAATGATAACACTGGTCGACAAAAACATTTTTTTTCGAGCTCCTTCAAAAAAAACAAATATGTAGACTAGATGGAATTCTGCATGCTAAACTCGAACCTGCTTTCAGTTTTTTTTCCATCAGGTCGGGATGGAAAAATGGATTTTAGCATGAAAAAAATTTTTCATGCTAAAATCAAGATTTCTTTTTTTTTTACTAAAACTTTTTTTTAAAAGTGAAAACATCAAAAATATTTAAGTTTATCACCTTTATCTCAAAGCTGGCAAAACTACGAGTAAATAAAGCCACGTATTATAAAAATTGATGCACAAATCTTGATTGGGTTCAATTTGGATACCCATGTATACCTATAGCTAAGTGGAAATACAAAGTGGGCAAAAAAAAATTTTTTTTTTTCCTCCTAAATAAAAAAAATAGGTGGATTAGATAGAATTCAACGTGCTAAATAAGAATCAGCTTTTACTTTTTTTCTATCACGCATTGATTTTTTTATGGGCATGACTACTATGACAACGCCTTTTGGCAGTCACACTTGTATATCTCGAGAACAGTTTGTCCAATTAAGATAAATTGAACTTTAGTATATAGTGACCTAAATTGTCTTTGAGCTGAACTTATATAATTTTTTGTCCAGTTAACATTTCCGTAGTTATTCGGTAATTAGTACCGAAAATTTTAAAATTTTTTTTTTTTGAAAAGGGGGTGAAAATTTTGATTCATAACTCTGAAATTCTTGAGCGAATGAAAAATATTGTTGACATACCTTGAAGGCAATTTTCGTATGCATCTTTTGTGGTGTATCATTTATAAAAATCGTGTAAAGGGTTCTTGAGTTATAGTCGAAGTTTGACAAACCATTCTCGAATTTTATAGTGTGACCGCTGAATAAGGTGATGATATTAGTCATGCACATTAAAAAAATCAGTACCAGATAGAAAAAAAGTGAATGCAGATTTTTGTTTAACTCGTCAGAATCCACCTAGTTCACCTATTTTTGTTTCAAGAAAAAATATTTTTTTTTTTTTTTGCCACCACTGTATTTCTACTCAATTGTATGTAACATGGGTATTTTCACTTAATTGTGAATAAAATTTAGATTTGTGCATCAATTTTAAAGATATATGCCTTATTTTATTCGCAGCATTACCAGCTTTAAGATAAGGATGATAAACTGTAACATTTTAGATGTTTTCATTTATTAAATGAAATTTAAGGAACAAAAAAATCTAAAATTTAGCATGAAAATGATTTTTTCGGACACTTATTTCAAAATAACTCCGAAACTATTGAGCACATAAAAAAAAACTAAGTTGGAATGATTTGAAGATATTTTTAGTCCGCATCTTTTGGTGTATCACTTTGATCAATCGTACACACCGTTCTTGCGTTATGAGGAAATATACTAGAGTAATTGCCTTATTATGCGCGAAATATTAGACACGCCCATAAAAAAAAATCCAGACCTGATGGAAAAAAACTGAAAGCAGATTCGTATTTAGAAACTGCTTTCAGTTTCATAGACGAATGTATTTATCAAAATACATTAGTCTATGGGGGAGGATTTTTTTGTTGACCACTGTAATGAAATGAAAACCACAATATGCTCTAAAAAAAATGGGTTTTATGCGCATTAAATATGCAGTAAAAAAATATGCTCTAAAACGCGAAAATATGCACTTTAAAATAAGATTTTTTATAATGTTTTAAAATAAGGCAAAACTGAAATTGACTAACCGTGACGAAATTTGATTCCCTATTTTTATTGTATCTCATAAAAACGTTATTGATCTTCTATATTTTTACCCATCTAATTCTAGACACTATTACTAGTTCAGTAATTATCAAAACCAACGTATTGATCCTTGACCTCCAAAATATCGTAACCGACAACATTTTCGAAATTCGTGTTTTGATGAAAATCTATAATTTAGAATCATTTAGATATCTGTAAAAATTTCAACGACGATACGTTGTGTAATTTCAGATTTTTCATACATATAACAATGTGTAAACAATCACAAAAATGTTTACAGCACTTACGACATCTTCACGGTTAGGGCTCGATATGCTTTCATTAAAAAATATTTTTCTTGTAACATAAACTTCAATAATAATCTTGTTGCTACAAGACAGGATTCAAAACGATAAAATGGTATCCATTAAAGTTAATAATGCCAAAATATGATATAAAAGGATTAAATATGCCCTAAAAATAACTAAATATGCTATTAATATGCACTAAATATAGCCAAATGCAAAAATATGCCGTTAAGGGTAAAATATGCACTAACAAATCGATGCCAAAATGATTTATTTGTTCTGAAACGGATAAATATTTTATCGATGGCTTCATTAAACGTCCAGGAAAAAACATGCATTTGCATATTTGTGGTTTCCCCAATAATGACTTTTTTAAACTTTAAAATCAATGAGTTATTGAATAGCTTGGAAGTAATTAGTTTATGTATATAAGTTCTTGACATCTAAGGTAACTAGCTACCTCTAATGACTAATTGATTTAGACTTTTTTTCAACAAAATGTTGATTGTTCAATTATTCGAAAATCCCTTTTTTAAAACCCTAGCTATAACGCCGATTAAGAAAAGTGAAATTTTCGATTTTTTTTTTAGCTATAACTAACTCCTCAGTCTCTTCTAAATCATTGTCATCTTAAAACCAAATTGTTTTGAATACATTTGTGATAATGCTGTACAGGAAAAGCTACTTCCGTTTGACTTTATTCTTAGTTCTCTTTTTTGTTTTTTGCTGGGTTCATAAGTAGTTTTTTGTTTTCATATGTATAAGTGAGTATCTATGTGCACAAGTGTTTGTGTATGTGGCTTAATGTTGTTGTCGCTACTCTTGTTATTATGCTCGTTCAAATTGTTCAAAAAATAAAAAGAAAAAAAATATTTTTCAGCAAATTCGTTGACGTTACGTCGCATTAAGTGCACTCAACTGCACCAGTTTATATTATACTACTGCTGCAAGTATAAGTATGAATATTGTGTGTGGCAATGTGAGTGACTCAGTATGTTTAGCTATTTTTGGAGAAAAAAAAAAAAAAGAAAATCATTCCATATTTTTGCGTAACACTCTGCAGATATTTCTCTTCTTCACACAAAAAAAAAAAAAATACAGTGTGGATTATTTGAATAGATTAACAAATAAAAATAGAAACATTTTCAAACAAGAAAAAAAAAGAGATAAAGAATTTCTAAATTATAGTTGAACATTTAACACATTAATTAAAAGAGATGATTTCAGAAAGAACCTAACTTATATTTCAAAGATATTCGACTCGGCCGAATCTATATATCCACCATCAACTTTTTAAAATTTTTATGTTATATGGGAGGTGGGCGGTGAAGTGGGCGGAACACGCCCATTTTTTGTTTCCGAGTTTACATTGGTGCTTGAACTGTTTGAACACAATTTCGTTGAAGTTTCATCTTATATGGGAGGTGGGCGGACCACACCCATTTTTTGTTTCCAAATTTATATCGACCCTCAAAATATTTATAAAACATTTCGTTGTAGTACGTGCTTTTGTTTAAGAGATACCAGCAGAAAATTATGAAACGGACTCCCTGTGTTTCTAGTTTTTAGCCCATAACTTTTTTAATTATAAACCGATTTTGCCCAATTTTCAATCCCAAACAAACCTTATATAAGATAAATATTTGTGCAAATTTCGTCCCCCTACATTGTCACGTTCGAGCCCTATCCTGATTTCAACAGACGGACTGACGGACGGACATAGCTATATCGACTCAGAATCTAACAAGGGCCCAGAAAATATATACTTTGTTTAGTCTTAAATGATTCCTTCGACATGTTACACACGGAATGACAAAATCAATATACCCCCCATATTTTTGATGTTGGGTGTAGAAAATATTTACTTATGTTATTAAAAAAAAGTATTTCTGATATAAAATTAGATTTGTTTGTACTAAAGTTGTATGAATTCTAAAGTTAAGTCGCATTAAACAAATATTTGATAAAAAAAAATAAAAACCAAGCATTACAATGTAAGAGTTTGACAAGAAAAAACAGCATCAATCAAAATTTAATAAAAACTCAGATATGATTTTTGGCACATAGAAAATATTTTCTTAAATAAAATAAGAAATTAAAAACTATTTTATTTAATGCTGACGTAAAATATTTGTTTAGTCTGACCGTACCTGCAATTTGAATTTATATTTTCGCGGGTAACGTTTTTGGACAAGTTTATTTTAATAAATTAGTTCAATTTTTTAACTATTAAGAATGATAGATTAGAATGCCTCTTAGAATTCAAACTTAATAAATTCTAATTAAATGTTGTTACCCTATTCATTTTTCTATATACTACACTATACTTTATGCATGATATGTGAAATATTTATTTGTTCTTGTATATTTTTCAGTTTATGTATTTCGTATTTTCGGTGTGTGATTTTGTTGTGTTGTGATATTTTTTTCTTGTCAAATATTTTGCTTCATTCTTATTAGTTTTCAGGCGATTTACATCAGAATTGACAAAGTTTAAATGGCAATAAATTATGGTGTGCAATTCAAACATGCGTTTCTCGTTCAGTTGTTGTATTTTTTCTACTTTAACTGCTACTTGGAACAAATCAAATCAAAAGAAAAAAATTGCATTATGACAATATGTACTCATACATACTTAAAACATGTCATTTATGTACAATATACAACTTGCAACAATATTTACGTTTTTATTTTCTTTACTTTTTTTTCAAAACAACATTTATTTCTATGAAGTTTTATTTTTTCACATTTTTTCCAATTTACTAAATAAATGGTTAAAGAAGTTGAGCGTGCATTTGCTATTATATTTTTTAAAGACGTTGCAAAATTGTTTTTTTTTTTTTTTAGTTTTTATTACAATTACTGCGTTGTTTTATTAGACGACTTCAGGTTATTAAGAAATAAAATTGACAAAGAAAAAATATGTCATCAAAATATTATTATTATTTTTTTTTTGTGAGTTATAAAAAGTATTTTTGAAATATTTGTGCGTTATTATGATGACATTAAATGTCTGCAAATTACATTCAATTTTTTTTTTTTTTTTGGTTTAAAATTTGAAAGGTGAATAAAGATGTTTATCATTAAACATTTATATAAATTATGATTGTCATTATTAAAGGGGGTTTAGTCTATAAATCTTTAAAGTAACGAAAAAGGAGCGTTAATAATTTAAAAATCTGACAAGTTTTTAAAAACTTAATATTAAATTGTTAATTAATTAAATATCTATATTATTAAATTGTTTACAAATATTTTAAGTCATATTGAACATATTTGTAAATATAGCACCTCTTCTAATCCTTTTGAAAGGTCGCGATCATATAATTTTATAAAAAAAGTTAAATTTGACATTTCTTAAAATATAAGCCATTTCAAATAAATATTTGTTTAAAAAAATCTATACAGATTTGCATATACTTGTAGTATTTTCTTATAAACTATAAATATAATATTCTGTCTAAAATAATTTAATTCAATATGCCACACCTTATCAAATTGGGCCTGTATTTTAAACTAGATTTAAAGTACAATACAAACAAAAGTCCTAATTTAGTTGAGTAGATTAAAATAAATAAAATTGCAGATTTTGTAAAAAAAAAGCAAAATCAAAATGTCAAAAGTTTTTGCACATACAAGTAAATATTGATTTATTTAAAAAAATTCTTTAAAAAGCCAATAATAACTTTAATCAAATCGAAAATTTGTATACCCTGCACATAATAGATGGTTGGGGTATAATGTGCTTGTGCAAATATTGTAAAGTTACCGTTCCCAGAATCACTTCCTTGAGAATCACTTCTAATGTCCATCCGTCTGGTCGGCTAGCTGGCTGGCTGTTCATGTAAAGCTTGTGAGCAAAGTACAGGTCGCAATTTTGAAGATAATTTGATGAAATTTTATGAAATTTGGTACAGTGAGACAGCCCTCACTTTTTTCATATCAAACTAATTATTGCAATGAAAGTCTTAAGATTGAATGCGAAAAACTTTTTTATCATCTTCCACAATTGGAGGAGTGCAGATCCAGGGGAAGTGATATCCCCTAAACAAATTATATGTGTTATCCCATTTCAAAATTCACAATTGAGATAAAGATTGGTAGCATAGGTTTTAGGGAAGTGGTAGGTAGCCCTTTAATGGGAGCATAATTAAAGAACTGTAATAGTGAAAGTCTTAACATTTGGGGGGCATAATTTATTACTGTGAAATCTTTTCTATTTTGTTGCAATAATTTTTTTCTTGTTTAACCCTTTAAGGGCTTCGATATTTTTACCCTTCTGAGGACTTCGTTAGTCGAAACGACTAACACTAACTTTTATTAAAAATATTTCAAGATGTATCATTAACATGAAAAATAAAATAATTGATTTTTAGTTGATAAATTAATTTAAATAAAATAACAGCAAAAATTCCTAAATACTTTCCGTTGTTTTCAAAATATTAAGCAAAAACTGAAAAGACATCAATTTTTGTACTTTTTCGGAGATGGTGTTACATAAGTACCCTTTGTGTTAGGTGTGTAAAAAATTTAGAACAGGCAACATATGTTTTTTTAAATACATGTATCCTATAATTATTCTAACCAAAAAAGAGTTCAAAAATAAATGTTTTTGCATACTCTGTGCATATATCAAATTTGTGATACTTTTTAGATTTTTTTTTTCAGCATCTCTTAGTAGTTCAGTGTTTTTTTAGCCACATAAGCTGAAAACTTATTTTCTTTTTCTACAATTTAAAGTATTGTTATAAATTTACCTGTTGATAAGAGATTCTCGAAAGTTTTACAATTGGAAGCAGAACAAAGTCGATAAGACATTAGCCGCTGAACTAAATCCTTATGCAGTTTCTAAAGAAATTTTATAAAAAATGGTTCTTTAATTGTTTTTAATATATATATATTTTTTAATAAACTATTAATATAATGCAGAAAATATATAGCAGCACCGATATATCTTGATTTATTATGATATTTCACAGCATATTTGATCGAAAATATCAATCGCGTCCTGAAGTTTTTTAAGGAACTTTTAAGATGAAGTCGGTCTTTAATCGTTAATACTTTATTATATGGCTTTATTCATTCTTCAGCATGCTTTTCTATTTTATATAGGATATACAGTTTCCTCATCATCAATGCGTAATGTGACAAAAAATATACCTATGTGTTTCTAAAATTATTTCTGTAAGTCATATTATATTTATTTTCCCCCAAAAAATATATTTCACACTTTAGGAACAAATATTAAATACACTGCATTACTATGTTTACTAAATGACTTTATCGCTAAAAGTTCAAAAAGTCACACTAAGTGCTTCGTTAGTCATTTCGACTAACAAGGTTGCTCAAAATACTAACTTCCAGACCGCTCACAGCAACATACGTCTGGACACTTCAAGATCTTATTTACGCCAGGTATTACACCAAAATTCCCAAAAAAAATGCAACGAATAAAGAAATATCACTCTAGTTATCATTGAAAAATACTTCAGTTATTATTTTTAATAACAACTATGTTGATTTGTCGTGATTTTGATCAAAATTAGTGACGAAAAAGATGTACGTGCTACAAATTATTAAACAATTAAAAAAAAATCCAAATAGGTCCTACAAATAATTGGCCACAGAATTAAATTTCTGCGTCAAACTGTTTCTAATGTTATTTAACAGTATCAGGAGAATTCGACCATTGATAGAAAACCTGATTTAGGAAGAAAAAAGGTCCACATGATATTGGAAAGACCAAGAAAATTGAAAGCATATTGAAAATAACTCTAAACACATCTGGTAGATAGCCCGGTAAGTTCAGTGCTCTAACTATTTGGTGCAAAAAGTTAAAGCTATTGCAGAGTTAAGAACATATAAAGTCCAAAAAGTTCCAGACTGGAATGCTGCAAAAAAATTAGAAGCCATGAATAGGGCACGGAAATTAAAACCGAATTTCATACAAAAATACTCAAGTAGTATAATTGATGAAGAAACGTATGTGCTGGCAGAATTTTCGCAGATTCTGTGGCAAAACTTTTATATTGTAAATGCTCGAGGCAATGTTAAAGATAAGTTTAGGACCCAAGAGCAGAAACAATTTGCTAAAATATTCCAGGTATAACAAGCTTTTTGCTGTTGCGGCAAAAGAAGCAAGTCATTTG
This sequence comes from Protophormia terraenovae, assembly GCA_951394005.1. Classification (NCBI taxonomy): domain Eukaryota; kingdom Metazoa; phylum Arthropoda; class Insecta; order Diptera; family Calliphoridae; genus Protophormia; species Protophormia terraenovae. The sequence goes on along the minus strand of OX596076.1, from coordinate 76,706,761 downwards.
TTACATTCGGCTCTATAAATACCTAAATATACATCAAAGAATATTTGCAAAAAAGACGTCTTCTTTTCATAAGAGAGCACAACGTGTCCACACATTTTTGGCACGATTTGGTATCATGTTATTATGGTAAGAAAGCTCTGGAGTAGTACCAAAACAATAACATAGTTTTTGTCATTCGGTGTGTTACATGTCGAAGAAATCATTTACGACCCCACAAAATATGTATTTCCTGGAACCTGGTTAGATTCTGAGTCAATCAAGCTATGTCCGTCCGTCTGTCTGTCTGTCTGTTGAAAGCAGGATAGGGCTGTAACGGGACAACCTAGGGAGACGAAATTTTTATAAAATATTTGTCTTATATAATGGTTAATAAAAAATAAAAAAGTTATGGGCTAAATACTAGAAACACAGGGTGTCCTTTGTAACTTCATTTCATACTTTTCTGCTGATATATCTTAAACAAAAGCATGTACGATAACGAAATTTTGTACAGATAGTTCGAGAGTCGACATAAACTTGAAAACTAAAAATGGCGGATCACGCCCATTACCTTCCATATAAGGTAAAATTTTAAAAACTTGATGGTGTGTATAAAAATTCGGCCGAGTTTTGTTTTTTATTGTCTTTAAAAGAAATTAAAAAAATAAAAAACAACAAATATTTAATTTGTCCAAAAAAAAAAAAAAAAATATTCTGAACACGTTAATATACTGATTTATAAGAACATCTGAACACAATTAGTATCCTTGTTTTTATTAACAACAAAATATTTAATAACCTTTTATATTTAAACTTGGTTAGCGCAGATTTTTTAATAAAATCCATACTTCTAATTGTTCAAATTTAAATTGTGTTTTATTAAGTTAACACAGTACACAATGAGTTCTCAGCACAGAACCATATACCTTTAATTTCATGTTTGAAAGTTAATTATTACCACAAAAAATTCAAAGGGTAATATTATAATAACAAAAAGTACCAACCTCTTACATATTCTCATTCACTTAGAACCATAAATTTTAAATTTCATATTTGTAGATTCAATATTATAGAAAAATCAAAAAGTACCATTGGAGAAATTAAAAAGTACCACAAGGTCCCCCCTCTTAAATTCATACACACATAGAACCGTGTATCTTTAATTTCATGTTTTTAGGTTCAATATTGTAAATAATTCAAAAAAGTAGCATTAGAAGAATAAAAAAGTACCACAAAGTCTTCTGTTATGGATTCTCATTCACTTAGGATCATATACATATATTTAATTTCATGTTTCTAGGTTTAATATTATACAAAATTCAAAAAGTTCCATTAGAAGAACAAAAAAGTACTTCAAAGTCCCCTCTTGTGAATTATCACTAACTTAGAACTACATGCACATATGTTTATGTTTCTAGGTTTAATATAATAAAAAAATGCATATTTTAATTTGAATGAAATTTAATTTCACAATTTTATCTCTTGTTAGTACTTTTTTTCTCCCTAGATGTAAAAAAGATTGTATTCCAATAAATGTATAAATTGTACTGGGATCTAATGGTAAAATGTTGATATATATGTGACAGTAAAAACAAAAAAATATTTTGTAAAAAAAAAGTACCAAAAACAGGTACAGTTTTTACCCATCAAACGTTGGAATATCTAAAAAGTACCAAACTTCTATTCGCCAACTTTATATAAGGTACTAATTTGATACACATTTTATTTCTATGCCTACTGGATTAAGAGCCGAATTTCAAAAAAGTACCAGACACCTATCCGATTAATTTTTATATGAATACAAATAACAATTAATTTTTTTTTGTATTTCTATTAGTTTAGGAGATATAAGGTTGCCGATTTTACTCGTTTTTACTCTTTTTTACACCTTAAACATTCGAATTTCCAAAAATCTATTTGATAGGAACCCAATCTACAGTCCATATTTCATCTTTCTAGATTTAACCGTTTGGGTTGTGCGATGATGAATCAGTAAGTAAGTCAGTCAGTCAATCACTCAGTAATGTTACTCTTTTATATATATATATATATATATATATAGATTTTTCCATCGTTCTATTTGTTATTAACATTATTTCTATCTCTTTCATAACAACTTCAAACACGAGTTATAATTCACATGCTTCTTTCAAATTCAAGATTGATTAATAACATTTAATTTTTAAAAAATAAGTTTCAACAGAAAACATATCTTGTCTTTATTTTATTTTTTTATACCAATTTCTAACAAATATTGGTGTGACAATTTCTAAAATGTTTAGTTAAATTTTTTCAGCTATAAATTTGCAGCAAGAAAATTAAAAAAGGACTGATAATTTATAGTAAAAAAACACGACCCATGTCACTTTTTCCCAATCATTCATTTAATGAAAAAAAAAACGACAACTGAAAATGACAAACAAAACAAATATTTTTGTTATTTGTTTTTATCAAAAAAAAAAAAAAAAATGGTCATAATTCTTTTCACGCGTTCCCAATTTAAATTTGAAAAATGTTTCTTGTACTTGTAGCTCTGTTTAAAAACTTTGTTAAATACTAAACACTTTTGCACTTAAAATACACAATACAAGAAACTGTTATTTGGGAAATGAACAATTTAAACTCCCATGGAAATCTTTTGTTAGGGATTTTTGTCAGTTAGTTTATCTGTAGGTTTCTTTTTTTGTATTTGTTATGTGTATTTGTTTGTTTGTGTGAATGAATGAATGGAAATTGTATGAATGATGTGAGAAGTTTTGAATTTTGGCACGTTGCATAATTTTCACGATTTATATTTTTAACAGTTTTAATTAGAGACAAGTTTTTTGTTGAAGAGTTTTTGTGTTTTTTTTTTTTTTTTGCAGTGTTTTGTGTGCAGAAAATTTGACACAAGACATGGTAAATCATTTTCTTAATTGACAATTAAATTAAAGTAATCAAAATGTTGCTAAAAAGAAGTAGCTGTGGAAGAAGTAGAAGTAGTTTAAATTTATTTGTTGTTTTCCTTTTCATTTTAAAAAGTTAAGCTAATAAATTGCTTGCTTATAAATAAGATTATTATTGAAATTGAAGGGGTTTATTTTATTAATTTTAAAAATGAATTTTACTTTAAGAAAATTAGCTATAAATTTTATGGGTAATTTAAAATTTTAATAATATAATTTAATAAATATTGCCAACAAAAACCTGTCACTTTTCAATAAATTTATTATTTTACAGGAAATTATCTGAAACGTTTTAATATTGGCAATAACTACTAAATTTCTTGTGGTCTCTAGCGTATGATTAATTTTAAATTCCTTTTGTGCATCCAAGCGTATGAATGATTTTAATAAGCAAACATTCTCTTGCCACCACTGCGTATGCTTAATATTAATTAATTTTCAACAATTACTAATTTTATACTATTTTAAATCATTTTCTCATTATCAATAATTCAAACAAAACTATGTGAATTAAAATCTAAAGACCCCAAGCCTTCTTTTATCTTGAAACTCACTTATTTAAAATGATTGTTTGCATTGCCTTAAAATTATATGAAAATAAATCATTAAGTATTTTCAAGACAAAAGACTGCATTTAACATTATACTAAGGAAAGGCGTTGTCTTAGCAATAAATGTTCATAATACACACACACTTACTGAGTCGCCCAGCCAGAGATTCAAACTCTTACACGATTTGCAAAATGTAAAATGTTAAATATGACATTTAAAATAATCTAGAAAAAAAGAGCAAAAACAGGCGACAAGAAAAAAAAATGAAAAAAAAGAGGGGGTTTAAATGAGCAGCAACATAATAGCGTAGCAATAGTAATAACAACAGCAACATACTTGCAAACATAACCCTAAAGCATAATTGTAACAATACAAGCAACTTTATTGTACTAGATTATATTCACATCACAGCAGCAACAATAAAAGCAGCTAGAAATAAAAATGAAACTAAAAAAAAAAGAAATAGTATCAAGTATGAGAACTAAATTTGCAGTCCAGCATTAATGTTTCTTAGTTGCTGTATGACCTCTCAAATGTGGCGGATGTTATTTGCCTTGAAAACTTGTTTTGACACCATGATAGACAAGTTGTCCATTTAAGAGGTTTTCTTAAGTGTGACATAAATTTTATATAGATTCATTAGGAGTTTGAATGTTTAAAATAAGACATAAATAAATACTTTAACAAAGATGAATAAATTCTGAAAATTTAAGGTATTTCTATAAGTAAATTCCGCTTAAGTAATAAAAACATATATTTTTTTTTTCTTTTCAAGACCTTTAATAACCGTATTGAATATTACGCTTGTCATTATAATAAATAAAGCAGGGCATGAATCCTATGTCATTGGATTTCTTAGTGAATTTGGATTTTTATTCGGGATTCTATGCCTATAAAGCACTTCTTTTAAATTGATTCTAGTTTTTGAGATAAACTGTTATGTAAAAAATTAATGACGTTGCATCATAAATTGCAACATATTTCGAGAACTATTTGTCTGATGAGGCTTAGTAAGGTATAAAAATACTCAAGTCTAAATTATCTGCGATTTATATCCATATATCTTTTTAAATTACTCAATAGTTTCATAGATATTTATAGAAACGTTGTCGAAAAAAATTTTAAACAAAATTCAAAACATTTTCTTTCCAAACAAAAAAAAAAAAAAAAAAATCTAAAAATGCTAAAAGTGCAATCTTTTTTTCTCGCTTATGATATATAAAATGAGTTAGATTTTATTAAAATCGATGTATAAATATAGACTTTATTCACAATTAAAAGATGATACCTCATTAAAAACAATTTAAATCGAAATATTTTAGGCATAGGCAGCTGTAAAAATTATACTGTAAAAATTATATATTAAATGGTCAATGTCATTAAAATTTTATATTTTGATATATTCAAGTTTAAATAATTTTTTTTATTCAATTTTAATAAAATATTTAATATAGTAGAGCTTTTTTTTTGTTTTCTATTTTAACAATTAGACAAAATAATGTATAAATAGCAATAAAAATCATTGGTCTATGCTCGGTTTTTTTTTTTTACCGAGCTTTCAACCTAAAATTTGTTTAAATAGTGAACAAAAACAAGAATATCAAATTTCAACAACAGATATTTTAGTATGTTTTTCTTCAAGTTTGGGAGCAAAATCCTTTATTCTTTTAAACCTCCGGAGAAGAGCTATGGGGGCTAAAAGTAGGGCACTTCTAAGATAGAACATTTTCCACCACTAGCAAAATTCTTGTTTCTTACCCGATTTCATGGACTTGTATATCACCTTATGGCTTTTGACAAGGCTTTTAGGAAACATGCACATACAATTTGTATCTCATTTATTTTTGAAGTTATATTCATTTGAAATTTCAACCATATCAATTTTACAAGATCTTAGTCAAGTTTTTTTTTCATATATTAGCAAACATTTTAAACTGATTTTATTACATTTTTTTATTTTTGTTTTTGTAACTAGTTAAAGAACAAAATTATCTATTAAATAAAGGCAAAGTCGATATCTTTATTGAGTCCAAAAATAAACGAGATTAAATTTGAAAATTTGCAAAGCTAACCGAACAGATGGACAGACAGAAGAACATCAGAGTTATTTAAATCTTAAAACTCTAAAAATGCATCTTTTAACTTATTAATCAATATAAAAACAAAGTGTAGATATAAAAATATCTACACTTCGCCTTCTACTGAATTGATAGCCATTTTCAGCCCCTTTTAACCTAAATGTAGAAAACGTTCACTTCTTTTTAAATTCTAATTTAATTTTTAGTCGGCTTTAGGTTTTATTGAAATGTTTTTCTACTTTGACCCAATACATTTCAAATGTGATCTCGTTACACAAACAACACGCTCCAGTACAAAAATAGAAATGCACAGTAATGAATAGTTGTCTTGAGTTGTCAGTTTTAAAAGCGACCTATTTATACATATTACACATCATTGAACTATGCCCACCATCTTTTTGGGTTTGGTGGGTATAATGATTTTGTTATTCCGTGTGTAACATTTCAAAGGAATTATTTAAGACCCCACAAAGTATATATTTTCTGGGTGCTGGTTAGATTCTGAGTCGATCTAGTCCGTCCGTCCGTCCGTCTGTCAGTTTGTTGAAAGCAGGATAGGGAACGGGAAATTTGGCTTAAATATTTATCTTATATACGTTTTTTTGGTATTAAAAATGGGCAAAATTGGTTAATAAACAAAAAAGTTATGGGCTAAAAACTAGAAACACAGGGTGTCCGTTGTAGCTTCATTTCATACTTTGCTGCTGATATCTTTTAAACAAAAGCGTCGACATAAATTTGAAAACTACAAATGGGAGCGATCCGCTTAACAGCCCACCTCCCATATAAGGTGAAACGTCAACAAAATTTCGTACAAATAGTTCAAGGACCAATGTAAACTCCAATATAGAGTTTTGCTTATTATTTATTTATATATTTTTTTTTTTTTTGTATTGTTTAATTTTTGAAAAATTGTCAAAAACTGGTTTGTAAAGCTTTTTAAATTATTTTTGCAAAAATAAAAGACTGATATTTATTTTTTACAATACATTATAAAAAATAGCTAAAGCATCTTTCAAACACCTTTTTTGTGCAGTTTAAAAACAAGTCTAGGGAAAATTTTTATTTTTCAATCAAATTTGCCTCCTGCATTCGTTTTTGTCCGGGCATTAAGTAATTTAGTTTCAAATCAATCTAAATCTACTTTGTGATTAATTATAATCAATAAATTTTAAACAAAAACTTGCGTAACACTTTTTTGTATGAATCGATAAAAAAAATTTTTTTTTTTTTTTTTGTTTTTCTTCAAAATTTCATAATTTTCGACCAAAGTTGGATGTAGGCTGCAAACCTAATTCAATTAAAAATTTATTTATTAACCGTTTATGAAGTCTTGTCTTTTGAAATATGTAAAGAATTAAAAATCTTTGGGAAAAAAGTGAAAGAATAGTAGGTACTATATTTCTGTGATAAAATAGCCATTTCTTTATACTAATTTCGGAGGGAAGACTTTTAACATTTTTCAAGTCCTGACGAATTGAGACAATTCAAAAAACTTTGAGAATATTACTTCGGAATGTATTACAAATTATGAATATTAAAAAAAAAAAAAAAATGGCCCTAGGACTTATTCCCGAAAACGAAATAGAGTCGAGCGTAAAATCAAAATTCAAGCGTAAATATATTTTTTAACTGCAAGAGATAACTTATTATTTTTTTTTTATTTTACCAAGCACTTTATAGAAATATAAAAATCTTTAAAATCGAACCTGATTTGTAGAAGTTACAATTTTTTGATAGTTTTACATACTCGAGGGTGTTATTACAACAATATTTATCGCATAATAACCAAGAATAAAGTTCTAAGCTTAAAAGCATTTTTTCGTGTGTAGTTCTTATTTTACAAATGGTTGAGATCATTTAATACAAAAGAGTTGTATTTTTCATCTAATAAATATAAACATTTATACTAAAACTAAATATTTTCAAAATATTCAGATAACGCATATGAAAATAATATATTTGATTGCAACAAGTTTTTTATAACAAATACCTCATCAAAATCTTTTAAAACTCCAACTGTAGCGTGCTAAACTATAAAAATCTAAATTATTTCTTTTTTCATCACAAGAGGACTACAAAAGTTAAGAGTTTAAAATAAAAAAAAAAAAATATAAAACTACTACACACACGGATAAAACAAAAATCAAGTAAAATCCAAACAATATAAAACATTAAACAAAAAGCTGCTGCTGATACAACCAACAATAAAAATGAAAAAAGAGCTATTGTATATAGAGAGATTTTAAAACAATACACCCAAAATATATAAAAAATAAAGCATAACAGTACGATTAAAGTACTCTGAAGTGGTCATAAAATTGGGATTAAAAATGTGTAAGCTTTAAAACGCCAACAAGCCAACAACTAAAATACAAAGGAAAAAAAGAGAATGTTATAAATGAAAATGCTATACACATAAAAGATTATTTTTGTACATTTAACATTTAAATTAAAAAAAACACCGTTTTCAAGGCAGATTTATTACTAAATTTTGAGAAACAAAAAAATCACAAAGATTTTGTTTTAATAAACCACATGATAGCTAACACAATAACTATTAATCTTAAGTTTTTATTTATCTATTACAAGTGTTGGTTTATAAGATGAAACTATAATTCTTTATTTTATAAAATAAATGACAATTGTCATTTAGTGGTTTAAAACTATCACTCTTTTAGGAGTGTTAATTGGGGTATTCACACGGTCGTCATAAAGTCATATATCATAAAATAATAACACGAAAGAATATGACTGCTGTGAGCAATCCTCATAAGTTAGTATTCTATTTCAAATTTGAGTCAGCTGATAAATGAAAAATACAATTATAAAAAAATTACAAATATTTTTAATGAAAATGCCAAAAACAAGTCAAAAATCTGAAATAATAACCGGTTTGTGCGAAAAATACATATTGGATATTGTTATGGCTGATTCAAGTAAATAAGATAAAATTAAAATTACTTGAATCTTCTAAAAAATCAATTTTTATAAAAATTATAAAATATTTTTTGGCACAAAAGAAATTGTTTAAAACATAAACATAAACAGCTGTTGTCGATGACTAAGCCGGCAATATTTTCTGACGGCGGTTATTTTAAATACGTTCGGTGGCTGCTAGTCAGCTAAAGTATACAAACAAAATTTTCTTCCTTTTATTTTTTAAATGTCTCAATTTTTTTTTGATTTAACTTTATGAAAGTTAATAACTTTTACAAATAAATTAATAAAATGTAATTAATCTTGAAATTATAGAACTATGCACAAATTTATAGCATGTTTACGTATATATTGCGAATATTCAATGGCGGTAACTTCTAAATATTACCACCGGCTCGACGAAGAGTTTTTCCCTTTCGACTTAGATTTACACCGTTTAGTTATGACAAAACAATAAACACATCATAAAAGGTCTTATTATTTTAGGACTTTTTTCCTTGAAGCACAACAAAAATTTTTTAAAACTATCATAAAACTTTAGTATTTTATGACAATAAGAATTGATAGCACACCGTGTGAATATCCCAAATATGTTAGCAGAAATTTATAATATTTTAAAATCTCATCAATCTTTCATAAAATCGATGAAAATGCCACAAATTAATTAATCTCATTTCACTTTAACTTTACAAAAATGCTTGATGGGATTATGCCAAATTACATCCGTTATAAATTTCATCTTAATATTACTTCTTTTTTAATTATGTATTTCCACCTTTTATTACCAACTTTCGCTTTTTATAGTAGACTTTGATGAACAGTTATAGAAATTTATGTCTGCATTTGATACCATGTAAAATAATCCGGTTAATTTCTACTGGCCAAAAATTGCAACATGCCGTTATTAGATAAAATGTATGAAAATATAAAATAACATCTTTTTTTTTTTTGCAGGACAAAAAATTACTATTGACCAAAATGTGGCCATTAGTTTAATAATACATATGAGAAGTGAGCGAAAGAAAATTATGGAAAACTTGTTTAGCTAATTAAAATCATAAAGTTAATTAGTCACAATGAGAGGGTGCTGAGGTTGAAAAGCTATAATATATAATAAATATTGGTAAGGCCATTGTTTGTGACCCGTTTTTGCGCTTACAGTAATAATGCGATTTTAATAAAAATTATATTATTTGAAAGGTATTTATTTACAGGTGTGCACATTAAAAATTATTAGGAATATTTCTAATTACACCATACAAATTTTAGTTCATCAATGGTCCCAATGCAGAATTAAAGTATATAATCGGCTTTACAAAACTTTAAAGGGTTTTGCAAAGTTGGTTCGAATTTCTATTTTTTGGATTTTTGAACTTCAGATTTTTTAATATTTTTTTTTTTTTTTTTCATTATGTGTGCATTTTTACGCGCACTTTTCATTAGCAATTCAACAGATTAAAATGATATTTTGTACATATGTATACTAAATGCAGCTTCTGAAAGGAAATACAGGATATCTATTAGGGTGGGTCAATTTGTTCGAGTGAGAAAAAAACGTAACAGGCGTATAGCAAAATCGAAATCTACATAAAATTCTAAGGAAATTACCCAAAGAAAGTATGGGTCTAAAATGAAAACCTAGCTCCCGCCGAGAGACATGAAGATTTTATTTTAAGATTTTTCAAAAAAATTTCATATATTTATTGGAAAACAACATGTTATCACTAAATCCAAACATAATATTATTGTGAGTCAATTCAGCATTTACATTTAGAAAAGTGTAAATTGTTAAAAAAGTCTTAAAGAAAAAATAAATATTATTAAAGAGAAATAAAATAAATACAATGTTTTATTTACTTGCAACTATTTTTTAAAATATCTCAGCAACCAAGCAACTCTCTATTCTAAAATCTTAAGTGGTATAGGAAATCTGTATTAACATACGGATTTTGGCAAAATTTTGAAAATAGCGTTCGTGATATAGCTTTCCAAGACTTAAGGTACTGTGGAATGCCATTTTGAAGGTGCTCTTATTACCCATTATTTGAAACCTAATTCGGATCTGTATCTTGAGTAGTTTTCGAGATAGCAGCAATTATATCAAGAAATTGAACGATTTTCCCCAATTTTCATGTCCTTCGGCGGGAGCTAAGTTTGGATTTTAGACCCATAGTTTCTTAGACAAGTTTTCTTAGCTATCTACAAAAAGAAATTGACCGACCCTAATATCTATATTATTAAAAGGCACACATGTTTCCTGTAGACCTTTTTTACACACACAGTATACATCCGATTTTAATAAAATTATTTCTCATGCCTATTTTACAACTCTTTCAATTCAAATCAGTGTCATAGTTATTTACAAAAACAAACTGTAATACTATAACAACAGCGAATTAGAGTTTTTTTATTTTTAATTAAGAGAGTTGTAAGAGAGAAGAGATAAACATAATAAAAAAAGTTTAATACTTATATTTATAAAAACGTTTATTCTTTTAATGAGAAATAAAGACATGAAGATTTTATTTTAAGATTTTTCAAAAAAATTTCATATATTTATTGGAAAACAACATGTTATCACTAAATCCAAACATAATATTATGGTGAGTCAATTCAGCATTTACATTTAGAAAAGTGTAAATTGTTAAAAAAGTCTTAAAGAAAAAATAAATATTATTAAAGAGAAATAAAATATATACAATGTTTTATTTACTTGCAACTATTTTTTAAAATATCTCAGCAACCAAGCAACTCTCTATTCTAAAATCTTAAGTGGTATAGGAAATCTGTATTAACATACGGATTTTGGCAAAATTTTGAAAATAGCGTTCGTGATATAGCTTTCCAAGACTTAAGGTACTGTGGAATGCCATTTTGAAGGTGCTCTTATTACCCATTATTTGAAACCTAATTCGGATCTGTATCTTGAGTAGTTTTCGAGATAGCAGCAATTATATCAAGAAATTGAACGATTTTCCCCAATTTTCATGTCCTTCGGCGGGAGCTAAGTTTGGATTTTAGACCCATAGTTTCTTAGACAAGTTTTCTTAGCTATCTACAAAAAGAAATTGACCGACCCTAATATCTATATTATTAAAAGGCACACATGTTTCCTGTAGACCTTTTTTACACACACAGTATACATCCGATTTTAATAAAATTATTTCTCATGCCTATTTTACAACTCTTTCAATTCAAATCAGTGTCATAGTTATTTACAAAAACAAACTGTAATACTATAACAACAGCGAATTAGAGTTTTTTTATTTTTAATTAAGAGAGTTGTAAGAGAGAAGAGATAAACATAATAAAAAAAGTTTAATACTTATATTTATAAAAACGTTTATTCTTTTAATGAGAAATAAAGTAGGAAAATAAACAATTTGAATTGCTTCTTGAAAGGTGTTTTGTTTTTGCTTCTATACCGTTGCCTTTTTTTTTTTAGCAAATGCACGTATTAATGTAAAATTAATAATTTTGCTTTCGTCATTAAGATAGGATCATTAAGATTGATATTTTATATCAAGGACCATAACTGTTATGACTTTCATCATAAAAGTCAGAGAATTTTTTTATTATTATTATTATTTTTTTTTTTTTTTTTTTGTCATTTCACTTAAATTTTTTTAAGCAAAAATAATAGTTCTTTTATGATTTTTTATTTATTTAAGTTGAAATAAAAGTTGGTTTTGGAATTTCATCTTTTGCAAGAAATGTAGAAGATATTTTCTGATTTTTGTTAATAATATTGTAAAACAAAAGTAAAACAATCGCCAAAATAAGTCACCAAAATAAAAAAACAAATAATAGTATGTAGTTACTTTTCAATGATATACCGCCTATATTATACAGAAGTAGTTTAGTAATTACTTATTTACAACCAGTATGTAAATTCTTATTTATGATCGGATTTTTCGAAAAACTACTTTTTATTAATTTTTTATTCAGTTAAGCAATTGATATATTTAAAGATGACGAGACAAAATTTGCATATGAATTAATTTTTAAAATATTAGGTTTAGTATCTAAAATATAAAATTTTGCTTTATTGTTACGTTTTATTTTAAATTTATATTTATAAAATATTTCCACGTTTAAAATTAAAAAATAAAAATAAAACAGCTTTTTATGTCGGCAAATTTCATTACTTATTAGTAAACTAAAACGGAACTGGTTCCTCTTGTTTAAACTTGTGTAATACTTTAAAATCAATGAGTCATTGAACAACTTAAAAGTAATTAGTTCTTGTTATGACATCTAAGTAATGACATGAGGTAAGTAGTTGCCTCTAATGTCATCACCGTGTTAAAATAATGGGTTATTCAGCTAATGTGTAAGAAGTGTAAAGCCATTATTATTAGCTTCTTAACTCATTACCTAGCAACCAAAGTTTTTGCTAGCCAAAATGAAAAAAAAACCAACAACAGAAAAAATTGCCAAATCTGAAAAAAAAAATACTGAAACAACACAAAACTTATTAAAAAATAACCCAAAAATAGCCAAAACGTGGTAAAAACGGCAAAACAAAAAACCTCCATATGAAAAAATCGCGGAAATGAAAAAGGAACACTAAAATTGTAAAAAATTGCTAAAACAAAAAAAAACTTTAAAACGCCAAAAAGAAAAGAGCCAAACGAAAATAGACCCAAAACACACAAAAAAAAAAAAAAACAGGAAAAAAATTTCCAAAAGAAAATAAAAACGATTAAATTAAAAAAAAAAAAGCCAAAGTGAAAAATCGTCAAAAACAAAATGTTCAAACAAAAACGAAAAAAATCTCCAAACATAAAAAAGAATCGCCAAAATAAAAAAAATCACAAAATTGAAAAAATTTATTAAAAAATTGTAAACAACTGAAAAAATTGCCAAAATGAGAAAAAACGCTAAAACCAAAAAAAAAAAAAAAAAAAAAAAAAACGAAAAAAATAGTACAAAATCGCAAAACGTGGGAAAAAACAGCAAAGTAAAAAAACCTTTAAGTGACAAATTTCGCAAAAACGGAAAATTTAAAAAACGACTACATAAAAAAAATCGCCAAAACGATAATAATTTCCAACACAAAATAACGAAAAACCCCTAAAAAGAGAAACAAATCTCGAAAACAAAAAAGAAAAAAAGCCGCTCAAACGTCCAGAAAAAAATTGTCAAAAATAATGCTAAAACATCACAAAAATCAGCAAAACGAAAAAACTTTAGAACGGCAAAAAATCGCTAACATAGAAAAAATAGTAAAAATGAAAAAAAAATCTCTATAAAAAATAGCCAAAATGGAATTATTTACCCTCTAAACTTTAAAAAATATTATGAAAGAGAAAAAATATGTTTCACAGTTTCTTTTTTTTTTATAAGAAAAAACTGGATCATAACATTTTTAAATTTGTAAAAAAAAAATAAAAAAAAATGAAATTGAAAAAAGATTCGGCTATGCCGAATCTTTGATACCCTTCACCATATTACCATCTTACCGTCTTATCGACATCATATTACCATATTACCGACAATTAATAAAATTTTCGCCTTAACGTATGCTTGCATATTTTCTAAATCTAAATTTTTTTCAAACTACGAAAATTTGAATATGAAAAACAAAACAATCATAACAGGCTTTGCTTTTAAAAAAGAAACAACAACAATTCCATATATATTTATTTTTGTATGTACAAACTGACTGAATACACAAAGAACAACAACAACACTGTTATTCATTATATTACTGCTGTTGCTAACTAAACTACTTGTCTATACAAAAAACAAAAAACGTCACTAATAGTCATTACAATGCTTAATATACATATTTGTTGGTGTATTTATATTCTTAACAGATTTGTTTTTGGGCCATAACTCTGTTGATTATGAACGAATTTGGTTTATTAAAAAAACCGAAATTTTATAAAAATATTTATGACTGATCTATATAAAAATAAAAATCTATAGCTTGAACAAGGGCTTCAAAAATAAAAAATTCGTTTTCCCCGATATCTCAGTTATTACTGAACAGATTTATTTAATTTTTTCAGAACAAAAATTCAGAAAATAATTTTCGAGCACCCTTTAAAAATTCGAAGTCCCTGGTATATGCAGAGGCTTCAGAAACTAAAAAACCGGTTCTAAAAACCGGTTTTTAAAGCATATCTCCACCATTTATAAACCGATCTTCCTGATTCAAAAAACTGAAATTTTATAAAAATATTTGTGACCGATCTGTATAAAAATAAAAATCTATAGCTTAAACCAAGGCTTCAAAAAATAAAAAATGCGTTTTGTCCGATATCTCAGTTATTACTGAACCGATTTATTTCATTTTTTCAGAACAAAAATTCAGAAAAAAATGCCCGAGAATTCTTTGTAAAAACGAAGTCCGTAGTGTATACAGAGGCTTCAGAAACTGGAAAACCGGTTCAAAAAACCGGTTTTTTGAACATATCTCCGCATTGTATGAACCTATCTTGCTGAATTCCAATAGCAAAATTCTCGAAAGCATTTCCGATCGTTTGACATACATATTATATATGTCAGTTATCGGTGGGCTTCATAAACGCCATTTCAACCGACACACGGACGGACGGACGGACATGGTCCAATCGTCATCGCTTCTTACAAGGATTCCGAAAATATAAACTTTTTTGCTCTCCGACGAAAATTGTGGAAATTACAAACGGAATGACAAACTTATATATACCCTTTACACCTGTGGTGAAGGGTATAAAAATATATATATATATATTTTAAAGTATTTATTTACTTTATAAATTACAATTAGTTCAGTATTCGATTAGACAATCGTTAAACGTTTCTACTAATATTTTCTTCTGGAAAATATAAAATACCAAATATAGGTTCTATTTACTTACTAAACTTTCCATATTTCAGTACGAAAGGGGTAGCAGAGTACATTATGAAACAAAATGCCACTTCCATTTTTTATAAACACATTTTTGTTTTTTTTTTTTTTTTTTTTGTGAAAAGTTAAAAAAAAAATTACTCATAAAAGAACATCTTTTGGAAAAAACAATGGACTATAAACTTAGAAAAAAACTGTTTTACGTATTGTACTAAATGTTATATTCGACATATCTCCAAATTAATTTTTTTTTTTTTTTAAGTTCAATTCAATTAATGGTAGTTTATTTAAAAAATGTTTTAATTTTAATTCTTTTATAAAAAGCCAAGTAACCATTTAAGAAAAAATTAAAAAAAATGGGCATAAAAAAGGCGTGGAATCCAGTAAAGATGTAGTAAAAGTTTATACTAAGGAGTGAGATCGAAAAAATCTTAACACACATTTTGCCTCATAACTTTTTTCGGAATCAATATTCAAAATTTTTTTTGATCTACTTATCATGGAATAATACTTCAGTTATTATTTTTAATAGCAACCATGTTAATTTGTCCTTATTTTGATCAAAATAAATGACGAAAAATATTTACGTCCTACAAGAAATTTCAAAAAATCCAAATAGGTCTTACAAATAATTGGCCACAGAATTAAATGTCGTCCGTAAAACCGTTTCTAATGTTATTAAAGAGTATCAGGAGAATTTGACTATTGATGTGAAACCTGGTTCGGTAAGAAAAAAGGACCACATGATATTGGGAAGGCCAGAAAATTGAAGGTATATTGAAAGGAACTCCAAACACATCTGGTAGAAAATCAGCTCAGTTTTCTCAGTGCTTCGACTATTTGGTGCGAAAATTTAAAGCTAATGGGAAAGTTGATAAAATATAAAGTTAAAAAATTTCCAAACTGGAATTCTTCAAAAAAAATTACAAGCCAAAAATAGGACTCGGAATTTAAAACCAAATTTCATACAAAAATACTCAAGCTGTATAACTGACGAAGAAACGTAGGTGCTGGCAGAATCTTCGCAGCTTGTGTCTCAAAAATTTTTATTGCTCATGCTCGAAGCAATGTTGGAGATAAGTTTAAGACCCAAAAGCAGCAAAAATTTCTTACAAAATTCATGGTATGACAAGCTTTTTGCAGTTCCGGCAAAACAGGAAAGTCATTTGATACATTCGGATCTATAAACACCAAAATATGCATAAAGGAATATTTGCAAAAAAGACTTCTTCTTTTCTTAAGAAAGCACAATGTGTCCACATATTTTTATATCCATTTGGTATCATGTCACTACTGTAAGAAAGCTCTGGAGTGGTACCAAATCAATAACATAGTTTTAGTACCTTAGACCAGTGGAGAGACATTGAGATCTTGTGAAAAGTGAATTCAAGAGCACAAAAAAAGTGTCCCAAAATACCGAAGAATTTAACAGAAGATGTGCACACTGTTCCAAAAAAGTGACTGAAGCAACTATCAAATCTCCAAAGAAGAGGTTTTAAAAAATGGTCCACAATTTTATAATTAGTAGTTAGAACCATAAAAATTATATATTTCTGTAATCTGTGTTAAATTATCAAATGATTAAAAGAATAATGAAAACTCTAAGATCAACCGTTTTCAAGTTATTGAATATTATGTATGTTAAGAATTTTTCGATCTCACTCCTTATATCTTTTTAAATTTGCATTCTCTAAAACAACAACTATACATAATAAAATTTGAAACATTTATTTATTTATTATTTTTTTTTCTAATTTTAATTAAAAAACTTTAGAGGGCCATCAAACCGAAATCCAAAAAATAATAATAAAAAAAAAATTAATAAGTCTGGGGTTTTGTTGAATTGCTAGTATACTTTAATTTAGCATGGAAGTTTTTTCTTATTACACTGTGTTCTCCAAAAAGTATTATTCTAATAATAACTAAAATATTATTTATTTTTACATCCCTCGTTGCCATCAATTAGAAGATAAATTACTTTAAAATTATAATCAAAATAATTTAAACATACGAGTACTTCATCTTCTTTAATTTTTTCTATTTATTACTTTCAAGCAACACTTATTTTATTAAATTTTTTCTCATTTCCCTTTGAATTTACTTTAGTAATATTATTTTAATTTTAACATTAACTACTTAAATACGTCAATCATTCTGTTATTTAAACATTTTTCTAATACCTCCCTTAACAATCTGCCTTCCTTCCAGCTGGTATTATTGCAATTATTTTACCATTAAATTCAATTTAACTTTTTATACATTTTTACCATAATCCTCTTTTAGTAAACTTACCTAAAAAGACAAAGAAAAAAAGAGAAAAAAAACACAAAGATATTAAAAAAGTTTAATTAGATTTTTAATTAACAAAAAAAATATACAATGTTTGAAAATAAAAATAAATGTATTAGTGTTAATTTGTAAAAATAAACAAGGCATTTATAAAATTCTCACTTAACAAAATTTATTCAATTGCAAAAAGTACAAAAAAAAATAGCAACATCAAAAAAAGTGATGATGAAACTTATAATAATACCAGTAATAATCATCATACTTAAGTTCATAATAACATTAGAAGCTAAAAATGTAACTATGGAAATTTTACAAATGAACTCATTAAAAAGCAACAGCAGCAGAGGCAGTAGTCTTTTTTATTATTTCATTTACATTATAATCGTAATCATAATCATCGTCATTATGGTCATCAACAGCATCAAATATTATTATGATAATATGCCGTAAGTACTTGTTCTATTACAAGAGAATAATTTTTCTTTTTTTTTTTTTTCGTTAGAAAGGAAAAATAGGGTGATCGCAAAATTTTTAAAAATGAAAGGATCAAGTTAAATTTGTTTACTCAATCTTGGCACGTAACGTTCTCAAATAATAAAATGTAAATGTAAAATTTAGATTTTTAATCGTCATAAGTTATTACAAGTTTATACTTAAATTAACATTTTGTTCATATCCTTTTCATTTCAAAGAATGACTTTATGTATACTGAGCATCATCTTTATTTTTTAGATTGCCCTGACCTAAGCGATTATGCTTTTATTGTTGATGATTTTTATTATGTTGCTGTGGATGATTTAAAAAGAATGAAGTAGTGCATTGTAGAAAAAAAAAAACATGCAACAAATAAAAAGTCTATAGCAGCATTAGTAAAAGCAACAACTTGTTATAAACAACATAATAAAAAATATGAATTATTCAGTTGATTTTATAGTCTGAATGGTCTTTTACTGTAATAGAAAAAAAAAATTTACATATGTACAAATGTATATTAGATAAGGTTAACAGTTTTGTAACTCCTTTCGTAGATTTTTTTACACATTTACTAAATTATAATACAATTTTAAAATTAGTTATAAAATTTAAAAATTTTGAAATGTTTAAAAAGCTAATTTTTTTTTGCAGCTTACTATTGATAAGATCTAACGAGATGCAGAGCTATTTACATACAGAATAATATATCGTATACTCCTTTTCCTCGCACTTTGGTACTATCCCAATGAAAATAACGTTTATTAATTTAAATGAGCAAAATTGAGAAACAGTGCAATAATAAAATATTGTTTCAATAATTTCAACGCAAACTTAAAAAAAGTACTAGTAGTCTAACATAACCCCCAAAGGGTTCTTCAAACTTAGTTCGAATTTCGAATTTTATTACCAATATAATTGAAAACAAAATACATTTAAATTAAACAGATATACACTAATTCTACAGCACAGGATTTCTCAGTCAATTCAGATGCATGTTATTAAGAAGTATTAAGCCTTTAAACTACTTTTTTTAATTGACTCTGGTTTTCGAGATAAATCGCTATTTGTAAAATAAACAATATTGCACCATATATTGAAGCATATCTCAAAAACAACTTTTATGATTTGCTTAATTAAAATATAAAAAAGTTCAAATTAAAATTGCCTTTAAGTTACACTCACATTATGTTTTAATACTATCAATAGCTATGGAGATATTAAGCCATATTTCTGAAGAAAATTGGGTTTAGATTTTTCCTAGTGGGATTTTAATCCGCTAGAGGACATTTCATCGCATTTTTTCTAGATTTTTGAATTTTCTTTAAAATTTTTATAAAAGTTGACAAAATATAAAAAGTATGCAATTTTAAATATTTATGTAATTAAAAGTAATCAAAAGGCCATTGTATTTTTTTGTAATTTAGTCAGCATTTCCAAAATATCCTTTTCGTTCCAAAATATTAAAAAATAAAAAACATTTTTTTATTCGCATTTTTGTTAATTGCGAATTTATTAAATTTTAATTTTTCTAAAAGTGTATTTAAAAATGCTTTGTTTATTTATTATAACTTGAAATAATAATTAGTCTGGTATGTAATATTTTACTATTTTTAAAAAATTTCTCAAAAGTAACACCCCAGGAAATATTTTAGAATATGTTCTAAAATTATTAGTTCTAGAACTGGTGTAATCAGAACCACTTCAGATTCTTTAATAACATTCTCAGAACTAGTAGTATCACAACCAATTCTGACACTAACGGAGTAGAATTATATTGTGATTCCTAATTCGTTTTAAGGAATGCTTTAGAGAACTAGTGCTGAAGAACTAATTCTGTATGACTTCTACATCACTTCTGAGAACAAATTACTGGTTCTCGAATGACTTCCCAGATCTGTTTTAAAAATTTGTATAAACAATTTCAAAAATTCTAAAAATTAAAAAAAGCACAAAAAAAATAAATAAACAGGTTCTGAAATCGTTCTCTTACGCTTCTATAGAAATAGTACTGAATGTGACAATTTCAAACAAAAATCATTGATTAAAAAACTAGTTCTAAAACATTTCCAAAGAATGGGTACTGGCTAGCTAACACTTCCACAGAGCCAGTTCTGGAGGTGACAATTTCAAACAAAAATCATTGGTCGTAACGTCAAAGTAGAACAAGAACAGACTATTTTCGTGTGTTCTGGAACTAGTTGTAGAACTAGTACAATTTTTCCTGGGACAATACATTTTTTTTTAAGAAAATATCTAAAGCTACTCATAATATCAGAAAAATATAATTTTTATATGAAAAAATTTAAATTAATTAAAGAAAAGGCGAAATTGTGCTTAGTAAGGAGTGAGATCGAAAAATTTTTAACATACATTTTGCCTCATAACTTTTTTCGGAATTAATATTCAAAAATAGGTCTTACAAATAATTGGCCACAGAATTAAATGTCGTCCGTAAAACCGTTTCTAATGTTATTAAACAGTATCAGGAGAATTTGAATATTGATGTGAAACCTAGTTCGGTAAGAAAAAAGAACCACATGATATTGGGAAGGCCAGAAAATTGAAGGCATATTGAAAGGAACTCCAAACACATCTGGTAGAAAATCAGCTCAGTTTTCTCAGTGCTTCGACTATTTGGTGCGAATATTTAAAGCTAATGGGAAAGTTGATAACATATAAAGTTCAAAAAATTCCAAACTGGAATTCTGCAAAAAAAAAAAATACAAGCCAAAAATAGGACTCGGAATTTAAAACCAAATTTCATACAAAAATACTCAAGCTGTATAATTGACGAAGAAATCTTCGCAGCTTGTGTCTCAAAAATTTTTATTGCTAATGCTCGAAGTAATGTTGGAGATAAGTTTAAGACTCAAAAGCAGCAAAAATTTCTTACAAAATTCATGGTATGACAAGCTTTTTTCAGTTGCGGCAAAACAGGAAAGTCATTTGATACATTTGGATCTATAAATACCAAAATATGCATAAAGGAATATTTGCAAAAAAGACTTCTTCTTTTCTTAAGAAAGCACAACGTGTCCACATATTTTTGGACCCATTTGGCAAGAAAGCTCTGGAGTGGTACCAAATCAATAACATAGTTTTAGTACCAAGGGAGGTCAATTTTCAAAATTGTGCATAGCTTAGACCAGTGGAGAGATATTGAGCTATTGTGAAAAGTAAATCCAAGAGCACAAAAAAGGTGTCCTAAAATACCGAAGATTTTAACAGAAGATGTACACACTATTCCAAAAAAGTGACTGAAGCAACTATCAAATCTCCAAAGAAAGAGTTTTCAAAAATGGTCCAAAATTTTATAATTAGTGGTAAAAACCATAAAAATTATATATTTCTGTGATCTGTGTTAAATTATCAAATGATTAAAAAAATTATGAAAACTCTAAAATCAACCGTTTCCAAGGTATTGAATATTATGTATGTTAAGAATTTTTCGATCTCACTCCTTATATGTGTGCCTCCCAAAAATTTGAAATTTTTATTTTAATGTAAAAAGATTCCATGCTTTCCAAATATGTAAAAAAATTAAAAAAAAAAATAATAATAATAATAGCATTTTTAAAGAAAAATGCATTTAAAAAATGCAATTGCACTAATATGCATTTTTAAAAAATATTTTTTATTTGTAAAATATTTATGTTTAAGCTAATATAATTACAATTTAAACGCCGTTTAAATCATTGATTTCCTCAAAACCTTGCCAGAAATATTGTTATTTAAAGTTGTATAATTACGAGATTTTTTAGGTTTTTTCGAAAGTTTTTTTTTTTGCATATTATACGCTCAATTGAATTTATTTACACAATTTTCCATTTGTGAAATTTTATTTTTACTGTCTCATAAGTTTTTCAAATCTGATTCCTTAATAATTTTTGTCTTATAAATTGATACAAATTTTGTAATTTTTATACAATGATTTAAATGTTTTAAATGTTTTTAAGTACAAAAAGAAAATACCTTTTAACAATTTCAAATCAACTAAGGAGTGAGATCGAAAAATTCTTAACATACATAATATTCAATAACTTGGAAACGGTTGATCTTAGAGTTTTCATTATTTTTTTAATCATTTGATAATTTAGCACAGATCACAGAAATATATAATTTTATGGTTCTGACCACTAATTATAAAATTGTGGACCATTTTTGAAAACCCTTTCTTTGGAGATTTGATAGTTGCTTCAGTCACTTTTTTGGAACAGTGTGCACATCTTCTGTTAAATTCTTCGGTATTTTGGGACACCTTTTTATGCTCTTCAATTCACTTTTCAAAAGAGCTCAATATTTCTATGGACAATTTTGAAAATTGACCTCTCTTGGTACTAAAACTATGTTATTGATTTGGTACCACTCCAGAGCTTTCTTACCGTAGTGAAGTGATACCAAATGGGTCCAAAAATATGTGGACACGTTGTGCTTTCTTAAGAAGAGGAGAAGTCTTTTTTGCAAATATTCCTTTATGCATATTTTGGTATTTATAGATCCGAATGTATCAAATGACTTTCCTGTTTTGCCGCAACTGCAAAAAGCTTGTCATACCATGAATTTTGTAAGAAATTTTTGCTGCTTTTGAGTCTTAAACTTATCTCCAACATTGCTTCGAGCATGAGCAATAAAAATTTTTGAGACACAAGCTGCGAAGATTCTGCCAGCACCTACGTTTCTTCGTCAATTATACAGCTTGAGTATTTTTGTATGAAATTTGGTTTTAAATTCCGAGTCCTATTTTTGGCTTGTAATTTTTTTTGCAGAATTGCAGTTTGGAATTTTTTGAACTTTATATGTTATCAACTTTCCCATTAGCTTTAAATATTCGCACCAAATAGTCGAAGCACTGAGAAAACTGAGCTGATTTTCTACCAGATGTGTTTGGAGTTCCTTTCAATATGCCTTAAATTTTCTGGCATTCCCAATATCATGTGGTCCTTTTTTCTTACCGAACTAGGTTTCACATCAATAGTCAAATTCTCCTGATACTGTTTAATAACATTAGAAACGGTTTTACGGACGACATTTAATTCTGTGGCCAGTTATTTGTAAGACCTATATGGATTTTTTTGAAATTTTTTAATAACTTGTAGGACGTAAATCTTTTTCGTCACTTATTTCGATGAAAATAAGGACAAATTAACATGTTTGTTATTAAAAAAAATAACTGAAGTATTTTTACATGATAACTAGATCAAAAAAAATTTTGAATATTGATTCCGAAAAAAGTTTTGAGGCAAAATGTGTGTTAAGATTTTTTCGATCTCACTCCTTATAATTCAATTTATTTTTAGCATTGAGAATGTTTTATAAAAAAAGGTAACAACTATTCCAATACTTTTTTAATTCAATCAATCTTTTATTTTCTAATATTTTTTACTAAAAATAAAACAATTAATCTACTTTCAATTATTTTTCTTTTTGTATCAATTAATAAATTAATCAAATGTAAATAACAACAAGCGAGAATGTTATAATCGACTTGGCCGAAACTATATACCTACCATCCACTTTTTCAAATGGAAGAGTTTATATTGGTCCTTGAACTATTTGAAAAAAATTCACTGATGTTTCACCTTATATCGGAGGTGCACTGTAAAGTGGATGGACCATGCTCATTTTTTGCTTCCAAGTTTATATCGACCCTGAAAATATCTGTACAAAATTTTTTTGTCTTACATGCTTCTGTTTAATAGATATCAGCAGAAAAGTATGAAATGAAACTACAACGGACACCTTGTGTTTCTAGTATTTATCCCATAACTTATTTGTTTATTAAAATCGATTAATAAATTTTCAATACCAAAAAAAAACTTATAAAATATAAATATTTGAGACATATTTCCTTCCCCTATGTTGTCCCGTTCGAGCCCTATCCTGCTTTCAACAGACAGACAGACAAACGGACCCAGAAAATATATATTTTGTGGGGTCTTATATGTTTTTTTCGACATGTTACACACGGAGTGACAAAATCTATATACCTCCCATATTTTTGATGGTGGGTATAATAAGTGATAATTTGAATAATTGAAAATACATATTTTTTCATAAGTTGAATTTCAATTAATAAAATAATTAAATATATATTATTCGTAAAAAAATTAGTTTTTAGATTTTTATATGTAAAATTTCAATTTATTTCTAAAATATTATTTTCTGTCTACGATCAAGAAAAAAAATCTTATGAAATTCTTTTAACAAATTTTGATAACTTCTTGTAACCTCGCTGATGTCTAAAAAGTTCAAATTAGAATTTGTTTATATTAAAAATTATTCAAATAGTTTTTTTTAAAAATCTAACCGATATTTGCAATTAACTATTAAAGTAATTCGTTTTATATATCTTTTAAAAACTTTATTAAAATCGAATATCATTTTCTATAGTATAGGGCGCATTAAATTCATGTAAGCCTATTTACAACTACTCCTACTCCAATTCACTGCTACAATTTTTTTTAACTTACAAGTAGGGTTTGGGGTCCGGGAATTCCCGGGCGGGAAATCCCGGGAATTCCCGGAAATTTTTCATCGGGAATTCCCGGGAATTTTTTCAAATTTTCCCGGGAAAACGGGAAATTTAATATTCATGTAGTTTTATAATTTTATAGCATAAATTGTTACTATTTGTATCGCCTCAGTGAAAATTTTACATTAATGTAAACACACTAGTTACTAAAGGCATTTGTAGAAGTTAATACAAAATATAAACAAAATTCTATACAAGTGATATTTTATATTATTGAAAAACATTTCATCGGTGCGCAGAGGAAAAGTCCTATTTGACTACTTTTCACTAGAAAAAAAACGTTTTATTTTGTCCATTCACATTTCGAATACACGAGTTTTTAAAAAAAAAAAAAAAAAATATTCCTATAATCTTTTAAGCATTTAATGATGTTGTACCATTTTAATACTTCATTTAAATCTCATCTTGGATCTGAAAGGTTTTTTTTTTTTTTTTTTTTTTTTTTTTTTGTCAATATCTTCAGATTTTTTCGACATATTAAAGTTGAGTTTGTATCAAATAATTTTATACTATCTTAAAGAAACGATTCTTTAGCTTAATTCTTTATAATAAACGTAAATAATTAATTTTTGAAGCTGTGTAATAATTATGAAATATGTACAAAATTAAATATGTAAATATTTTTTATATGAAAAATGAATAAGAACTTTTCTTTTAACATCAGAAATAAATACCGCTACTTTTTCAAAAGTTATTACAATTCTACTTTCCAAAATGTTAAAATGTGTAAATATATTTGACTATAAATGTATTTTCAAAAGTATTCATTTTGAAATGATTAACAATGACTTTCAAATGTTAAATGAAAAATATTTTTTATCAGATTTCTAAACACTAAAATAAAAAATATACAAAAAATATAATTGATAACCAATTTTAAAAGTTTTTTAGATTTGTGTTTTAAAATGAAATAATACCCCAGCAAAAAAACAAACGATCAAGAGCTTCCAAAAAGGAACATTTTCACTACTTCAAAAGTAGAACAAAATGCATATTTTAGATTTTTTGGAAGTTTTTAATAATTACTTCCAAAAAAGTGAAAAATGAGTTTTTAGCGTGAAAAAAGGTTAATAATTTCTAAGAAAATTAAAATTTTACAAATTTTAAAGCATTTTTATTATATTTTAATAAGGCTTAACAAACTTTTTGTTAAAAAATGTAATAAACATAGTTTTAAGAAATGAACAAGAAGTATAAAAGAAGAACATCATACCAATAACAACTATGTGTTAAAAAAAAAAGAACTTCTGCAGCTCTTTTTCACCACTAAGTACTTCTTTCCAATGACAACACAATGTCAAATTCATGACTTTTTCAGCTTTTTTTCAGTTCCTTTTTTGCTGAGACGATAAGAAAAACTATTTATACTGCAATTTATGCCATAGATTAGGGTTTATATTTTTTGAAATTTTTAGCATGAAAAACTATTTATTCTAAAAATCTGAAGTATACAGTTCTTAATTAAATATTAGAAATAATAATTTTTATTCCTAAACGCCATTCACAAAAGTATATTCTACTGAATCAATTTATAAAGAAATCATGAATTTTTGTTGATTCAAATCTTCTGTAAATTTAATGGAAATATTTATATATTTTTATTTATATTTTTTTCTTTCATTGAATTCATTATATTCTGTTTTTTAATAGGTTTGTTCCCGTACTTTTTGGGTCAAATGAGAAAAGACTGATGTTTCTATTCTGTTCAATATTTCGTTTTTAAGTTTTTAAAAAATATTTAAATAAAGAAAATTAAAAATATGACATTTAATACTTTCTTTAATACATTTTTTAATATGTATTACAGAAAATGAATCTTTGGTATTAATACAAAGTATTATGGTGTAAAACCACCATAGGTTAAATTTAGGTTAAGTAAAATTAGCAGCTGCCTGAAACGTAGCTCACTTGGGTTCACCTTAACTAATCATAAATTTGATTTATAATGTTGTTTTATAGTATTAAATAGAAAAAATTACATTCTTTATAAGAAATCATTGCTATTTTATTAAAATTAAAATTTCCCGGGATTCCCGGGAATTCCCGGGAAATCGAATTTTTTATTCCCGTTTCCCGGGAAACAAAATATTACGGGAAACCCCAAACCCTACTTACAAGCGATATACAAAAAACACCAAAGTTTGCTACTTTATTTTACACATGAATGATCAGAAATTTTGTACAATTTTCCCCGCTTTTTTTATTTCCACCAATTTTTTATTTTTGTTTTATTTTCTCTGAAAATCCATGGAATATGAAAATAAAAACAAAATAAATACAACAGCATTTGAGTAATAATACTCGTACTTATAACAAGACTATTATTACGATGCTGCTGTTGATGATGATGGTTATTAATATTGAATATGTCTATATCTATATTTATGAGTTTGTATGTAAGTAAATATTTTTAATTGGTGTAAGTTTGTATCTAGAAGAATGAATGTATTTGAGAATACTATATTTGTGTAGTATCAGCATAAAAATAATAATAATAATAATTGTTTTTAATATGGATTTTATGGAAAACAAGATTAAAAAAAATACAGAAATATTCGCTTATTTTCTGCCTTTAATTTTCAATAATCGACAATAATTTTCAATATTTTTTTTTTTTTTAAATTTTCATTTGTAATGTTAAAAATATAGTAGTAAATGGGAAATAAACAGAACAGGGTAAACAAATGAAAAACAAATATTAATAACAGCCAGATAATTAATTTATAAAGAACTTTAAAATTGCATTTCTTATCCTCTTTAATAGTTTTTTATTTAAAAAACCACATCTCTGTTTGTTTGAAATATTTGTGCAAAATAAATAACTTGTAGAGTCAACAGAATTTAAATTGAATTTATTTGGCACAAATGCTTGATTGAATTGCATCATAATTCTTTATTATTTTTTATTTAAAGCACGACAAAAAATGTTAATTAACAAATAGATTTTATAATCTAGTTTAAGTCAAGGTCTTCTTAGTCTATAGAACAAATAAAGAAATAAACAGAAAAAAAACTAATTGAAGATTTATGTCTTGAACAAACTGAATTGTATGTTTATATTTAGAAATATGTACTCAAGTATCTTTTAAGATTTATTTTATTAAAATTTTAGCAAACACAAACTTGTACAGATGTTATGATATTAATTCTTAACCATTGAAATTCTTTAGGAAAGAAAAAAAAACGAAGTTTTCTTAAGTAAATTTAATTAGATAACAAGTAAAGCTGTTCAAATTGAATTAATATGCAACATTTTTTTAGTTAAATTTAGTTCCAATTAATTTAAAAATAACATAAAACACGCAAAAAATTTTCTAAAGAAAATTTTTTCAAAAATTTAAAATTAAGGGCAGCGCAGTAAAAAATCCGTGCATACTTTTAGGCTTATAACTTCTGATGTGGAGAAAAATAAAGAATTCTGTTAACTGGTTTACATTTGTCATTATGCTCAGTAGCCATGTACTAAGTTTCATGGTTAGCAAAACTAGTTTTTCTTAAAATGGAAATTGAACAGAAAGCACCTAAACAAAATACTACATAATTAAAATTTTTAATGAAAACTCACATCGTTCATATAAAATAGTTCCTAGAAAGTCTGGTGTGTCACAAAATACAGTTTCTCAGGTCATAATATTATACAATAAAGTCATGACCACTGGAAGGAAACCTGGTGGTGGAAATAAATAGTATCTTCAGTAAAATTCAAACAAAATAGAAAGGATTTTGAGAAACCTCTTTATCTCTGGAAGAAAAGTGTCACAAAAAATTAATTGCTCTAAATCTTTGTCAGAAAAGTTGAAAGGAAATTTAGCCTCAAGACGTACAAAGTACAAAAAGTACCTATTAGAAACGCGAGCAAGAATTTGTAGGTAAAAAATAGACTTTTTTCAGAAATTTAATCGCTGCAAAATAGACGGTGAAACGTTTGTACTGGCTGACTTTTTCTAGCTTCCTGGTCAAGAATTCTATATTGCAGATGCTAGTGAGAATGTCGCAGAAAAATATCGTGTACCAAAGAAATCAAATTTTCTATAAGCAGGTATGTATGCACGGATTTTTTGTCCTTATTTTTATAGACAATAGATTAAGAAACTTACTTTAGATGTTCTATTGGAGTTAAAAGTTTTTATTTCTGACGTTTAAAGAAAAATAATAGATGAATATTTTTGGTTTGATAATCTATTTAAGGTTAAATACAAGATGGCGCAAAATAAATCACTTAGGGAAAATGTTATAACTTTTGCAATAACTGTCGTTCGTCAATCATATTTGACATTTGTGAACTAGACAGCTGCAGAATATAAACAGACAAACAATGGAGCGCTATACTCCGCGTACACAGCAGGAGCCAAAATGGATATTGTGATGGAAGCATTTCCTGATCGCATAATCTCCCGTTTTGGTGATTTGGCATGGTTAGCAAGATTACCCGATTTAATAATTCCAGACTTCTTTTTTTGGAGCTACTTGAAGTTTATGTGAACAAGCCTCATACAATAGCAGCCCTTAAGGAGAATATTGGACAGGAATGCGAACAGTTTTCACCAGAAATCTTGTGGAAAGTTATGGGAAATGCGATAAAACGGGCACAAGTGTATGTCAATACAATACAGAAAAAATTTTAAAGGTCCAAATAAAGATTTTCACCAATAAAAAACATTTTTTTTTTTTTTTAATTTAGTAAAAAAGCTATTCAAAAACAAAATTGGATGATTAATATTACGCCACCTTGTATGTTCCTTTCTAGTCCAGATATCTTGCTTACAATACTCAAAGTATCATTAACATTTTTCCAAAATATTTCCATATTCAAACAATAAAATAAACTGAAGCTAGCAACAGAAAAATTTTTGAAAAATAGTAAAAAATTAAATTTTCATAAATTTTCATAAAAATTAGAGTTCTTTAAAAAAAGTCTTAAAATACCAAGAATATATTATGTTTCTACTTCTTGATTAATATAAAAACTAAATCTAAATATTAAAGTATTGATATCACCTTTCCCTGAATTAAGTGCCATTTTCGAACCATTTAACCCAAATGTATAGACGGATGGACGGACATTGCCATTCTGTAAACAAATATTTTAGAGTTCTAAAAATGCATTTTTTTACTAACTAAGAAATAGAAAAAACAGAACGTGATCATCAAAATTCGGATATCAGCTTTTCCTAAATTTAGCGCCATTTTCGACCTATTTAACCCAAATGTATAGACGGAAGGACGTTACCATTCAGCCAAAAGACATTTCATAATTCTGAAAATTACTTTTTTAACTTACTTATAAATAGGAAAATTAAACGTGATCATTAAAGTGTTGATATCACCTTTCCCTGAATTATGCATAATTTTCGACCCATTTAACTCTAATGTATAGACGGACAGACGGACAATCTTGAAATTCTAAAACTGATTTTTTTTTTTACCTAATATTCAGTAAAAAATAAAACGTGATAATTAAAATTTTGATATCACCTTTCACTGAATCAATCGCCATTTTCGTACCCTTTTACCCCAATGTGAATCGTTTGTTTTTACACGTATTTGGACAAAAAATGTTCAGGATAAAATTTTTAAAAGATATGTGGAAGAATATCGATTTTGTTAATTTCCAGTAACAAAATTAACGATAAAATTATTCACATTTCTACGTATCAAACATTCTTCTAAATCTCTGTTTCAACCAACACGTACCAGCAGATTGACAGACAAACGGACATCATTTGACAAGCTTTTTGGACTAAAACAAGCTACATCTTTATGACATTTGACTGCATAAAAAATTATATTTCTAATATTCCAAATACCGCTGGATATAGTGTGTTGTAAAACTAAATACCAATTTAAAGTTCAAAATTGCTATTTTAAAAACTGGGAAGATGATCAGATCAATTAATATTCTAATAATAAAAAGCCATAAAGAATATTTCGATTTAGAAGCAAAAGCCAAATGGTTATATAAAAAGCAATCATAAATATGCAAAATCATATTTTTTTCTTGCCGTCAAATGAGCCAAACTGTTTTGGAATCGATCTGTTATCGATCATATTTTATCATAATTCGTAGAAAATCCTTATTTTAAAGCATATTTTACATTTAAGAGAATAATTTTGCACTCAAATCGAAACATGTATATTAGAGTGTCTCGCAGACAAAAATTTGGGAAAATTTTTGCAAAAAATTTGCAAAAGAAAATTTCGATAAAAAATTGGCATTGTAGTAAGTATTGTTGATAATATATAGTTTTCCAAAAAATTTTTCATCAATATGCCTAAAAAAGTCTTCTAGCGAAACAAAATCCTATCAAAAATTTTTTTTTATATTTTTTCCATAACCAGCATAAAATTACGAATTTTTTGATACCCATTTTTACCAAAATGTATGGGACCCATAGTAGACCAATTTTAAAAATTTTTTATATAATTTTTTCGTATTAAGCTAATTTTTACGTATCGTTTGAGGGGTCACCCTACATCGAAATCTCGAAAAAGGCTTTCCTCGGGACACTTTAATGTATATAATATACTAAGAAATTATAACTTTTTATGTACTATTTTTTAAATCCGATTCAGTAGTAATTTTTATATTATAAATTGATAGAAATCTTGTATGCTCATAAAATAATTTTCTTATATCATATTTTTGATAGCCCTGGTTATAAATTATAATGACTATTTAAACAAAATTGTGTTTTAAAATTTACTTTATATAATAAATAACATTTGAACACTGTCATCTAAAAACAGGAATTAAAAAAAAAAATCTTTTATTTATTAAACAATTTTGCATAATAAATAAATTTTAATGGTATAACATTCCTTTATGAGTCATTAATAAAAACTGATAAATATACATAATAGGTATGTATATAAAAATATTTATTTAGTTATTTTTTTCTTTCAATTGGTTTCTTTTTTTCCAACTTTTTTTTATTTGAAAATCAAGTCACATTCTCCAACAGTTAATAAGAATAAATAAATACTTTATTTGTTCTTTTCTACTTTATAAAGATAAAAGACTTATATCTATAAATTAATTTCTTTAAGAAAAAATGCTTAATTCTTTTAACATTTGATCAGATTGTCAATGAGTTTTTTGAAAAATAAAACAAACTTGTTTATGAGTAACATTTTTAAGTATCTACTTATTATTATTTGTTGTTATTGTTTTTAAGATGCTTATTTAACCACTAAAGTTTGTTTTATAATGAATTCTGTCTTATTGCCAAATTGGAAAAAGAATTCAAATAAAATAATTATTATCAATGATTGTCATAAGCAAAATAATAATAAAAGCAAGACTTACATACATAAAGTGCCATAATTTTATTACAATGGCGTCGTATTTGTAGTTTTCTTTGTTTAATTTTAACAGTTATAAAGTCATTAAAATTTAACTGTTTTTTTTTTACTTTTGTTGTTACTTATGGTGAGTTCAAAGGACTTTAACAGAAAATTTTTTAAAGTAAATTTTTATGAACTTTTAAATAATTATTTTATAAGCTTGTTATTGGTAAATTTAAAAGTAATTCTTAGGAATATAAAGGTGAATTTTTACGAAAAATTAAAAAAAAAAAAATAATAAAGAACGTTAACATTCAAATACAGAAATAATTTTTGAGTCAGAAATTTAAACAGATTTTTCAAAAAATACATTTATAAATCTTTACAAATTCTTATTAAATAATTTATATATTACTTCAAAAATATTGTCAGACTAAGCAAATATTTGACGAAAATTACGTAATCTCTAAATAAGACATACCTTCTTTTTTTATTATCTGTGATAAAGCTGACATTTGAAAGCATTTCATTTTACAAAGTATTGCAATTACTGTAATATGAAAATTACTTTATAATTTATATAATTGCTACAACCACATTATGATTACAATAATCAATCACATGTTATCACAAACAAATTATGTTTGTAGTGAACATAAAATATGTGGATCTCAATAATTTATATGATAAAATTTATCTTAATTACAGCAATTATATTTTAGAACACGGAAGAACAGCAAATTTTATTATATAATTCATTGTGACAAACATAGTACATGAAAATTTTGTACTTTATGATATCTATTTAAATTTAAGGTTATTTTTCTAAATTTATGCTAACTTTTTTATAGTTTAGTTAATGCTTATTCCATTTAATTTAATATATTTATATCTTATCCGATCTAATTATGTATCATTATCATAATACAACATTTAAACACTTAAATTTGTTATGTTGCATGTTAGTCTATTTATCTTTTCTTTGTTTTTTTATTTTGTTTTCAAAATCTTCAACACAACATATGAAGAAAAACAAACCACATTATAAATTTTACCATAAAACATCTGTTTATGAAAAAAAAAATAAAACATTAAACACAATTTGAAACATTTTAAATGGAATGAAAGTCTGTCGGTCTAAAAACAAAAATATAAAAATGAATTTTTATTTTATTTTTTTATTTCATTTGCTATTTATTTTCGCAATTTGTTTTACTGTTATTAAAGCTGTTTACAATTGTATATATGTTTGTATATATGTAGTTGTTTCTGTTTGTATATTTGTTATCTTATTAGCCAAATATAAGAAAGTCAGTTAGTACGTTACTGTGTTAAAAATGGTTTAAATATAAAATGTTGTTTTAATTTAGATGCGGTATTTGGTATTGTAGTTATTTGCAATAATTTTTAAAGATGGTGTTTACATTCATTTGGGTTGGGGTGGAAGCGTTAGTAAGAGGTGTGTAGCAATAATTAATAGTAGTCCACGTATAATGATGGAAGAAATAATGAATAAAAGAAAAAAACGTTCAATACATATAAAAAAATGTTTACAAACTGCCACCAAGTTGGATTAATATCACAATAATAAATATTTATGAAGTAAATTAAATTTTGAAATCAATATTAAGATTTTTTATGAAACTATTATAGTAAACTACTAACATAAATCTTTAAAAGTTTAAGTATGTATAAGAATTTTGTAATATTTAGGAAACGATATTCATGATTTAGAAAAAAATAAGTAATCATAAAAATAGGAAAGTCTAGTATAAAAAAATAAAGCGATACACAAAACAAAATACGCACTACATTGACAAAGAAAATAAAATGGGTTTTAACTAAGAAATTATTAAAATCAATTAAAAGTTTTATTGAATTGTGCGGTAGCCATTAAAATTATAATATTAATTAAGAAAACAAATTTTTACTTAAAATTAACACAAAATATTTATTGACTCAATCAGTGTTGCCAGTGGATATTTTGAAAAATACCTACACTTGATGAGAAAAATCCGATTTTCCCCCACGAAAAATCCCTACACATTTTAATACCAAGTGAATAAAAAATTAACAATATAGATTATATATAAACTAAATTATTTTAAAATACTGCCATTCTGTAAGGGAAACAAATCTTTTTGTACACGGAAAAGTCACCAATCATCTATTAGTAAATCCAATCATATATTAGTAAATAATTCAATCAATTAAAAACTTTTTTAAATTTGCACCTCTCACCAAAATAATTATATCAATTACTAAAAACTGTAAAAAAAAATGAAAAACAGAAAAATTTGTTCAATTAAAAAATTGATTAAATCAATCAAGTAGATGATTGAATGAATTACAAATTTAAATAAGGAATAAAATCTTACTTAAATTTAATTTTTATTTTATTTTTACTTGAATATATTTATCAAATCTTGATGCGAAATGAAACAAATATGTTAATTGAAAAATATACGGTAATAATTTTTTCTGTGTATAAAAATAATAATTACCGAGGTCTGAAAATTTAACTATAGAAAAAATATTTATTTAAATTTATCGTCTGAAATATTAGCTTTTTATGTTTGTTTTCAGAGTTTTCGATTTATATACAAAGAGTAACAAGAGACGAACGTAATTGTCAAAAACCTAAGTCGGTTGTCAAAAACCTAACTCATGCAACAACAAAATACATGTAATCAAATACAATTTGTTGTTGTAAAAGAAAAAAGAAAATAAAAACACAATTTTGTTTAATTGTCAATCGAGAATTTCACCTCTATGTGTTACTCTATGTTTCTATAGAATCATGTGAATATAATGAAGATTTGAAAATAAAAATTCTCCACTTTTACTTTTCTCTTTATTAATATTGTATTTAATTTGGGAGCTTATTTCAAAAAAGTACCCTTTCAAGGAAACTAAAAATCTGTCCGATTTTTTCTACGACACTAATTTAGTGACAAAAATACCTCATGTAGAGATTTTTCCCTACTTCTGAAAACATTGGACTCAATACTAAAATTAAGTGAATTGTTTCTTTATTAAAAATATTAAATTTCAACTGAATTATGTTTTTAAATAGACATAAATACTATTTTCTTTCAATAAAACCAACTAAAACAAAATCGCTGGAATTATTATTATTTTTTTTTTTTTTTTTTTTAATTTTTTGTTTTCGCTTCAATTTTTTCGAAGAAGTAAAATAAAAAATTAATTAAGTCAATTATAGTTTTGTAAACCAGTCAATATAACCATGTAATAGACATAAAGTGTTCTTGCAAAATTGAAATGTTTGTATCCAACTTCGTAGATATTTTCATATATTTGTGGACTTAATTAGCATTAAAACCCTATTCGCAGAAAAAATTTGCTTGGAAGGTATGTGAAAAAATATACTGTTAATAAACAATTTCAATAGCAATAAATTTCATGAAGATATCTTCACAATTTTGATCTGTACTTTGTTTAAAAGTTTTACATAAAAGGAGTGTGATCGAAAAAATCTTAACATATAAAAAATGCAATAATTTGGAAACAATTGATCTTAGAGTTTTGATTGTTTTTTATTTTATTGATAATTTACTAAAGATCACAGAAAAATATAACTTTTATAGTTCTAATCACTATTTATGAGCTCGCGGACCTTTTTTGGTAAACCTTCCATTAGAGATTTGATAATTGTTTCGGTCACTTTTTTGGAACAGTCTGTCCATCTCCTTTTAAAATCTTTGATGTTTTGGAACAACTCTTTTGTCCTCTTCGATTCTCTTTTCACAAAAGTCCAATATCTCTTCACTGGTCTTAGCTCCGGACAATTTAGATAATTGAGCTTTCTTGGCACAAAAATTATGTTATTGCTTTGGTACCATTCCAGAGCTTTTTTACGTAGTAACATGATGTCAAATCGGGCCAAAAATATATCGACACATTATGCTCTCTTATGAAAGGAAAAAGATTTTTTTGCAAACATTATTTAATGTATTCTTTGGTATTTATACAGCGCACTGTAACAAATGACTTGCTTCTTTTGCCGCAACTGTATAAATCTTGCCACTCCACGAATTCTTTAGGAAATTTCGTCAGCTTTTCGGTCCTAAACTTATCTTCAACATTTCCTCGAGCAAATCTGCCAGTACATACGTTTCGTCGTTCTTTATACAACATGAATATTTTTGTATGAAATTTGTTTTTAATATCCGTGCCCTATTCTTGGCTTCTAATTGCAGCATTCCAGTGCGTAACTTTTTGGACTTTATATGTTCTTAACTCCGCATTAGCTTTAACTGTTCGTACCAAATATTCAGAGCACTGAACTAACCGGGCTGCTTTTCTACCAGGTGTTTTTAGAGTTCTTTTCAATATGCTTTCAATTTTCTTGCCTTCCTAATATCATGTGGACCTTTTTTCTTCCCGAATTATGTTTTCTATCAATGGTCGAATACTCCTGATTTTGTTTAATAACCTTGGAAACAGTTTGACAGCAGATATTTAATTCATTGACCAATTATTTGTAAGACCAATTTGAATTTTTTAAATTTTTTTTATAATTTTTAGTACGTAGAACATTTCCGCCACTCATTTTGATCAAAATCACAATAAATCAACATGGTTGTCATTAAAAATAATAACTGACATATTTTTCATTGATAACTAGATAAAAAAAATGTTAAATATTGCTTCGGAAAAAAGTTATGAGGCCAAAAGATTTTCTCGATCGCACTCCTTTAGACATAAAGACAAGACGGATGGACCGACATCGTCAAATCAACTATGGAAAAGCTTTTGAAATTATCGACACACTGCTGTACGATGGCGGATCTGACAATTTTTTTGCGCATTACAAATGATAGCACAAACTTATAATATTAAAATCGCTAATGATATTGTAGGGTATTATAAATCAAATCAGTTAATAATTTAATAAATTAATAACATAAAATCAATTAAGAAATTAATTGATATATTATATGTTCATTGGAACCTTGTTCTCTGTCTCTATATATAGGAATCAAATGAAGAACATTGCACAATGGAGCAGAAATAACATTTTAGAAACTAATCGACCACAACTTACTGGTTGGATTGATTGATATCAAATATTAAGTAGCTGAAGAAAAGTAATTTAAATTGTTTGTTTTAAATTAATCAGTTTAATGGCCTGAGAATAACTGTAGACTTTATAAACAAATTCAGCGAATGCGTTAAAATATTAAATTCATTTCAATTTATTTTTTAATTATTTTCTATTATAACTGTGTTTTTTGCTATCAATTCTACTATTAATTAATTATATACATATATTTATAAATATTTATATCTATATTTAAGCGCACACACATATTATTTATTTAATACTTTAAATACAGTTTCTAAGTACCAGTAGTATATAATAAAAATTTTCCAAAATACTATAATATACTACTTTTTTCAAAATAAATTATCTTTTTATTTTTTAACTCGTATGGTCTAATGGCATGGTTAATTAAATTTTCATTTATAGACAACCCCTCATCAGTAATCATCATTAATCAATTTATTAACCAGTTTAAACAAAAAGAAAATAGTTTAAAGAAATGTTCAAACCAAAAAAAAAAATTTAAAAAGCAAATTAATTAATGAAACCATTCATACGTTTATTCATTCATCCTCATTTGGCTAAAAAAAAAAACAACAAAAACATTTACAAAATCATGCAAATCAGGATTTCTTTCGCTTTGTTGCAACAACTTTCCTTTGTCGGCCATACAAAGTTTAATGCCATCAACCAGCTATGAACAAATTTGTATATTTTACAACTGTAATCATTATATCGCATCAGCTGTATGGACATCCCAACTTTTTTTTTAAGGCTAATAATGATTATTGATTTTATTTTTATTTTTCTCTTCAAAATTTTTGTTTGGCATACAAAACTGTAAATTGTTATTTGTAGCTGATGTGCGTGAGAGTGTTAATGTGATTGTGTGTGTAAATGTATATGAATCTTCATGTTATATTTCAATGTTGCAAATATGTCTTTGAAGAAAAAAAGAAAATTTTTCTTTTATACAATTTAATTTCATGCCTGCAAATACATTTGCTGAAAAGTATAATGTTTTTTAGCAAAATAAAAGAAACTGGTCTAAAATGTTCATATGTTCCTTGGCATTATTTGTTTGTCTGCTTAAATACTTGTCCAAACCATGGATAACAATTCATTGTCAATCATTGTATGTTAAATGGCAATAACATTGAATTGCTTACAATTGAATTTTTTTTTTAAACATGGTTGGACAAATTGCCTGGTGATTTATGAGATATAACGTTATTAATTTTTGTTATGTTCCTATAAAGTTTATCACAAGTAAACAAACATTTTGATTTTTTTCTTATAATGACCAGAATTGTAAAATCTTGAAAAATTTAATTAAAATTTTGGGCATATCTGTTAAGAAATTGTAAATTTTGTGCAAAAATTCATAGGGAACTTAATTGTTCTGAATTTTTTTTTTTAATAAAGAAAAATATGGTTTCAATACAAATTTGGTTTTAGTAATAAAAAAAAGTTGTAGCTGATTTTTTTTTTTTCGCTTTTTTGGAAAAAAAAAATAAATAAAATTCTTTTTGGTTGATCGGTTTTTTTCACAAAATGAAAGGACTTATACCCAGAAAAATAAATCAAACATTTAGAACAGATATTTAGAAGAACGAATAGTCATCCATTTTAAAAATTTAAAAAGCAAAATTCTCTGTAGTATTTCCAATATTTTTGAGCTTCAGAAAATTAATTTCAACATATAGATAAGGATTTAAGTAAAAAAAAAATAAATAAATAAATAAATAAATAAATAAATAAATAAATAAATAAATAAATAAATAAATAAAGGTGTAGAAATTCAAACAGTAAACCAAACCTTCACCTGTGCTCGAATAACATTTTTTGCTGCAACATATTTAAGATATTTAAAAATAACTTATAGAGCTCAAATAGGATTCCATTTGACAATAGAGCGAAGAAGCGTTCTATATAAATGTTTTAAAGAATATTAGTCTTCTCTCTACATCAGAAATTATTTCCACAAATTCGTCTTACAGTTTTTTTCACTTTTATGGTGGGATATTATACGATCTCCAATATCCATTGATGTTTGTCACCATTGTCTCAGAAAAGTGGTATGTAATATTCATACGAATCGTTAAAACATGGAGAATTATAAATGCGATTAAATATTTTTCAGAACATGACCAGAAATACTTAAAATTTGAATTTTAAGCATATTTTTGAGCAATAATGTTAATATTTGGAGCTAAATAAAATTTAAACCAGAAAAGGAATTCCAATAAAATTTTCTCACAATGTAGATAAACTTGTTCTAAAATCAAGGAATTAAAAAAAAGTCCCACTTTTTTGTACCAAAATACTTAATATCCAAGTCCTGAGAAGACTTTTTTTAATAATGGACTTTTTTCATTAAAATGGTCACCCTGCCATTGTAAAAGGCGTGGCTCATTAGATATTTTGTATGTGTTTAACCAATATATGGAGCTATGTTGTCAATATATTTTTTTCTTGATCTCGGCTTTGAAATTTTTGAACTTAAAAAAACAAAATAATAAACTTTTTCAAAATTGACAAAGTTTTGATAGGTCTTGAGGGGAACCTGTTCCCCAGAGAGCCTCAGATTTCGTTTTACACGCAATTGCGTTAAGATTTCTTTTGAAAACATTACAAAAATTTGGCAGTCTAGAAAAAAAAAAAATATTTTAGAAGTGAAAGAATACTACCACCATTTTGGAAAATAACCCCAAAAATTAAAATTCTTTTAAAAGTTTCAACTTCAGATTAAACTTTTTATTGGATAGATATATTTATATGTTTCTTGCTGTAGTATTATTTAGAATTTTGTAAAAAATCTAGTGGTCATTTTCAAAAAATTTTAGGCTCCAAATTAAGGCCCCTAGTTGAAAAAACTTAAAAAAAAACGAGGACAAAAATGAGAGTAAAATTTATAATTTACGACCCAAATATCTATTAAACTAAAATAGATAACCTACACATTGAAGCATATTTTTTGTAGAAATTTACAAGGACTACCCACATGCAATATTTTTACATTCAAGTCATAAATGAATTTTTGACGAATTTTTAAAACATTTGCATACCCAAAGTGACCAATGCAAAGTATTCCCTCTACCCCCGTGACCCGCTAGGAGCCAGTACTCCTGCAAATCAACTCGGAAACACCTCAGCTCTGACCATGCGAAATCTTATTTAGTTACCTTCAACGGTTCGCAAGTTACAGAATTATTAAAACAAAAAATCAATTGGTTTGTTTAAATAGTACAATTATTCTTTTCAAAAAGTGTTTTTTTTTATCAAAAAACTTTAAAAAAACGTGTTCTAAAGACCCACAAACAAAAACTTTCCTAATAAGAACGCTAGAAAAACTGTATCAAACAAATGGTCCTGCTATGTAACAAAGGAGGCCAGTCCACTAAACTGTTCAGAACTTTGTCCATTTCAAATATATTGGGTCATACTGAAAAAATATAAAATATAATTTAAAAAGAAGAGGACCCCTTTCAACAAAAAAGTAACAGAAAGCACAATAAAGTTCCGATTGAGGGTGTACCCGTTATATTAAATATTTATGAAGACAAATAAAAATATATCCTTCTTTTAAACTTGAACATAATAGTCTTTCAACAAAATAAAAATTTCGAAACAATTGACCAATTGGTTTTATTTTTATTATAAGCTAAATTTAATGGACTAATTTTTTCGTGCGGAATCCTTATTTGATTGTTATTAATCCAAATCAAACAAATCGTTCTCAAGATATGCTGCACTATGACGAACAACCCCATTAATTTTCCATATAACAGTTAAACTCCAAACTCGTAGTCAATTATAGTCCATGACCAAGTGTATCCAAATTGACTCAGAAATCCCAAGCAACAGAATCAGTAAACAGGGTATATTTAATAAATGTGATAATAAACAATCGCGAATTTTATATTCGGCTCGGCCGAATCTATATACTAGGGTGATCGACGCGGTTTTCCAACCGGTTTTAAAACCGGTTTTTTCAGTCAATGTGCTGTCGGTTTTTTCAAAATGTTCATTTTTCGAATGTCGAATAGACTGGTTTTTTTTAACAGAAAAAACCGGTTTTAAAAATAGCATTTTATTTCAGAAAACATAAATAATTTTTTAAATATTCATAAAGACAGATTTCTTAGGTTTTTTTTTTTTTTTTTTTGAATTTCAAAAAGTGCAACCGGTTTTTTTAAAATACCAACTATTCGAACTATTCGAAAACCGGTTTCTCAAAAAAGTCGAATAATCGATCACTCTACTTTATACCCACCATCAAGTTTTTCAAATTTTACGTTATATTAGAGGTGGGCGGTAAAGTAGGCGGATCACGCCCATTTTTTGTTTCCAAGTTTATATCGACCCTCGAACTATTTGTACAAAATTTCGTTATCGTACATGCTTCTGTTTGAGAATTATCAGCAGAAAAGTATAAAATAAAGCTACAACGGACACCCTGTGATTCTAGTCTTTTGCCCATAACTTTTTTATTTATGAACCGATTTTTCTCATTTTAAATACCAAACAAACCTTATATAAGACAAATGTTTGAGCCAAATTTCGTCCTCCTACGTTGCACCCTATTCTGCTTTCAACAGACAAACAGACAGACAGACGGACGGACATAGCTAGATCGACTCAGAATCTAACCAGGACCCAGAAAATATATACTTTATAGGGTCTTAAATGATTCCTTCGACATATTATACACGGAATGACAAAATCAATATACCCCCATCTTTTTGATGATGGATATAAAAAATACTTTTTATTTTTTAATAAATAAAAATCACACTTGACAATCAATTTACATTTCCTATATTAAAACCATTTTAATATACTAATGAAACATTGCACAAAATTTAACGAATTATGTGTGAAAAATTATCTAAAATTAATGAAAAATGTATTAATAGCACTTTTTATTAAATCATCTTAAAAATATGAATCATAATAAAAACTTTATTTGCGTTTAAAAAATGAACAAAATATAATATTTTTATTTCTTTTAATTATACATATTTAATTCAAAATCTATAATACCTACTAAATTTAGATTTAAAATATGTTAATTTATTTTAATACCTTTTGTTGAAAATTGTATATAAATAAAATTAACTCATATCTAAATATTTATTAAGGAAATTGAAAGTATTTCTTGTTTACATTTTAAAAAAAATAAAACAAGGCGCGCGAATCTGTAACATCATCATAATCATAATCAAGTTCACATCATTATCATTTAAAGATTTAACAAAAGAAACTAAAAACTAAAATCCCAAAAAGCAAAAACACCTTTATACGAATAAAAAAATTACGTAATATTTAAACCATGTCTGCGGTTTTGGGTTTTTTCTTCTTTTTTAATGTATTTGGCTTTTTATATATGTTTCATGTCTTCGTTTTATATTTATAAGTTTTGAATGAATAACTATCTACTTACTAACTTACTTAGTAGGAATATTAAAAGTAGATGTGATTTTATAAGAAAATATGCTTCAAATAAACAACAACATACTATAAACATAGTAAATAAGTATATATGTATTTAGTTTATAGTAGGTAAGAGTCTAGTATAAAATATATAAATATGATGCTTTTTGTGGCACCAACAAAATATTGTTATGAATAATAAAAAATACATAAACTTTTATGAAAAACTATTTACATCTACCTAAATGACAAGTATCATCGTTGAAAATATAGACTAAAAATAGTAAAAAAGAAAAAGTAAAATATGCCAGAAAAAGATGCATAAGGAAACTGCTGCTGTTTCTTATAATTTTGTTGATGATGATGCCGAATCTGTTGCTGTTGCTCTAACCACTGTTGGTAGTATGGTGGATGTTGATGATGTTAAACATATTAAGAAATAAAACATGCATAAGTAGTTGCTTGGTATTATACATATAGCAGCAAAATAAAGCAGCATTTCTTTGTTTATATGATGTTATACTTGTTTATTTTTTTAATTTCATATTATGACATAAATTATGTCGCATTTAAATTAATTATTAAATTAAAGAGGAGTTTAGTATTTTAACCCATTAATAATGTTGACTTAAAAAGTGTATTAATCTTAATGGATTATAAATTTAAACAGGTAACATGTCAGATTAACTAAAGCTACTTGTATCGACATACTGATTAAAAGGTATGTAGATATATATTTCATAATGCTATAAAAATTATATTAGACTTCAGATTTTAACAAACTATTTTATTTCATTTCCAGCCAGAATACCCTTAGACTAAACAGGAAAACGCAATGTCTCAGGCAACACTAAACCACTTTTTTTAATTGATTCAAGTTTTCCTGATAAATCGCTATATATAAGGAAATTAATCGAGATCAATATATGGTACAGCGTCATTTAGAGACTTAGTACATAATACTGTCTATCCGAATTAATTGAGTATCCCGTTCCGCATAATATTTTTTTTTTTTTTTTGTCAACCTGTGCTTAAAATTTGTCATTTAAAAAGCTTTGTTTTAGATTAGTAAGAAAGTTTTACTAAAACAAGAATTTCACAATTGCAAGAGAGAAAGAGATAAATGTTGTTTTACAAAAGAGTGCCAACTTCCCTTCTTATTAGTCTTTGTTTTTCAGAAATTTATAAAAAGTCACAAGTTAAATTGACAAACGGGCATACGGACAGACACAATTAAACCATAATAGATTTTCACTGTTTATTATATTTTGTTGATTTTTATTCATATTATAGAATATTAAGAATTTCTTTATAGTGCTTAGCCGTAAAAGAAAAAAACAAACAAGCGCGAATTTTATATTCGGCTCGGCCGAATCTATATACCCACCATCAACTTTTTCAAATTTTACGTTTTATGGGAGTTGGGCGGTAAAGTGGGTGGACCACGCCTATTTTTCATTTCCGAGTTTACATTAGTCCTTGAACTATTTGAACACAAATTCAAATTTATTAACCGATTTTGCCCATTTTCATGCTTTTGTTTAAGATATATTAGCAGAAAAGTATGAAATCAAGCTACAACGGACACCCTGTGTTTCTAGTTTTTAGCGCATAACTTTTTTTATCAACCGTTTTTGCCCATTTTCAATACCAAACAAACCATATATAAGATAACTATTTCAGCCAAATTTCGTCCCCCTACGTTGTACGAGCCCTATCCTGCTTTCAACAGACAGATACACAGACGGACAGACATAACTAGATCGACTCAGAATCGAACCAGGGCCCAGAAAATATATACTTTATGGGGTCTTAAATGATTCTTTCGACATGTTACACACGGAATCCATCCATCTTTTTAATGGTGGGTATAAAAATCAAAAAAATTAT
Source organism: Protophormia terraenovae (assembly GCA_951394005.1). Lineage (NCBI taxonomy): Eukaryota > Metazoa > Arthropoda > Insecta > Diptera > Calliphoridae > Protophormia > Protophormia terraenovae. The sequence continues at coordinate 76,662,454 of OX596076.1, read as the reverse complement.
ATGAAAATATGAAATATCGTTTTAAAGTTACCGCAATATTAGAGATGTTTCCAAGCGAATTTTCATTATTCTCGTTTCGTTTTTCAAATAATACCCCCTAAAAAAATATTTTAAGTAAATTTTAATTCAACTTAAGAAATATTTGAATACTGCGAAAAAGTTTCTAATCAAGTTTCAACGAAAAGCTATGAAGAAAGTTTCTTTAAATATATTCTAATTAGGCCTATATACAAAACTTTTACTAATTAAACTTTTTTAAAAAACTTAAGTTTCTTTAAAAAGGTTAAAACTAAACTTTTTTTTATTTTTTTAAATTCCTAATTAGCAATTTCATTAAGCTTTTTATAAAAAGCTTCATTAAAAACTAATTTTAATTAAGATAATATTCCTTAAAAAGCATTAAAAATAACTAAATTTTATAAAACAGAAACTTCAAGAATTTACTTTTTATTTAATTTTCTTCAATTTAAAATAAAATTTATATTTTTTTATAAAACTTAGAACTAGACTTCTTTAAATAGCTTTTAATTAAGATTCTAAAGAAAAACATTAATTCAATTGTTTAACATTTAATAAAAAGCTAATATTAAAATAAGCTTTAGAAAAGCTCAATAACAATGATTTCTTTAGAGGAACTTAGCAAATTTTCAATCATAATTATGTAAGTAGGGTAGATGGGGGAGAGTACGATATAGGGGCACAATTCTCTTGCAAACGAAGTCAAATTTTTTGTGTTAACAATTTATTTATTTTTTTCCTTTATCCCATATCTTTCATCCATCAAATTTTGATATTTTTTTTCAATTTACATTTGTTTTGAGGTGGACGTGATTTAATTGCTTTTTCAATACTCAAATATTTCACGGTGGGTATTTTCTGTGATAACTTTCATAGTTGAGGTTGATTAAAGATTTTTTACATATTATAAACTTAGTAATTAAAAATTGAAAATATGTGTTTAATCAATTCCTTTAAAGTGTAAAAAAAAATATCACTTACGCTAAATTCCTCCTGGGGAGCATTTGCCAAACTGCTAATAGGCCAATCTAACTTATAATTCAGGAATGTCGTAATGACCTACGAGTCACTTAGACACTTTCTAAATAAATAGTCATTTAAAAAAATAGTTCTTTTTTTCATAAAATCTGCTCTCCTGCATTCGATTTGGCCGCGCGGGAAGCAATTTTAAATGGATCTCAATATATTTCCTGACTAAATACCGTCAATAAATTAAAAAAAAACTCGCGTGACATATTTTTTATTAATCGATAAAATTGAAACTCTTCTAAAATTCATCATTTTTGGCCAATGCTGGATGTAGGGCGTAAACCTAAATCAATGCAAAATTTCTCTATTAACCATTTATGAAGCCTATTCTGTTGAAATATGTAAAGAAACAACTTTTTTATTAAAACAACTTTGAGAAAAAAGTGAAAGAATAGTACTATAATTTTGTAAATAATAACCATTTTTCATACTAATTTCAGAGTATCGACTTTGAAAATTTTTCACGTTTAGACGAATGAAGAAAATCGAAAAATTTTTGCAACGTATTATTTCGGAATATATTCCAAATTACACAATATTTTTAAAAAGATTTTCCCTCATATGCCTCAGGACTTATTCCCAAAAAAAAAAAAAAAGTAAATGATGTCGAGGAAAAAAAATCAAAAACTACAAATTCAAGTTTAAATATATTTTTAACTATAAGAGATAATTTAGATTAACTTCTTTAAACACACAAAAATATTTAAAATCGGACTTTATAGAAGTTACGATTTTTTGAAACTTTTACATACTCGACTTTGACACCCTGTAGGTTATCTCGTGTTATCACAAGGTGACTACTGGATAATTTTTCTGAAAGCTTGGGTTCTCCTCAACAACAGTTTTAACAAGATTTCAATTCAATCCTAGCAGTAGTTTAGAAGATACCAATGTATGTTGTATAGTTAAGGGGCTCAGTAGGCTCAGTAGTACAAATTCAAAAATGTTTAAAAAGGCTTTAAGAGAGTTTCCCTTTTTTTCTGAAAATGTACACCTTCCCCAAAGGAGTATTTTAAGTAAACTTTTTATTCAAGTTAAAAAATATGTTAATACCACAAAAAAGTTTCTTATTAAGCTTCATTAAAAAGATAAGAATTTTCTTAAAACATCCTTTAATTAGGCTTACATAAAAAGCTTTTAATGAATCATCGTTATAAAGCTTAAATTCAGTTCCTTTAAAAAATTTAAACTAAACTTTTTTATTTCATATTTCTAAGTTATTAAAATAACTATGATTTAAGAAAAGGAACTTTGATTGAAACTTTAAGGATTTTCTATTTTAAATTTTCTTCAATTTACATAATTACATATTTTAAATGCGAAATTGCTTTAAAGCATTGATAGGCACAAAGAGAAAACATACAAATCCATTGGTCGATCTGCATAGAACTGAAATTGAAAATTATTTTTTAAATTTTTTTTTTTTTTTTTTGTTGATGTGTGTATATGAAAAGAGCGAATACTCTCTGCACCTGGGTGCTATGGGTACCGACCAATGCTTTAAAGAATCGCGAAAAGTACCGTAAAAGAATTAAAAAAGTATTATTAAAATATCAAAGCTTCAAGAATATACTCTACTGATCAAATATGTTAGTAAATAATTCATTCAATTAACAGCTTTTTTAAATTTGCATCTCTCACCAAAATGATTATATCAATTATTAAAAATGAAAAACAGAAAAAAAATTTCCAATTAAAAACTTAATTAAATCAATTAAGTGGTTGATTAAATCAATTAAAAATTTAAATGAGAAATAAAATCTTACTTAAATTTGATTTTTATTTTAGTTTTATTTGAACATATATATTATATATTTCGATGCAAAATTAAACAACTGTGTCAATTGAAAAATATATGGTAATATTTTTTTCTGTCTTGGCTTGAATATTTTTATGCTAATACTTCCCAAAAATTTTTCAGTAGTCCTCAGTATTAAATAGTATTACAAACTACTAACAAATATTTTGATTAGCTTACCTTATCCATTATGCCTTGTTATTTAAACAATATAACACAATTTAAATTATGTATTCAACTATTTTCAAGAGACTTACCTAAAATAAAAGAAAAATGTAAAATTGATTAGATATTTTGTTTGACAAAATCTTTAAAAAATAATAATAAAAAAACAAAAATTTTAAGAGTACTTGTGTTATATTAAAAAGTTTTCTTTTATAACAACTAAAACAAAATAATTTTCAATTTCCATTATTTCAATTTCCCAATAAACCAACTTTTCTTTAACCACTTAAAAGCATCGCAAAACTTTAACACTTTAAAAGAATCTGTAAAAGAAACAATTACTACAAAACGAAAAAAAAAAAAAACAAGTTTAAACAATTAATAGAAAGATTTCCTCTTCAATAGCTATTAATCCATTGAATCTTGTCTAAAACTAAAGCAATTAAAGTAAAACATGTACAACTATTGTTGTATTTAACCTCAAATAACCAAGTTTTGCCTGTTGGCCTCCCCCCGGCTTTGGTGAACTGAAAACACATTTACGGAAAACAATCTCAACACTTTGTATTGTTAAAAGCCCATGAAATGAAGATGAAAAAAAAAAGAAAAACTAAAATGGAAAAAACGTGATTAGGAAAATCATTTACAACAACATTCAGTGAATCTTCATTTGGGGGTCTTTTAATACCAACAAATCAACAGCAATTGAAGCCACAACAAACTTATAGAAAATCTTCAACTTGAACTTGAACATTGATGAAGAAGAGCACGTTATAAAAGCCAACAAAAAACTACCATCCAACATACCAATGTGTGGTGCATCTTTTATACTTAAATACCCTTCCACATGCAACCACTTTCTGCCGGTCTGTGGCATGTCTACCAAAATGTCTTGTAATTGTGTTTTCGAGAAGAGCATAAGTTGGATGTGTAATGTTTTGCAAATACGAGTTAAAGGTCGAATTTGCATAGCCCTTTAACAATATATTTTAGCAATCTAAAGATAATATTTTTTGTATGTGAAGTTTGACAGCTTAAAGATATAAATTCAACAATTAACTTTAAATAAGTTCATAAAAATCTCCAAAGACCAGTGATCGACACCCATAGCCCTTAGCGGCCGAGTGTTTTATGGCATTTTTACATACACAACACGAACGTCAACAAGAGTCACAACAAACGTCGTACAAAAAACAATTTCGTATAAAAAGCGTAAGAAAAGAAATCGCATCAATATATTTAAATTTTATCTCCTCTATTTTAGCCGATTGGTCTCTCGATCCATTCAAAATACTTGGAGAAATAAAAAGTATATGCTTCATTTGTTTTAAAAGAATTTTTTCCTCATCGAATTACACAATATATCCTAACTTTTTTAACTTAACATTAAAATTAGTTTTTTTACTTGAACATTTAGCAGTAAATTTTATCTTGTCTCAAAAACTTTAACAAACTTAGTAGACTTTTCTTTAATCATACGCTTAAGGGTATTGTAAACCAATCATCAAGTATCTCTAACAACAATAGAAGAATACAAAACAAAGTTATAATAAAAACGCTATTACATTAAGTATTATGAAACAATAGTCTAACAAAACTTTAATTTTTTTTCTCTTCCTCTCTTTAAACCACCATAAAACCACTAACAATGTGGTACAGAGTACAAAATGAAGATGAAAAATTAAAGATGATTTTTTTTTCTTTTGTAACTTAAAGGCCAATAATAACGATGACGACAATCAAACCAATAAAAACTAAAGAAAACGTTAGTTGGGCGACTTTAAAATACAAGAAACTTGGCAATAAGACATGAAAAAAAAAAAAAAAAAAAAAGTAAAAAAAAAAAACCGACATTATTAAATTATTGTTCAAATAATACAATCGTCCCAACAGCAATTGAAATTAATAATAGAGGAATTTTTATTGCATTTTATAGTGATATTTTGAAAAACAAACCAAATTGATTTCTTAAACTATTTAACTTGTGTTTCTTGTTACAACATCAAAATAAATTAAACTTCCGTTGATTTGAAAAGAAAGAAAAAAAATTAAATGTTTAGGCTAAAAAGAATTTGTAATGCTTATGTATCTTAAGGGGAAAGAGAAGAAATTTAGATTTTGTAATAATGTAATTAAATATTATTTAAAGAAAATTTTAAATGTTGGCAATAAAAAAATTAATTTTATTTTTAAATGTAGCAAATATTAGTTGAGCACATAAGTATTTATTGGTAATAATTATTTAAAAAAAAAATACATATCCGATATATATTATGGCATCACTACATTATTTACATTTCCTTTCACTAGTAAACATAAATATTTTGAGATGATTACATGAAATAACTCAAAATTGCAAAAGGAAATGAAATAACTCCCAAAAGAATTTCGTTTGAAGTTATTTCATTATGAAATATCTTCCCATAGAAAAAAATTAAATAAGTTCCATAATGAAATAAAACCCAATTTGTATGGATAAAATGTTTGGAGTTATTTGGTCTTTTTGCTGGGAGTTATTTCATTGTAAAGTTACTTCACGGTACCTATTTAAGAACTTCCTTACTTAGATTCAAACCCTAAATAATTGAAAAGTGAAACAAAATGTTTATTATTTCATCAGCAGTTTGGTATTTAAAACTAATAAAGATAGGTGGTTGCGAGTCCACATAAACCTTGTGAGCAATGTACAGGGCGTCATTTTCAAGATATCTTGATGAAACTTGGCACGAATAATTATTATTGGTACAATCTATCGAAATTTTTTATGATCAGTGTATAAAACTCCCGCCGGATCTCCTGCAAATGATATGATCAAGTAAATTTTTGTTAAAAGCCCAGAAATATACAATTATCGGTCCAATATTAGACATAGGTTTCATATAAGGCCCCTTCCGAATTTTGAAGAATATACACAATGGTATAGGGTCATATGGTTGGGCTTGATCAACTATATATATGTAATTCCTTCTTGTTATTTCCTACACCACCATAGGTAGTTGGGGTATAATACGTTTATGTTGATGTTTGTAACGCACAGAAAAATCTTTGAAGTATACTGTTTAACTCAGAATCACTTTCTGAGTCGATTTAGCGATGTCCGTCCGTCTGATCGGCTGGCTGTCTCTCTGACCATGTAAATCTTGTGAACAAAGTACAGGATGCAATTTAAAAATATATTGATAAAGTTTGACATTATTAATTATTTTGGCTTAATCTTTGTGCTAACTTTCATAAAAATCATTCCATAATTGACCATTGCTGCCATATAAATCTTTTCACTTATTAAAGTATCGGTCTACAATTGGCCACAGGTCTATTATGAGACCCCTCTACCAATTTTTAAATAATAAATATTATCTAAAATTAATTAAATTTGAAAGCTCGTAAAGGTTTTGCTAAATGTTAGGTCATATTAAGCAAATATATAACGTAAATAACTAAATAAGAATATCTTGATTCCTTAAATTAAATAAAAAACAGAATTTACTTAATATAAAAGAGAGTAAATATATTTAAAATTACATAAACATTTTGATGACGTTGCACATTGGGGTAAAAGGGATCGAAAATGGCGATTAATTCAGGGAAAGGTGATGTCACTATCTTAATGATCACGTTTTATTTTTTTTTTTTTTATTGATTATTAGGTAAAAAAAATTTGTTTAAGAATTTTAAGATTTTTTTTTTTTTTTTTTGCAGAATGGTAGAGTTAAATGGGTCGAAAATTATACATAATTCAGGGAAAGGTGATATCAACACTTTAATGATCACGTTTAATTTTTCTATTTATTAGTAAGTAAAAAAATATATTCTTACAATTATAAGATGTTTTTTGGCTGAATGGTAATGTACGTCCGTCCGTCTATACATTTGGGTTAAAAGGTGATATTTTGATGATCATATTCTATTTTTTCTATTTATTAGTTAGTAAGAAAATGTATTTTTTAGAATTCTAAAATATTTTTTTTGCAGAATGGCATTGTCTGTCCGTCTATAAATTTGGGTTAAATGAGTCGAAAATAACACTTAATTCAGGGAAAGGTCATATCAATAATTTAATATTTAGATTTAGTTCTTATATTGGTCAAGAAGTAAAAAGATAATATACTTTTGGAATTTTAAAACTTTTTTAAACAATTTTAAACTATGTCCTTCCGTTTGTCTGTTTATTAATTTTTTTAAACTTGCCAATTCAAAATCGTTTATTTTTTGACTCAATAAAGATATCGACTTCAAATTTTCTTTATTCAATAGACAATTTTATTCTTTAATAAACTGCAAAAAATATGATAAAGTCGGTTTAAAATGTTGAGATATATATGGAAAAGACTTGACCAACAAATTGCAAAGTTGAGATTGTTGAAACTTCAAATGCATATATCTCGAAGAATATATAAGAGAAATAGTATATGCAAGCTTGTCTTCTAAAGAATTTATCAAGTAGTTTAATATGATCTAAAAATCTTGAAAATCAAGTAAGGAATAAAAATTCGCCAGTGGTTAAACCTTCTCTATGACATTAGTACCCTATTTTTAACCCCCATAGCTCCGTTCCTGAAGCGTATATGGATCTTGCTTCTAAACTCAAAATGCTTCTGCTATGCCTATGTGAAATTTTATGTAAATCCAACCAGCCGATTAGAAGTTACAGATTTATTATGATTCTGCCCCACTATTTAATGGGGGCACTGTCCTAGTGTATTTTAGGACAATTTTCAAAAAATTAACAAAAATATTAGGACAAAATATAATTTACAAACACTTGAAGAAAGGTACACTTAAATACCTGAAGTTGATTATTCCATTTTAAATTTTTACTTTAAAAGATCTTTTATTTAAGACAGATCAACTGTTGATGAAAATTTAATTTTTCACTCCTTTTCAAAAATGTAAAGAAAATGTTTAACTTTGACAGATCCTTATGAGCAAACAACACAATATAGCTTAAAGATTTTAATTGATAGTGATACATAATTTTATTTATTTTTATTTGATACCCAACTTTATTACAAAAATTAAATTTCAAACTTTGACGCCTTTTACCCCAACATGCGGTTATAGATTAAATTTTATAATGTACATTATTTTCTACTCCTTGTGTATGTAAAATTCATGAGAATTTTATTAGTATCATATAGAAAGTTGCAAAATTGATTTTTACTAAAAGTGGCCTAATAGCTGGCCATAGTTTTCTCCACAAAATACTTGATAAACATATGGGCTAAATTTAATATAAACTTTCAAAAAAAAAAGTCGTGGCCTTTTTTTATTAATATTACATTCTATATTTCCTTTCCTTAAAATCGGTTAAATGAAAAGTGGAAAGTGGACGTAAAAGAGGAGGAGAATTAAAAAAAATAAAAAATCACATAATATCTAAGCGAAGCTTTGTACTCTATTTAATAATAAAACCCCATAAATATATCGAAATTTACTGATTTAAATATTTTTTATTTACACACATAACAATGAAAAAAGTGTTCCAAAATGTCTGAAGTTTAAGAGTCTACCAAATTGAAATTCGAACTAACTGCAACACCCTTTGGAGACTGACAGATTGGAGACTGATAGCATTCTTTCATTTCGCATTGGAATCATTGAGGCAATATTTGATGACCCAACATTTTTCTCATAGAGTAATTAATATGATTTCTATTAAACCATCATGTATTAAACAATTTTTTACCAGAAACACTGGACATTTTATTTTACTTATTTTAGCAACAGTTTTATTATTATTATTTATTTTTTTTAATTCTAAATTGTTCCAATCATCTTGTATTAAAAATGTCCACATTATTACCACTTAGTGGAGTCTGTACGTTTTATAGATAAAGCTCAAGCATGTATATGGAAAATTCCATTATAATCTCAGATGTCAATCTGCCAGCTTAGTTGTAATATATAGTATTTTAATTCTGCCAATTGCACCAGTTGAATGACACCTGTTTAGTTTTCCTGGCTGTAAATTTTATTTTGAAGGTTAAATACTTTTTTTATTCTCACAGACAGTTTAAAATTTTTTGAATACCAACAATTAGCGTGTTTAAATATAATTAAAAATAGTTTTTTATTTCTAGATTTTTAAAATTTTATTGCATTTTATATTTAATTCAAAAAGGGCAATAAAATAGTTATTGAAGGACATTGGGAATATAAATTGTAATTAAAGGTTTAAAAACATAAATATCTTTTTTAGGTTTTTGAAAAACATTAAACATTGAGGATGCTTTAGGGAGTGTAAATTATAAGACAACTAGATTTCCATGAAACTTCTAGTAAATAAATTTAAAATTTAATTTTAACAGACAAGACACCCTGGGACATCTTTTTTTCTTTATAACTAAAGAAAACTAGTTTAAATTTATTTTACTTCCCTGTTTAAAACTGAAAAGAAGACAACTTAACTTTGTATAAAAATCAATTCATATGGAAATTATTATTTTATTTTTTTTTTTAGCATTAATCAATCATTGTAAATTTTAGTTGGGAAAATAAAACCATTATATCAAAATTATTTTAACTAAAAAAAGTCAAGGTCAACTCTGAAAATAACTAAGCAACATAAAGACAAGTTATGTTTTACTGTAGATATGAATAAAATCAGCTAAAACAAGTTTCATTTTTATATGACATATTTTAAAATTACTTTATTTTAGCGTTTTTTGTGAATTTTTAATTTTATTTTAAAGAAAATGAATAATAAAACAGAACAACAACCTGCAGAAAAACAAAATGCATACTAATGATTTATAGATGTGTAAAATCCCAGTAGGAAATTATGAAAAGAAAGGAACTAAATAAGAAGATTTATTGTAAACTATCAACAAAGGCCATATACATATTTATAATAACAATGCATTACAAAGTAATACATTAGGTAATGAATTATTTTACAATTTATAATATCAAATAAATTATCGTAATAACAATTAACATCCCAGCAAAAACGTGGTAATGGCATGTAGTTACGGATGTAGTTACTTTGTAATGACAACAGCATACTGTCTGCATTACATAGAAGTTGTTTAGTAACTAATTATTTATAACCCGAGTGGAAATAATTATTTATGATCAGATTTTTTGATTCATATATTTAAAGATGGGATACATGCATATGAATTAATTTGTAATCTAAAAGAGTTTATTTTTATTACATTTATTTTAATTACATTTTTGGTTGTTCTTAAGATTTTTAAATTAAAATTTATAAAATCTTTTTACAACAACAAAAAAACTATTCTATATCCTGACATTTCATTACTTATTTATAACCTAAAATGTAACTAGTTCCTATTGTTATAACTATTCATGACTTCAGTATTACTATAAAATCAATGCGTTACTGAGCAGCTTGAAAGTAATTAGTTATTGTACTGACTCCTAAGTAATGTATAGGGTAAGTAGTTGCCTCTAATGTCATCACCGTGTTAAAATAATGAGTTATTCAGCTAATGTGTAATTAGTGAAGAACCATTATATTAGCTTCTTAACTCGTTACATGGCAACCAAAGTTTTTGCTGGGATGTAAATACTAATAAAATTTATATATCGATAATGATTTAAGTTTATATGAAGAAAGGATCTTTAAATTGAAATATATTGCAGTACTGATTTTAAATTTAAACAATACGATATGCAGCTGATTTATTAAAAGAAACTGAATTAAATTTATTTATCTAAAACTCTTTACTTAACTTAAATTGTCGGTCATGTTGTGTATGTGTCAAGAGATGCTCTCGGCCACTGAGGTATATAGGCGCAGATTACTGATATATGTAAATATCTTTGCTTTTAAAATGTGTATAATTCCTAGAGTTTCTTTTCATTGATAAAAGAAATAAATAAAAACAAGAAAGAAAAGTATAGTTGTTCAAGCGCAACCATTTTGTACGTAATTTAATTCGGGAAGTGGTCTTATATTCGACCTGTGGCCAATTATGGACTGATATTTTTATTAAGCGAAATTTTTCTTCACAAGAAATATACATATGAATTATAGGGTGATTCAATGGAATCTGTGGTCTATTATGGACTGACCCTCATTAGAGTTGGCACTGCAATTCCCACTAATTTTTGTCAAGCATTTACTTAATATCATTTGTATAGGATTTATGGTCCAATTATGAACCGATCTTCACGAAATTTAACATAAAAGTTTGTACTCATACAAAGCCATATTTCATTAAAATATTGTGATATTTAAGGCAAAATCCAGCTCCTGGTCCATGTAGTCATTTGTATGGAAGCTATGTAAAATAATGGACCGATCACAACCAATTTCAATGAACTTAGTCCATTGATCATAAAATATCTGCGCACTAAATTTCATTGAAATATACTATTGGTTGTTACAAATATCTGCACAAACACATAATATCCTCCCCACCCATGGTGGTGTAAGAAATAACAAGCGCGAATGTTATATTCGGCTGGGCCGAATCTATATACCCACCATCAACTTTTTCAAATTTTACGTTATATGGGAGGTGGGTGGTAAAGTGGTCGGACCACGCCCATTTTTTGTTTCCGAGTTTACATTGGTCCTTGAACTTTTTGAACACAATTTCATGAAGTTTCAACTTATATGTGAGGTGGGCGGTAAAGTAAACGGACTACGCCCATTTTTAGTTTCCAAGTTTATATCGACCCTCAAACTATTTATAAAAAATTTCGTTGTAGTACGTGCTTTTGTTTAAGAGATATCAGCAGAAAAGTATGAAACGGACAACTTGTGTTTCTAGTTTTTATCCTAAATTTTTTTTATTTATTAACCGATTTTGCTCAATTTCAATACCAAACAAACCTTATATAAGATAAATATTTGTGCCAAATTTCGTCACCCCTACGTTGCCTTGTTCGAGCCCTATCCTGCTTTCAACAGAAGGACAGACAGACGGACATAGCTAGATCGACTCAGAATCTAACCAGGACCAATAAAATATATACTTTGTGGGGTCTTAGATGATTCCTTCGACATGTTACACACAGAATGACAAAATAAATATACCCCCCATCTTTTTGATGATGGGTATAAAAATATTTTTTTGACACGAGTTTAAGTATAAATCTAACTCTTTTAAAGCTAAACAACCTGAAACTACTTTATTTAAAAAATTTCTTATTGGGTTCTCTTTTTATTTTATACTAATATAAACCAACAAAAAATCATGCACACACACACGCATCCGACAAGTTTAATTTAAAAATATGTCTTTTAGATCTTTTGACAGAAAACTTTTCTGTATTTTTTTCTATATCTTGTCAACAAAATACTAGTAAAGTGTTTGTTTTTAATATAATTTTTTGTTTTTGTAGATTTTTCTTTTTTTTTATATTAATTTTGAGTTCATTGTCACATGTCAAAGAGATGTTTCATTGAGAAAAAATGCGTTAAAGGTGTATGCATTCTCTACATACGAATAAATATATTTCTGTGGGTTTTTTTTTATCTGTTGCATAAATTTAAATGCAATTTAAAATTTATTAAAATAAAACTTTTTTTCTTTTTAGGCGTTTTATCTTAAAAGAAAACTGAAAGGCCTTTATTTACATAAAAACATCAGTAAAGATGCCTCTTTTTTATGTGCATTTTATTGTACTTGTACTTACTTCCCTATGTTTAGACTTGCAGATTTTTGTTTTACAAAATTTATGTTTTTCTTGTAATGTTGCTGCATTAACAAGATTTTTTCAGTTGCAAATATTGTTGTTCAGTTTATGTTGCAAATGATGCCTAGTATTTCCGTTTCTTTTTTTTTTAATTTTTACTGTTTGATATATCCATTTGTCTGTAGGTAAGTTCATATGAGTTGAAGTGCATAATGTGGATTTTGTCGGTCTTTAAATTGCAAATATGTTAATAATTATAGCTTTAGGTTTAATTTTGAACATAGCATGTAAGCTTAATGGCAACAGGAAGAATGTGATGCACAAACAGTAAAAAGCCCTATAGGTGACAAAAATTTTTATCTATATATATTAAAGAGTAACGAGACTGACTGATTTATCATCGCACAGCCCAAATGCCAGAAGCTAAAAATTTTTAAAATTTGCCTTTTTAGGGAGAAAACGTATAAGAGTTATAATTTGGTACTTTTTTTGACACCATACGTATCTTCTAAACCAGTTTACATGCAAATAAAATTTACAAAAATTGAAACTCAAAAATGACAAATACAAATTCAGTACTTTTTGTGAATTCTAACAATTAAGAGGTAAACATTTGGGGTATTCACACGGTGTGCTATCAAGTCTTATTGTCATAAAATACTAAAGTTTTATGATAGTTTTAAAAAAATTGTTGTTGTGCTTTAAAGAAAAAAGTCCTAAAATAATAAGACCTTTTATGATGTGTTTATTGTTTTGTCATAACTAAACTTTGTAAATAGGGTGATCGACGTGGTTTTCCAACCGGTTTTAAAACCGGTTTTTTCAGTCAATGTGCTTTCGGTTTTTTCAAAATATTAATTTTTCGAATGTCGAATAGACCGGTTTTTTAAACACAAAAAACCGGTTTTAAAAATAGCATTTTATTTCAGAAAACATGTACTAAATAGTGATAGTGATATTTGAAAATTTAGGAATAATTTTTTAAATATTCATAAAGACTGATTTCTTATGTTTTTAAAATATAGTTTAAGTCTAAATTGGAATTTATTCTGTAATATTAAATAAATAAATAATTAATAATTATCCTGTATGACCCAATTTAATTTTTTTGATCCAATATTTCCTTTATTTTTTAAAGGTGTTGTGTTAAAAAAGTTTCACCCGCAGAATCGTTTCAATTGAGACAGGCTTCCATATTAAGCCATGGTTTCTGTTTATGCTAACTAAAATTTTGATGATTTTTTCTACAATTTTGAAACATAATTATCTTCTAGTCATCTAGATATATAATTTGCTTAGCATTTTTTTTCTTTCCAGAGCTTTCTGAAGCTACCAAACGACGTACAAAATTAAAATTTGGCTTAATTATAATACTTTTTGTCCAACAAATCCTAATGGAGCCATATTTTGAAATTTTTATCAGGGAGCGGATATAAGAGGATTTATGTGTCTTTTTCTAAAAATTTTTTTTCTTTCCAGAGCTTTCTAAAGCTCCCAGAAGACATAGAAAATTAAAATTCAGCTTAATTATAACCCTATTCTAACGGAGCCAGATTTTGAAATCTCTATCAGGGAGCGAAAATACGTGGATCTATATATATGGATTTAAATATATTTTTCCTAAGCAATGTTTACTTTCCAGAGCTTTCTGCAGCTCCCAGATGACGTAAGAAACTAAAAATCTTATAAAACTATTCGTTCAACAAATTCTAACAGTACCAGATGTTTCTATCAGGGACCAAAAAGTCTGTTTTGGTATTAAGAACTTTTGAGTTGCTTGTTGTTTGCTCTCCAAATCCTATAAAAAACTGATTCTGTATTTCGGCCAGGGAGCGCATTTACGACGATTTTTTTATTTTGAAAGGTTTACGAATTTAAAACTTTAATCAATATTATTCCAATAAATTTGAATGGCTTCAACTAATTGACTTCGATTAGGGAGAGGAAGGCGTCTAAATGTTGTTCATATTTTTTTCTTTTAATTTTCGGATTTGTTTGTGCATATTTTCATTATTATATTATTTTTCCTGACATTGTCAAGCTTTTACGCTTGTATTTAATAAATTTTAACTTAATTATAAGAATTGATTTTTTTAAAGAAATGTAGTCTTTTGATATAAATATTAACTTCTGCAAAAAAACGGTTAAACGGTTTTTTCTGAATTTCAAAAAGTGCAACCGGTTTTTTTAAAATACCAACTATTCGAACTATTCGAAAACCGGTTTCTCAAAAAAGTCGAATAATCGATCACCCTAGGTGTAAATCTAAGTCGAAAGGGAAAAACTCTTCGTCGAGCCGGTGGTAATATTTAGAAGTTACCGCCATTGAATATTCGCAATATATACGTAAACATGCTATAAATTTGTGCATAGTTCTATAACTTCAAAATTAATTACATTTTATTAATTTATTTATAAAAGTTATTAACTTTTATAAAGTTAAATCAAAAAAAAAAAAAAAAATTGAAACATTTAAAAAATAAAAGGAAGAAAATTTTGTTTGTATACTTTAGCTGACTAGCAGCCACCGAACGTATTTAAAATAACCGCCGTCAGAAAATATTGCCGGCTTAGTCATCGACAACAGCTGTTTATGTTTATGTTTTAAACAATTTCTTTTGTGCCAAAAAATATTTTATAATTTTTATAAAAATTGATTTTTTAGAAGACTCAGGTAATTTTAATTTTATCTTATTTACTTGAATCAGCCATAACAATATCCAATATGTATTTTTCGCACAAACCGGTTATTATTTCAGATTTTTGACTTGTTTTTGGCATTTTCATTAAAAATATTTGTAATTTTTTTATAATTGTATTTTTCATTTATCAGCTGACTCAAATTTGAAATAGCATACTAACTTATGAGGGTTGCTCACAGCAGTCATATTCTTTCGTGTTATTATTTTATGATATATGACTTTATGACGACCGTGTGAATACCCCAATTGTATCTATTTTTGGTACCTTCTTTCATATATATATATTTTTTTTTTTTTATATTATTACAATTTTGTCTATACAATTTTTGTAACATTCATTGGGGGAAAAAAGTACCAAAAAGGGATACAAGCGAAAAATTGCATTTTATTCACTTAATAATGAATTTTCTGTAATATTAAACCTAGAAACATGAACTTTTGTATATGTAGTCCTAAGTGAGTAATAATGCCCCCTGTGCACTTTTTTGTTCTTTTAATGGTGATTGTGGTACTTTTTTAATCTTTTAATGGTAATTACTGATTTGAATGAGAATTTAAAAGGGACTTGTGGTACTTTTTTGTTCTTCTAATGATACTTTCTGAATTTTTTATAATATTGAACGAAGAAACATGATATTAAAGATATTTGGTCTAAGTAAAGATTTTTTATAATATTGAACGAAGAAACATGATATTAAAGATATTTGGTCTAAGTAAAGATATTTGGTCCTAAGCCGGGGTTCACACACACCAATTTTACTTGTCGCAATTCTGAGTTCATAGAAGAAATAGGAAAAAGAAATACTAAACATTTACATTCTCTTTACCTCTATTGCATACGAAGTCAGAATTGCGGCAAGAAAAATTGCTGTGTTTATTTCGTTGTTTGTTAATGAAAGTATAAATCCTTCTCATAAGGAGATCGAAAAAATCTTAACACTCATTTTGCCTCATAACTTTTTTCGGAAGCAATATTTATTTTTTTTGTTGATCTACTACTTATCTTTGAAAAATATGTCAGTTATTATTTTTAATGACAATCATTTTTTGAATACGGCAAAAATCATTTTTTGAATACGGCAAAAAAAATTAAAAGGCAAGAATACACAAAAAAAAAATATTTCAAATAATTTGTTAATAAAATTATTAATTAACTTTATGTTGGAATTTAATTATATGATTTCTTAATATAATTAATTTTCTATTTGGTTTAGAGTTTGGTTTTTTAATAAATTGACAGCTGTTAACAAAATATAAAGAAAAATGAAAGATTTGTCTATAAAGATACATAAATAAAATAAATTTAATTCAATATGCAAAAATTTTCAGCTCATTGTATCTATTTAAGGATTATTAATATTATTAATATTATCATTTTGATGATTGGAGCAAAATCAATTAAAAATTAATTAATATTACAAATTTCGTAATTGAATTCTATTTTAGATATGGTAATGTCCGTCCGTCCGTCTATACATTAGAGTTAAATGTGTCGAAAATTCCACTTAATTCAGGGAAAGGTGATATAAAAATTTTAATACTTTCATTTGGTTTTCATATTAATCAAAAAGTATAAAAAAAAATACATTTCGAATTTTAAGATTTTCTTGAAAGAATTCTAATGTCTGTCCATCTGTCCGTCTGTTTGTTAATTTTTCCAAACTTTCTAATTCAAAATCGTTTAACTTTTGACTCAATAAAGATAATGTCTAAAAATTTTCTTTTTTCGATAGATAATTTAGCTTTTTAACCAACTACATAAAATATAATAAAATCGGTTGAAAATATTTGGCTATATAAGGAAAAATCTTAACCAAGATCTTGTAAAATTGAGATTTTTGAAATTTTAAATGTATATAACTCGAAAAACATGTATGATTGCATGTACTACTTGTACATGCAATCATGTTTTACAAAGGATTTATCAAAGACTTTAAGGTGATATAAAAATCTTGGAAATCGGTTAAGGAACAAAAATTCGATAATGGTTAAACATTTTCCATGACACTAGTACTCTATTTTGAACCCCTATAGTTCCGCTCCTGATGCGAATATTGGATTCCGTTTCTAAATTCAAAATGCTACTGTCCTCTACTATGCCTATGTGAAATTTCATGAAAATCCATAAAGCTGATTAGAAGTTACAGATTTATTTCGATTCTTCCCCACTGTTTAATGTTTGATAAAGCAAAGAAAATGTCTGGCACTTATGCTGTTTTTTGTATGAAATCTACTGGAGTTTTTTTAAAAAAAAAATTATTTTCTCAAATCAGGCTATATATCCGCAAAATTTTTTTCATAATATTAAAGGGGACAATATGTACTATTTTTCAGAAAATTTTCAGAGCAAACATCCTGTAACATTTTAAGTTGCATTCCATGAAAGTTGAAAATTAGTGTATTTTAGGATAATTTTCAAAAAAAAATAAATAACAAAAATATTAGGACAAAATATAATTCACAAATGCTTTAAGAAAAGTACACTTAAACATCTGAAGTTGATGGTTTCATTTTAAATTTTTAACTTAAAAGACTTTTTATTTAAAATAAATACACTGAAATATGATGAAATTTTAATTTTTTACTATTTTTCAAAAATGTAAAAAAATTCTTGACTTTGACAGCTCCTTATAAGAACACAACACAACCTAGCTTGATGATTTTAATTGATATTGATACATAATTTTGATTATTTTTATTCGGTACCCAACTTTATTACAAAAATGTTATTTTAAAATTCAATTAAGTGCCACTTTTGACACATTTTACCCCAACGTGCGTCGTTAAATGTGCGTGTCCCAAAGGCCTTTATTGCGTTACTAAATTTTCCTTTGCAGAAATATGAAAGAAACAGCTCACAAAAGAATAATGTCAGAACACAAAAAAATTTGAGAAAATGTTTCACAGAATGAAGTAAATTTTTATTTGAGCCACCCTAATATACATAGTATATTTGAAATTGAAATGTATTTATATGAACTTTATAACCATAAATAACCTGGTGTAGAGTACCTTATATTGAAATAGCATTTGGTATAAAAATTACATTAACGATTCTCCTATTTTTTTACAATTAATCGGTAAAGGCATAATTTTAATCGTATGCATGCGTGTGGCAAATTTGTATGAGTGAGTGTGGCTTTTCCTCAAATATTTTGTCTTCAATTTCATACAGTTTCAGTTTTGTTTAGTGTATAAAATTTAAATTAATTATTGTTGCTATTAAATTTATATTTTTGCTAGACATGTTTAAGCATGCATAATAGCAGTTGAAAATAATTTTACATACAACCGATTTTTTTTTTTTTGTTTCGTACGAATTGTTTACCAGCTTGCAATGGTTGCAATAATAAAAATTAAAAAAAAAGACATATTAACGAAAATTTATTTTGAACTTCCGTTAATTTGAAATGCAACGTTTGGCATATTAAAATAACATTTTTTTTTAAATTACATAACGGTGTTAAAATGACGGTAATTTGTGGTAGCACACATATGCACACACTTGCCTGAACAAATTGTATTGAAAATTACGCTTGAAGTTTTTATTTTGGTTAATTTATCAATCATTTTGGCATATTGATTTATTTAAATATTTAAATCAAAGTGTGGGAATTGAATTTTAAATTTTAATTTGACATTCTGTTTGATTTAAGCATCAATTTGTACAAATTGATTGGATGAGGGAAATTAAGGAAAAATACATATATTAAAGTAATAAATGGAACATGTAAGATATTAAATGGAAATATAAAGAATATAGTGCCTCTCTTAGGGTTTGGCTATATACACATTTAATACAAATATTAAATTTTTTATCATTTTAAAATAAAATTGCTATAGTTTCTACACAGAAAAAAGATTTATTTAATTATAAAAATTATTTCAAATATTTTTATAATTAAATAAATTGCTGAAAATCCAAGTATTTTAACAAATTAAATTAAAATTTTTCATAAAAAATGTAATTTCAATTATGAATAATACATATTCGATTATTTAATTAATTGAAATTCAACCTTTGAAAAAAAAATATGTTCAACTTTTCAAATTATTACTTATTTTTATTTAAATTTTATTAATATATTAATTGATACAATAAGAATATTTAAAGCCTTTAAATTCTTTTACCTTTATTAAAAAAATATTAGAAAATTTGATTTTTGATCACTTGAATAATTGATACAATTAAAAAAGTAATTGGTATATTTATCAAAGATAAAAACTATTTATATTAATATTTTAATTGTATCAATTATTCATGTGATAAAAATTCAAATGTTATATTTTTTATCTTTTATTAAAAATAAAACAATTTATTGACTTTCAATTATTTTTCTTATTGCATCAATTAATAAATTCATCAAGCATAATTAAAAAAGTGATAATTGCAATAATTGAATGTAAAAATTTTTTAATAGATTCAATTTCAATTAATAAAATAATTGAATGTGTAATATTCGTAATTAAATTGGATTTTAATATTTTTTATGTAAAATTTAAGTTTAATTTGTTAAAATACTGAGCAATTTATTTCTTTATAAAAATATTTAAAATCATTTTAAAGTTGTGATTAATAATTTAATTGAATTTTGTTCCCAAAATATTATTCTCTGTGTTATTTTTTTGATGTTCTTATAAATCTGTTGAAATAAACATCGTTTAATAAACCTTTAAAAAAATGTTGATTGTAAATAATAAGGGTGTCACCTAATATGTTTGCAATAATAGCAGCAAACGTGTGCTAATTTTACTATCCAATTTATAAATGTCATTTAGTTATGTCTATAAACTTGCTATCATATGATCATTTATCTATTTATAACTTTTTATAGAAATGTCGACCTTTTGCATTTCATGTAAATTTTTTATTTTTTTCTTTTCATATTTTTTTTTTTTTTTTTTTTTTTTGTTTTCCATTGGCCAATAATTAAGAATTGCAAAATAGAAATAAAATGTAAATATGTCTGATCAATGATCACTTAAATGGAGAGAGAACTAGTTTTTTTCTCAGTAAAATACATGAAACACATACTCGCCAAATAACTGTTTGAAGAATTTATTTCATCAAAACTCTGCTGGGCACAGTGTAATGTTTTAAGCTAAAAATCAAACACAAACATACACATTTTTGTAGTAAAAACAAGTTGACCTTACTTTTGAAAAAAAAAAATGTATAAAAAGGAGAAAAAATGCTTTGGAAAAAAATGAAATTTAAAGTTAATCAAATGGAAACATTAACACCAATAAACTTAAAATACTACTTATAAAAGTAAATATAAGAGTTTATATGAGTATTTATTATAAGTTGAAAAATATGCATTAAATACTTGTTGTATTTATTGAAAAGTATTTAAATAATGCAAAAAAAAAAAATTGTATATTAAAACTACTTTTAAAGCTTTTAATGTTAAATTATAAATTGACCAATTCGTTTCAGTTTTTTTTATTGTTGTTGAATGGTTGGTCGATCAGTTAGTTGGTCATGCCATTGTTTTCTTGAACACATTCTTCAATTGATTTATGCAAAAAAAAACTTTTAAATTTAATAAAAACAAAATTATTATGAAATTATTTTAATTTGCCTTTAATTTTTTGGGTGAAATCTAGCTAAATTTATTATGGGAAAAATAATAAAGTTATTCGTAATTTATTGCTTACCGTAGTAACGTTATGCAATAAATTAACTTAAAATGAGAGCTTAAATAATAAATTGTATTGTATTTTTTATTAATAGTGAGATCAAATCAATATTTATTAGCAATAATTTATGGAATTTTTACATAAAGGACTTTCAGTTTTTAATAAAGACTACTTTTTTTTAATATTTTTAGGAAAATCAATATTTTAATTTAAATTTTCAAAGCAAAAAAAAAATCGAAAAATTTAAATATTTTTATAATCAATTAAATTTTCTAAATCAAAATATTTCCACAAATTAAATTCAAGTTTTACATAGAAAAATCTAAAATCCAATTGTAATTACCAGGGAAACCAAAATATGCTCTAAAAAAATGGGTTTTATGCGCATTAAATATGCAGTAAAAAACGAAAAATATGCTCTAAAAAAACGCGAAAATATGCACTTAAAAAACAAAGATTTTGTACATTTTTTAACATAATTATGTTTTTCATTAAAACAAAGGGTTTTATTAATATTTCAACGTTATAAAATAAGGCAAAGCCGAAATTTAACAACCGCGTCGAAATTTGATTCCCCATTTTCTACTGTATCTCATAAAAACGTTATTGATCTTCTATTTTCTTACCAATCTAATTCTAGACACTATTATTAGTTCAGAAATTATAAAAATTATCACATCGATCACTGATCGCCAAAATATCGTAACCGACAACATTTTCGAAATTCGTGTTTTGAAAATTTTAAAATCTATAATTTAGAATCATTTAGATCATTTGTCAAAATTTCATCGACGTATCAAGTGTCATTTCTGATTTATAGCAAGAGCAATTTATTGTGACATTTTTCATACATATACCAATGTGTAAACAATAATGTGTAAAGTTTTCTTTTCTGCACTTACGACATTTTCGTGGTTAAGGCTCGATATGCTTTCATGAAGAAAATCTTGTTTTTTTTTTTTTAAATATGCTCTAAAAGGGTTAAATATGACCTAAAAATAATGAAATATGCTATAAATATGCACTTAAAATCGCCAAATGCAAAAATATGTCGTTAAGAGTAAAATATGCAAAAATATGCATTAAAAAATCGGTGCCAAAATTATTTATTTGTTCTGAAACGGATAAATATTTAATCGATGGCTTCATTCAACGTCCAGGAAAAAACATGCAATTGCATATTGTGGTTTCCCTGGTAATTACGAATAATACATATTAAATTATTTTATTAATTGAAATTCAAGACATTAAAAGATTTATATATTCAATTATTCAAACTATCACTTATTTTTATTTATGTTTTATTAATTTATTAATTGATACAACAACAAAAATAATTGATAGGCGAGAAATTGCTTTATTTTTATAAAAAATATTAGAAAACTTGAATTTTGATCAATTGACAAATTGATACAATCAAAAAAGTAATTATAATAGTCTTTGATAAATAGTTTAATAGATCATATTTTTTATTATTATTTTGTTTAGTACAAAATTTTAATTTTTTACATTAATTATTTTATTTTTAGTGAGTATGTTTTAAAAATCAAAATATTCCTTAAGAATAGTACCTACTTTTTTAAATCTATATTTTTTATTTGGTACTTTTTTAAGAATTAGTACTTTTTACAATACGTGTATGTTTGACATTTGTTTTATTAATATCTCTTGTCTGGAAACTTGGTAAATTTTTGGAAAATGTATCCTAACAGTTTGGAAATCAAATTATGATTACTCTAAAAAATAGCACTTTTAAAATTTATATTTTTCTTGTTTTAATTTTATTATATTCTGTTTTTTTTTTTTCATTTATGCTCTTTATGAAAATTTGTAATTTCAGAAAATATAAATATTTTGTTTAAAAAAATTTATAAATTTTTATCAACTTAATATTTTTTTTTTTTTTTTTAAATTAGTACTTTTTTTAAGTAAATTTTTACTTTTTTGGAAAATTGTAGCTTTTTTTGAAAATAATTTTTCTTTATGAGAATTTGTGGTTTGGCATTATTTGTTAATGTTATATATTCAATTGGTTATGTGATGTAATCGAATAAAAGGTAATTTTAAATGGAATGATTTTTGAATTTTTTAAATCGAAAAAAATCTAAATAAATAATTTTGTATCGAATGATTTCGAAATTTTAGTGGTAACATTTTTGTATAATTAATTTTTTATTCGCTTAATTTTTCATAACTTTTATTTTAATAATTTTTTGTAGCCCCATGTTAAACGAAAAATTTTGTATTTGAATAATTTTTTATTCGAACAATTTTGTATTAGAATAAATTTTATTTCAATATTATATAGGTATATTTGTATACCAGAATGAATTTTTATTCGAATAATTTTTTATTTTTATTTTTACTTTTTATTTTTTTTTAAATAAATCTGTAACCTTTAATCGGCTGTTTGGATTTACATAAAACTTCACAGATGCGTTACAGAGGAGAGTAAATATTTAAATTTAGAAAGGAGAACTACACATACATACATCTCAGAAGCAGACTTATGGGGGCCCAAAATATGATACTGCTGACATAACAAAAGGTTTAACCACTAGTTACATTTTTTACCAGATTTCAAAGATTTTTATATCACTTTAAAGATCTTAATAAGACCTTTCATATACTATTTACCCCATATAATTTTCGAGTTATATGCATTTGAAATGTTAACTATCTTAATTTTGCAAGATCATTTTTGATCGATTTTAGTAATTAGTTAAACAACAAAATTACACTGGTCGACAAAAAAATTTTTTCGTGCTCCTTCAAAAAAAGTATGTGGACTAGATGGAATTCCGCATGCTTAACTCGAATCTGCTTTCAGTTTTTGCCCATCAGATCAAGATTTTTTTTATGGGCATGTCTAATATTGCGTCCTAAATAAGCCGATTACTCTAGTATATTTCACTATAACTCAAGAACGGTATGCACGATTTATATAAATAATACACCAAAATGTGTGGAATAAAATTGGCTTTAAGTCGTTTTACTAACAAATGTTCATCCGCTCAATAGTTTTGGAAATATTTCGAAATAAGTGTCCGAAAAAAATTTGTTCACGCTAAATTCAAGATTTCTTTTTTTTATTGAAATTTCTTTTTAAAAGTGAAATCAACAAAAATATTTATCATCTATATCTCAAAGCTGGTAAAACTACGAGTAAATAAAGCCACGTATCATAAAAATGTATGCACAAATCTTGATTGCATTCACAGTTAAGTTAGGATACCCATGCATACCTACAGTTAAGTGGAAATACACTAGTGGGCAAAAAAAAAATTTTTTCGTCTTAAATAAAAAATAGGTGGATTAGATGGAATTTAAGATACTTTCCTTATTTTATTCGCAGCATTACCAGCTTTAAAATAAAGATGATAAACTGAAACATTTTTGATGTTTTCACTTTTAGAAGGAAATTTTAGTAACAAAAAAATTTTAAATTTTGAATAAAAAAGTTTTTTTCGTACATTTATTTCAAAATAACTCCGAAACTATTGAGCACATAAAAAATGAAGTTGTGATGATTTGAAGATATTTTTAATCTGCATCTTTTGGTGTATCACTTAGGTCAATCGTACATACCGTTCTTGAGTTATGAGAAAATATACTAGAGTAATGGCCTTGCTATGGGCGAAATATTAGACATGCCCATAAAAAAAAAATCGAGATCTGATAAATAAAAACTGATAGCAGATTCAGGTTTAGCACATCAAAATGCATCAAGTCCAACTATTCGTCTTTGGTGGAGGATTTTTTTGTCGACTAGTGTTATTTGCTATATTAAAGGTATTTATTAGTGTTTAGCCCTATTCCGGGAGGACTAGGTGAAATAATAGACCGATCATAACCAATTTCAAAAGGCTTTGGCCAAAATAATTATTCGTGCCAAATTTCATACAGATATCTTTAAAATTGCGATTTGTTCTTTGTTCACAAGGTTTATAGGACATCCGGCCAGACGGACGGACGGTGCCTTATAAACATCAGCACAAACTTCGAAAATAAATATGTAATGTTGAAAATCCCAGTTCTTTTAATTCTCAGAAAAGTTAAACAAGAAAAAATGTACAAAAGAATAACTGAATTAGGGAATTTGTTAAAACTGATTAAAAGGGCCTAAAATAAATAAAATGTTATTTTATTGAAGCAGAATATATTAATGAATGTATATAATAATAAAATGATACATGATCTTTAGAAATAATGCTTAGGGTATTTAATTTTACTGTTAAGTTTACTATTCATAAGATGTTTAAAATTCAATCGAATATATTTTCAGGCTAAAAATAAATAAACTTTTATTTTTCTCTTTAAGTGGTTACTTCAATTCAATTGTTCATCTTCTTGACAGTGAAATTATTAATAATAAATCAACACCTCTTTTTAATCAAATTAAGATTGATTAAAACAATTATAAACAAAGAAAAATCTCAACACGAAAAAGAAACAACAAAAACGCTTTCTAATTTCTTTTTGGAAAGATGATTGTTGCTTTATTAAAACAAAATCCAATAACAAAATTGAATTAAAACTAGAAACAAAAAAAAAATATCAAATTTTGAAGTTAAAGTTAATTTAATTTTTAACATGCTGTGAATAGAGAAAATAGCTTTACTTTTACTTTTTTTTCCTAATAATTTTGTTCGTTTTTTGCTTCCTTCAGTTTGTCGTTATTATAAAAAAAAATCAAATATTGCGCAATATTTGAACAAAATTATTGAATAAAAGAAAAAACATATCGAAATGCAAAAGCTGTTAGCTACAATATTCAAGTAAAAGAAATAAAAATGAGAAAATGATTGAAAACGACATGATGGTATTCAAATCATAAATAAATAGAAATTGGTAAAATGTTATAAATTCAAATGATGATGATTGCTGATGGTGACAACAACAAATGATGATGAAGGGTGCTTAGAGAAGAATATCTTCCTTTGAGTATATTTGTTTTTGGAATGTGTCTCGTTCATTGTGAATTTGTCATGCAAATCAATCATCTTTTTATTACCATAAAAAAGGGAAGTAAACATTTGCCATTTTATATTAACTATTCGATGTTAGCATTGTGAATTTAAATAACACAATAACTTAAAATTTATTTGATAGTTTTTTTTACAATATTTATAATTTTTTTATTAATATTTAAAATAGCTTTATAAAAAAAATCTATAAAAAACAAGTGTTTTTGTCATTTGCCAAAAATTTTGTTATAAACGGGTTTTTTTTTTCAAAGATTTTTTTTCAAAATTTTTATTATTTAAAATTTCCAGATGATTTTGTGTTAAACGTGATGCTTCACATCATCATCATAATCATCTTTTTGTTAAATATGTACCTTTCTATATAAATTTTAGAAATAATATTATTCATTTTTGTTTGTCTGTATTCAAACAACCAACCACATTTGTACAGATTTTTAAATTAAATATTATACGAGTACAAGTTTGAGATGAACATTATGTAGATTTGTTTTGTGTAGTATCTAGATTATTTTGTGTTGTTAAATCTTTCTTTGTGTCAAAAAGTTGGAAGGAAGGCAAACAAAGAAACAAACTTAACACGATAATACTAAAATGTTGATGTCATTTTCAGCTGTTTCTTTGAAATGCAAAACATTAAATGTTTCCTTTTCTTATTGTGAAAATTAAAATAAAAAATCTTAATATTTTTGGAGGTAAATTATAAAACTATGAGTATTATTAAATTTAATAGGAATAAAGCTTAAAAAATTATGAATTAAGAAAACATTTTAATTATTTGTAATAATTGTAAAAATAAAAAATTAAGTCACGAAAGAAAAGATAACTTGCACACACAGAAAAAAAGATTTGTTGGAAAACATCAATATGCATTTTGTAAAGCTCATCAAAATTTATTAACAATAATTAAAATATTATAAATACTGAAATTTATTAACATTTAAAAACATTTAGTAGCTATTAGGATGGAGTTGAGATTACTACAAAATTTAGTCAGATAGACAAATATGAGTTTTATTAAATTAACTTAAAAATTTGATTACCACGACCAAATTTAAGTAATACGAATTGGTAACTGCAAACATTTATTTTATAATATAAAATAAATTTTCGGTTAAGAAATATAAAAAATTAAATTCGGTGTTTCGAATCGAAATTTGTTTATAATTTTTTTGACATTTAAAAGAAATGTATTTATTGAATTTTATTTCAAGAAAATTTTAAAAAAGTTGTTTATATACTTAAAAGTACACATGGTTGTGGGTATATATTACCCCTTAGTTTTATTCTAAAGAAGCTAAAATCTTATAAATAAATCTCCTTAGATAAGAAGACATCAGATTTACATCAAACCTCACCCTAATCCATTTCATAATAAAATCATGAAAAGAAAAATATTTATCATTGCCAATAGAATTGTAGAAATTTTGGTCCCTAGTACAGAAATGTTTATGAAAACCGTTATGAATACCAAATACATACGGTTATAACAACCGAATAATGGGTTAGTTCTTGCAACAGACTAAATTCGAATGGCAAAAAAAAATCGGTTGCTACAACGAATCTGTTTTCTCTGTGCATTTTTTAAATTATTTCTTGCTTGAAAAAAAAAAAAAAAAAACAGACAAATTGAACTTTTTTTTGTTTTTGTTTTTTTTTGCTGATCTGATTTAGGAAGACTAATTTTACGAATTTTACGCGTATATATACAAAAAAAATCATCTGTTTCCTAATACAGATTGAAAATCACGAGTCTAATTTATTTTGCTTTAAAAAATACTCAAGCTTTCAATCGAAATGCTTCAAAAAAAAAATATTTTAAAATTGTTCATCCATGATTTTTCGTCTAGAAGAAGAGCTTTTAGTAGTTTAGTTCATATAATATTATATACCCAGCAAAAAAAGAACTGAAAAAGTCATGATTTTAACATTGTGTTGTCATTGGAAGGAAGTACTTAGTGGTGAAAAAGAGCTGCAGAAGTTATTTTTTTAACCCATGGTTGTCATTGGTAGGATGTTCTTCTTTTATACTTCTTGTTCACTGCTTTTGAAGCACTTCTCTTAAAACTATGTTTATAAAATTTTTAAATAAAAATTCTGTTTTTGCCTTATTAAATAATAATAAAAATTCATTAAAATTTGTAAAATTGGAATTTTGTTAGAAGTTATTAAAATTTTTTCCCGCTAAAAATTAATTTATTTTCACTTTTTTGGAAGTAATTAATAAGAACTTCCAAAAAAGTTTAAAATATGTGCTTTGTTCCACTTTTGAAGTTGTAAAAATGTTATTTTTTATGAAGAACTTCATCGTTTTTTGCTGGGTATGTATTCTTGGTGCCCCAGCAAAATATTTTTTTATTAATTTTGTATTTGTATTATGTCTGAAGATATGCAGAAAAATTAAAAATTCCTGAAAGAGTCCACGAATATTTAAACAAATCTTAGACAAAACTTATTGAAAAATAAGATTATATTGAGAAAAAATTAATCATAAAGTCGCATAGTCATGGACTTTTTAATATGCCATCTTATTTGTTCACATTTGATGACATTAATTAAATTTCTTATCTTTCTTATCGTAAACACATACTACGTTTATGCTAATAAAAAAAACTCACAACACGGAAAATTACATAAAGTATTATATTTACTAGACATCTACATCAATTCATTTGTAACTCATTTCAAATCATTCTCTTTCTTTTCAATTATTGATTGCTATTGTCTTTTAGCTCACAAATTAATGCAGTACATGTGCGTATGTGTAGAAAATTCAAGAGAAACTAAAAAAGAATCATCAACTCATTTTAGGAAGAAGTGATTTTTAGAATTGATTTGAATTGAATTGTATGAAGAAATGCAACAAATGCAATATTGTCATTTGTGTTGTTTGTAAAATAAAAGAATTACACCGTATTTTAAGGTTTTAAATAATAGAATAATAAAAAAATTTAAATTAAACTATGTATAGTTTTTTGTAAAAAATATATAAAAGGTGGTCCAACCATAATGCACGATGTTAATTGTGAGTTATACCTTAACGTCAAATGTTTTGCCCAACTTAAATTGATATTTCTTTGTTTCAGTGTTTGACAAATTCAACCATAGAAACCCAGCAAAAAAAACGATCAAGAGCTTCCAAATAAAGAACATTTTCAACACTTCAAAAGTGTAACAAAGTGTATATTTTGAAGTACTTCCTTCCAATGACAACACAATGTTAAATTAATTTTTCAGTTCCTTTTTGCTGGGGAGGTATAAAACTGAGCAGCGCGTTAACAATAGCGAGATGATAACCGACTTCTTGTGGGCAGAAATTGAGAATGTGGACGTGAACGATATTTGGTTCCAACAAGATGATGACACTTGTCACACAGCCAACGAAACAATGGCTTTTTTGCGCGAGAAATTCAATGGCCGTGTTATCTTACGCCGTGGCGATGTTAACTGTTTAATTTAAAAGCTAAAAGATGAGATAATTCGGCACATTAAAGACTTTGAACCTCAATTATGTCTCAGAGTCATTGAAAATATGGATAGAAGTATGCCATACAAGATGTGATATTTTGTTTCACATAGAGTTGTGTCTTCAGTAAATGAAAGATGAAAGAGAAGAAAAAAATCTTTCATTCAGTCGTATTGACCGATAACGAACGATTCACCAAAATGAAATATTATTCCCAAGTCTAGTTTCACACATAATTGTCATAGATTTTTCTATCATAATAAAAAATATTAAGATAATTCTATGAAAACTTTTTGTTATATTTACAATACATATCGTGCGTTTTGGTTGCACCACCAACCGAGCAATTCCCGGAATTGAGCTTATTTGGGATCTATGGTCAATAATAAACTGATCTTCATTAAGTTTGGCACAAAGATTAACAACAACAAAACTTCTTTGTACCGTGTTTTATTAACATATCGCTATATGTAAGGCATTTATGATTACTAAACCCCTATTTCGGAAGGACATTTGTATGAAGGCTAGATGAAATAATAGACCAATCACAACCAATTTCAATAGGCTTCGTCCTTGTGCCAAAATAACTATTCGTGCCTTATTTTGTCAAGATATGTTCAAAATTGCAATCTGTAATTTGTTCATAAGGTTTACATGGACAGACAGATAGCCGACAAGACGAGAGAGACGAACATTGTTAAATTGACTCAGAAAGTCGAACGATATATTTTAAGGTGGGAGTCTGATTAGTTTTTTCGTGAGTTACAAACATCAGCACAAACGCATAATACCCCAACCACCTATGTATGGTGGTATAGGCTATAAAAATCTTGGATGAAATTTCTTGACCTAAAAGAATATTATGTTGAAAAACAAATTAATTACTTGCTAAATAAAAATTTGTTCTACAGACTTCGTTCAAAAATAATTCAAAATTTCTTATCGAAGACACATACTTCCTGCCCGGTTTTTGTAAATTGTTTATTTAATAATTACAATTTATTTTCATGAGTGACTTTTTTTGTACCTTACTCCCATTTAATTAACATAATTACCTCAACGTTAAAAGCATTGATCAATCTATGATATATGTTTTAATTACCTCCAATTATTTTTTTATATATATGACTGAAATGTCACTTATTTATTTATTATAAAATAACATCAACTTATGGCTTTAAGACACAATTTAAATATTTTCAGAATTTACTAATATTTAAAATGCATATTGAAAATCTTTACATCCCTTTAATGGTTTTAAACAAAATGATTAATGATAATTACCAAGAAAAATATATTCAGTAATATTATTATGTGAATTTTTATTTCTTCTTGCTTCAAAGACTAACTGCACTCAATGGAAAAAGCGCTTAAAGATTCAATTTCAGTTTCGGTTTTCAAAACTACAAAAGATTTTGTTCCGCATACGTAATACGTAGTGTAAGTTAAAGTAAAATAAAAAAAAATATAATGTTATAATAAGAGGAATAATAAACAAATAAGATGGCTAGGAGTTCATATAACAATGATGTTTAATGATATCATGCTAAAATGAATATGAGTACGAGCGGGTAATTGTTATACAAGTAAGACAATTGTTTTTTTTTTTTTTTTTTTATAAAAAAAGTATAAATTTACACAAAAAATTATGGTTTAAACATGTGTAAAACATTATGAATTATCGTGTGAATTTTTTTATTCTGTTTTATTAAGCGAATTATCATTTTAAAGCAAAATCTTTTTTATTTTAAAATGTTTTTATTTTTAATCTTCTTTTTTAATTAATTAAAAATCTTGTTTATAAAATCTTGATTTTGTTTATAAGAAACTTGAATTTTAATTCGTTTTGCTGAATATTTCAATATTTAAATGTCAAGTTAATGATTAAGAATTTTTGTTAAACATTTTAATATTGAACTAGAGATTAATTAAAAATTTAATTGAAAATGAAAAAAAATAAATAAATGTATTTTTCAATTAATATATGCTAGATAACTGTTCAAATTAATTTTAATTGATTAGATGAGAATAAAGGAAATATTTACTCAAGAGAGTGCATAAAGCTCGTAATAAAAACTGAATTGAAGAGTACAAAATTAACTCCCTGTTCCAAAATGTCAAACGAAAGTGAGACGAATTTAAAAACTGAGCGTTTTTCTTACAAATCTTTTACGACTCACTTTCGTTCGACATCATGGAATGGGCT
This sequence comes from Protophormia terraenovae, assembly GCA_951394005.1. Lineage (NCBI taxonomy): Eukaryota > Metazoa > Arthropoda > Insecta > Diptera > Calliphoridae > Protophormia > Protophormia terraenovae. Next base: position 76,630,830 of record OX596076.1, on the reverse strand, counting down.
ATAAGGCTTTTTCTAAACTTTTTAAAGCTTAAAAGAACAACTTGTTTTAATATTGGGCTAATTTAACTGATCAGAGTAGTTTTATATGTAAATACTGCTGTATTTTACTCTATTAATTTTGAAATTCAATTTCAGTGATTTTTTTTAAACTTCCTTAACCTTTAGTTTAATAGAGTTAAAGAATTTGATATTTGCTAAATTTATTAAATATTCTACTTTGGCATTAATTAGTTAACCTCTAATCTTTGGTCACAAAACTTGACTTGTCTAAAAATGACAACGTAAATGTCAGCCAACTCATCAGCTTAACTAAAGAAAACGTGTAGCTTAAATTAATTATTTTATTTATCAAAATTAATATTCAATATTTATTTTTTGTCATTTTCATAAGAAACATAATTTTAACAAACAAAATTCCATTCTACTCACTAAAGTTTGCTAAAGATTTTAAACATTTCACATTTTAATAAAGAAAAAAAATACAAAAATAAAAAACCTACTCTGACTGAGGCATTAACATACTGAACGACCTTCACAAGGTACATGTTTTTACTCGGACGAGTGTATTTTTAAATTATAACAAGATTTTTTTATTATATTGACATGTTAAGGTAGATTTTGAATTGTTTTTGTTTTCTTCTTTCTCAAAACGATAAATAAAACTGTTATAAAATCGAAAACTGGAATTTTTAGAAATGCGTGAAGATGTTTTGAATCAATTTAATATTATAAATAAAACAAGTTGCCAGAAAAAGGCAGCTATAAGCCGTTTAAAATATTTAGGCATAATTTAAATTGAATTATATAATATGGGAGGTGTAATATGAAATGCTACCAACCAGAAAAAAAATTAACAAAAATATTTCAAGGTCTTAAGTCACTTCTTTTGTAACTGTAAATATTTAAAATTTTAAGAGAGTGATTTTTTGGAATTATAAACTTTTACAAAAAAAAAAAAAGGAAACATATTATTTTTATGAAAATTTTTTGGTTTTTATTTAGTCCTTCTATAGTCCAAAAATCACTTCAATCTCTAGTCTTTTTATAGTCCCAAAATTACTTTAATTGTAGATTTTTATTTAAACTCAAATTACCTTCAATTATAGCCCTTTCACTAATATCAAAATAACTTAATCAAAAATTTTACCAGCCATATTCAAAAAAAACTTAACACAGCTTTACTAACCATTGTTAAGCAAAATTCCTTAAAGTTGTATTAAAAAACCATGATTTGCTTAATATACCTTTGCTAACAATACTGACAATAAGAATGCGAGAGAAACTGAGAAGTTTATTAGTTAATATAGACAGTTAATTGTTTTTTGAATATTATTTTCTTAATAAATACATTAAGAGCTAAATTGTGTATTAGCTAAAAAGTACATTAAACATAAATTAAAAACTTTTTTGAATACGGCTGTAATTGTTTATTATGAGTGAATTACTTATACTTTAATGACAGTCGTTCGTAATTTTTATTTAGTTTAATATTAGCTTCAATAGTTAATCTCTCTATACCCTAAAATCACAAATATTTTTAATTAAACTTAATTTATCTGCAATTGTAGCCCCTTGTATGGGTTCAAATTAGCTTGAATCAATCATTCATTTAAATTGTAGCTTAAGACTACATTACTCGATTGCCAACAAATTTATTTGTCTCTACAATAATGTCTTCTATTAAATGAAATTTATTACAAGAAAAAAAAAAAAAACTTCATATTAAATTTTAAACTTCAATTGACTCTGCTGGCCTCCTACTAACTATTTATGATTTCTCATCATGATGCGGGATTTTTATTTATAAATTACTTTTAAACTTAACAAATGATGAAAACATCAAAAAGAGTTTTAAAAATAAGTAGATGATATTAAATTTTGTTTATTATGAACAATACTTTTAAATTAAGGTCATTATTATTTTTTTATATACCTACATTTTAGCATTATGTTTTAATTTCAAAGATTTTATAATATTTATTTTGTCATTGAAGTCTTTTCAAAGATGATGAGCCACACAATGTAGCAAAATTTTATTTGATTTTTTTTCTTTTTTATTGTTAATATCTTAATTATAAAGCTAACAAACTGTTTTATATTTGGGGTGAAGGATCGTAAAATTAATTTTGATCTAAGAGAAATTAAAGCAGGTAAAAAGTTATCACTATTCAGGGAATAAATTTGATTATTTAATGGTTTAATATAATCAAACAGATATTAAATTATAAAATAGGTATTTAATTTTATAAAAATACTTCTGAAAGTCACAAAACATATTTTTCGGTCGTCTTCAGATGTCCGCATTAATTACTTTAATTTGTTGCTATGCATTATAAGCATAAGTAAGAAATTTATAAAATCCAGTTTTATTTAATATTTTTTATTCTTTTAATACTAATTTTTGAAATATTTTTGAGATATTTTTCTCTCAAATAATGTTGTGGTCGAAAATTAAAATTCGGCTTACTTATAAACCTGTTTGTCCTACAAATCCTAACGGAGCCAGATTTTGATCAGGGAGCGGAGATACATTGGTTTATATATTTGTTATTTCTAAAGCCTTTTTTCTCATTTCGGAGATTTTTAAAGCTTCCAGACGACTTAGAAAATTTTGGCTTACTTATAAAACTTTTTGTCCACAAATCCTTCTCTATGCATTTATTTCTCTTTCCAGAGCTTTCTGAATCTCCTAGGCATGCTAAAAAAAACTAAAAATATGTTTATCCTACAAATTCTAACGGAGCCAAATTTTTTTATCAGGGAGCGGATATTCGCATTTTTTATTAACTTTTGATTTGCTTCAATATTTTAAAGATATTTCTATACAAAAGCTTAATTAGAAATTATTATATTTTTTATATATTGTTATCGATAACTATAAAATAAATTTATAAAAAAATAATAATTTTCATAAAGATTTCTATAAAATTAAAAGATAATTCAAACTTATTTTTATAAAACTCTGCGAAAAATAATTAAAAACTATTTTTAAGTTATCGCTAACTAGTAAATTTCTCTAAACAACATATGCAGATATCGATAACCATAATTTTTTTTTTAAAGAATTAACAGTTATGTATAACTTTAAAAAAATCTGTAGTTATCGATGACTGCGAATATTGCTCTAACAAAAAATGAACAGTTAACAATAACCGCAAAAATGTTAAAAAAATAATAATAAAGTTATCGATAACGTAAAGAAATTTGTAAAGAAAAATTTCTAGCAGATAACTAAACGACAATTCCCAAATAAATTTTTCTGAAGCTATAGAAAACTGTAAAAATATCTCCTAAAAAATAGAATAATATCGATAACTACAAAAATGTGCCCAAAGAAAAATATACACTTATCGATAGCTGCAAAAATTGTTTTAAAGAAACCGATAACAAACAAATCTTTAAAGAAAAGCTCAAAAATTGATAACAAATGAAATCTTTAATTAATTCGATAACAACAAAAAATCTTAAAAGTTCAAAAATTATCGATAACAAATTAAATCTTTAATTAACGTTAGAAATGATTTAATAAAAAATCTTAGTCATCGATAGCGCTTTAAAAAAATCTTTTCTATTAAAAAATTTAAGTTATCGATATTTGTATATTTCTAAAGAAATAATTTTAAAAATCAATTACCGATAACCACAAACATTTTTTAGAAGAAAAATCTATTTTATCGACCATTGCTAAAATCTGAAAAATCTGCAGTAATCAGTAAATGGAAAAAAATCTATCTAATTAATTACTATGAATACTTTTCTTTCATTAATCGATAACTTAAAAAAAAAATTTTTGTTAAATTTAAATAAATAAAAATGAGCTTTTATCGATAACTGCAAAAATGTATATAAAGAAAGTCCTTTAGTTGTCGATCACTAAAAAACATGTTCTAAAAAATCTCATGTTATCGATAACTACAAAAATGTTACAAGAAAAAATGTATCGATAACTTCAAAAATGTTTTTAAAGTAATTGATAACAGTAATTTTCTAAAGAAAAGTCTACAATTGCCGATAACAAAAAAAATATTAAGAAAAAAACCTTAAAATTATCGATAAATAAAAATTTCTATTAGGGTTTAAAAAATTATTTAAAGAAAAAACTTAATCATCAATAACTGTTTAAAAAAAACTAAAATAATTGCATTAAATATCGATAATTCAAAAAATTTCTAATGAAAAATTTACAGTTATCGATAAATGCACATTTCTGAAGAAAAATCACTAATGGTCGTTAACTACCCAAATAATTTTCAAGAACAATTATCGATAACTGCAAAATTTTTTCTAAAGAAAAATCTACTGTTATAGACAAAATATTCTAAAGAAAAATTTGCAGAAATCAGTAAATGGAAAAATTATCTTTAGAAAAGAGTGATAATCGATAACTAAAAATAATAATAAACAAAAATTGTAGTTATCGGTAATAAAGATACATTTTTCTCAGGTGCAATTATTGATAACTTGAAAAATGCTTTTAGACTTTATAGTTATCTATAGCTTAAAAATATCTCCTAAAAAATCGAATGTTATCGGTAACTGTAATTATCTAGAAAAAAGAAATGATTTAAAGAATAATCTTAGTAATACAATTATCAACAACAGTAAAATATAATTATAATTATTAAGAATTTTTATTAATATCGATAATACAAATTTCTAATGAAAAATATTTATTGTGTTTTTCTAAAGAAAAATCGATAACTAAAAGAATTTTTTCTGAAGAATAATCTGTAGTAATCGAAAAATTAACAAAATTTATTAATTATCGATAACAGAAAAAAAGTTGTAACACATCTCCAATTTTTGACAACTGAACATATTTTCTCAGGTATCGATAACTGAAAATATTGTTCAAAATCATCTACATTGATAACTAAACATTTTTCTAAAGTTCTAAAGAAATCAATTACCAACAATCAACAAAATTTCTCAAAAAATCTAAAATTATCGATAGCAAAAAATCATAAAATAAGAAAACAATGTCGATAACAAAAAATGTTCTAATGAAAAATACAAAAGTACTGAAAAAATAAAACCAAAAAAAAGTCGAAAGAAATTCGATGTAGATAACTATCGATCCATTATCGATGATAAAACACTTTTTTAACAAAATAAAGAGGTTCACTTATGTAATAAAACAAAGTTATATAAAGGTTTTAAAAAAACTTAAAGAAATCATTAGAAACTACGTGACTGTAATAAATTACATAGAGATCCGTAATGCAGTCATGTTTCAGTGTCACGTCTTTAACAACAACAGCTGGTGTTTATTACAACAAAACCAAATGTCACTAAAAAAATTACACACTAAAAAGCCGTCAATATTTATTTTTTTTTATTTTAAATCCGTAAAGTTTTTTTTATTTAGCTCAAACATAAAAATCTATGTCGATCTAAACTCATATCAGTTTTTTTTTACTTCAAAGAAATCTAGTGCAATATTAACGCTTATAAAAAATTTTAGCTTGATTTTTTTTCATAATTAAAAAATTACTTTAATTATTTCTTAGTTTAGAAAAAATGTAACAAAAATGTTAAATATTGCGCTTTTTTCCTTCTCGTGTCGCATACAAAAATTACACACAGGAAAAAAGCCACATTCCTAGTAACTTCATTTCTGTACAAAATTTCTAGTTCATAAAACTACAATTTTGTTGTTGGTTTCAGTTATTTTTTTCATGCATTTTTTTAATTAAAATGCATTTTATTGTTAGTTTGTAAACTTTTGTTGTGAAAACTAAAAACTATTTGAATAAAACAACGGCTTCGGCAACAGTAACTAAAACTAAATAATAAAAGACTACTGACTATAACACAACTACACTAAAACTTAAAAACTAAAATGTTTGATTTGATTTTTTGTTTATTTTTCACTTACCGGAAGCATTTTGGTGCTTTTTTAAAAAAAAAACTGTGCAGTAGATAATTTATGGGTAAAACGTCGACGACGACGACAACCACAGTTGTAAAGTTGTGTTGACGGCTACAAAAACCGCGTAAATGTTGTTGCTTTGCTGTTGTTTGATTGCAATTTTATTTGAAACTTTTTTTTTCTTGAAAAAAGGTATTTTTTTTTTTTTTGTAATTTTGGTCTAGTTGCTGTGATATTGATTGTTATTTTTTTTAATATCAATATTTTTTTTTATTAATTTCGCTTGATTAAAACTGCAAAAATATTACAAAATATTTATGGTTATTTTTGTATAGAAGAGAAAAAAAATATAAATAGAGATATATAAATAAATTGATTGTTATAATTTTAAACAATATACATAATAGTTAGTTGTTCATCAATATGTTTTTTGATGTGGCTTATTTTGTTAAAAAAAAAAAAAAAAACAGGATTGTTTGTTTAAAAAAAAAAAAAAGAGTGATTGATATTTTTGATGGTTTGTATATATTTTATATGATGTATAACTTTCAGAAAAAAAACGTAAAACAATATAGATATATTGGCTTTTATGTACATTTGAAAAGTTAAAATACAATGTAGACTGCAGGCGACAATCTTCAGAGAAAGCTTTTACAATGATTACAAAGGAAACATATGTATTAATTTGAAAATATCATAAAAAGACAGTCTTAAGATTAAGAAACTAATAGTCTAAGATATTTTTAATGCAACATAATGGAATTCCCATTCTCAAATTTGACGAACTTCCTTTTTTAAAGAAATTTTTATAAATAAAAATATTTAAACATAATAAACATATTTAATATAGCTTTTAACAAGATAATAAAACTCCTTAGGGAACCAAATACATATTATTTGTAAATTTGAAACGTAATGGAGTAAAATTACAATTTTTCTGGTGATTGGAATCAGTATTCCTACGAAATCCACAATAAATTATGTAAGATATTTTTTAGTGTTGACCTGTGTTAATTAGTTAATAATTAATACCTCATATAGTTTGAATCACTGTGAATGTAACCAAAACTTGTTTATACATAAAGTTAATTCGAATTATTAATTTGTTTATTAAATGAAAATTATTTAGTTATGGAAAACAAAATATAGTTAAAAAAAAAAAAAAACAAAAATTCACAAGTAGTGGATAATAAAATATTTACAAGAAATGTACCAGAGTTAGGGGGAGTGCACTAAATTTGCAGTTTCCACTAATACTTAGTGATAGTGCAAAATTTTTAACTATAATTTTTGCTTTTTAATAGTGAGTTAAAAATAGCAGCATCACTAAGCTATAGTGGTAGTGAAAAAAATAAAAATTTCCACTATAGTTCAACTTTTTTTTTTCTTCACGAAATACTTTAGTGCAAAAAATTATTCACTAAATTACCTAATATTTTTAAAACTTTATTCACAAACCATTTTTAAATTTAAAAGTATTTTAAAACATATATTGTATACAAATATTGTCTCTTAAATAATCCAATTTCAAAAAATCCCTTCGAAGTGGAGATATTTGTCCAAAGAGTGTAGTGCAAATATTTTCACTACCACTAAATTTAGTTATAGCAAAATATCACCAAAACTTTTTTGTGGTAGTGAAGAAATGTTTTACTATAACCAGGCGCGGATCCAGCTCAAGCTTTTGGGGGAGGAAAATAGAACAATTGCACTACCCCCAACTCTGAAATGTACATAAACATTTACAAAGTTAACATATTATGTTTATTTGTAAATTTTTATAGTTATAGAAATAATAAAATTTTTTTCTTTATATATTTGGTTCAACAACACTAATATTTTTAATTAAAGTAACCATAATATAACAAAACAGAAGGGTAATTATCATAAACACAATATTAATGAAATCACCGAAAATTAACTATAATTTTTTTTCGACTGTTGTAAAGAACAAAATATTGTTTTTAAAGACTAACAAAATAGAGATATCGTTTGCGGATTCTCCTTTATTTCAACGTTTTTTTAAACTAATAGCTTAACAAACAAAATATCGTTAAAAATTGTCATAATTCGGAAGTACCCGATTTGTAAAGTGTACCTGTTAGAAAATTTTAACTTTGGGTTAAAACTTTTTTGCTGAAAAGCACTGGAAAGCACATGGTTGTTAGAGGTATATATCAGGCAAATATTCGGAAATAATAATAAATTTACTTCGCTATTGTGTCCTATATTTCACCATAAATATACATCATAATAATTTTATTGGTTTCTAGTTATTTTATTTTTGATTCTGGGATTAAAACTTCTTTGCAAAAATTTTAGTTGATGGTAAAAAGTAACCACATGGCGTTTTGAAATAAATATCAATATTCGGTAAAAAATTCCGGTTATCACGCAGAATAAAGAATTCACATATTCAGAAAGTTTTATTTTGGGAATTGTTGAGATTTGACAAACGTCGTGATCAGATGATCATTCTTATATGAATTAAGAAAATCGTTGTAAAATTATCACTGATATTTGTAAATCATTTTCAGAGTCAGGAACAGTTTATGTAGTTTATCCGATCTAGGAACTATAACTTCTATGACAATTTTTTTTTTTGAGCAAAAATAAGTGTAAGTTTTTTCGTGCAGAAAGTTTTTTTTAATAAAAAATTATTAAATCATAAAATTGTATAAAATAAATCACCAAATTATCAAAAAAAAATAAAAAAAAGCTTAAATTAAAAAAAAAAAATCGCGAAAAAATACAAAGAAATCTTGTATTTTTTTTTTTTTTTTTTTTAATTTAGTGTTTTTTTTTAAATTTGGTTTCTTTTATATTTCAGCGAATATTGTGCAATTTAGAGATTTTTTTTTTATTTGGCGACTTTTTGTTATTTAGTGATTTTTATTTTTGCGTTTCAGCTACTTTTTGGTATTTTTTAACAGTAAAATATGCAAAATTTAGCTCTTATATGTAAAATATGCAATTTGCTGCTATGTAGTTTTAAATATGCAAAACAATACTTATATATAAAATATATGAAAAAAAATATTCAAATGTAGTGCAAAATATACTTTAAAATTAGGATTTTCCAAGAAAATATAACATAATAAGCTGTAAAGCCTTTTATATGGAAAATATGCTTTTTTGACCAAAATATGTAAAAATCGATACCAAAATTCTAAAAATGTTCTAAAACGGATATATAACTAATATTTCGATTTATAAAATATTTTTGGTTGCCTAATGATAACTTCTTTTCGTTCTTTTATAATTCTTAGAATAAAATTTTACTTTAAAAATATGCCTTATATCTCAGTGGTAATTGATAATTTCCAAACAATTTATTTTTAAAAATGTCTGAAATGTAAAAAATGATACTTTTATAAAAATGTATTGCCTATACAAAATTTTTTTTGTTCTGTTACAAGTGCTCCACTGTGAAAAAACTTCCAGTTAATATAGATGCACCTGTATCAATTTAAAGCTTTTATTATATTTTTTTCGACCTAAGATAACAATATAAAATTTATTTTTAAATAATAAATAATGCATTCTAAAATTTTCATCTCAAAATAATGTAATAATAATTGTAACTCCCCCTTTCCCATGTTGATCCAGATTAAAAACATGACTTAACAAAATTTCAATTTTTAACCATTTTTTTTTTTTTTTTTTACTTTCAAAATTTATTGTATAACACAGCAAAATTGCATTTTTAGCAACTAGTTTACAAACCAACACAAATTTTAAATCACTCTTCTTTTCCAAATTATTATTATTATTATTTTTTTTTTTTTTAACAAAAATAATTGCAAAAATTCATAATTTTCATAATTTTTTTTAAATCGAAATTGCATTTAAAAATTATTCAAATGATTAATGTTTTAAATATTTTTTCTTCTTCCAAACAAAAATAAGCACAATTAAAATAAAAAAATATGTTTTTTTTTTAAAATGCGTTTACGCAATCTCTTTTAAGCTTTTTTTTCTCTTATTTTTTGTTATTTAAATTTGTTTGCAGGTTTTCCGACCAGTTTTGTTAAGAAAATTGATTTTTCTTTTTTAATTTTCTTTTATGTTGTTAGCTAGAAAATCCACTTTTGCTTTTCTTAACACACAAGTTTTCAATGAAAATAACAGTGATTTGTTGTTAGTTGTTGTTTTTTTTTTTTTTAAATCATCATCTGTTGAAGATATTTTTAAAGCGCATGCGCAACCAGCCGCTTATAACAGTTTAATAGTGCAAAACAAATTGGGCGTTTTTTATTGCTTTTTTTAAAAGCATCTAAAATATTTTTTTCTTTTTTTTATATTTAACACGCAGTTTATTTATACATTTTTTAAATATTTTTATGATACACTTGTTTCTTAAAAAAATTCCTTATATAGCGTTTTTCCTCTTTTAATAATATTTTATGTTTTTTTATAATATATTTTTTATAATTTATTCTCAATTACCAATATTATTTAAATTATTTTTCTTTATCAGTTTAATTTTTTTATTACGCGTATTTTCATAAAATCACTCGTTTCAATTTAACCGTTTTATTTATGTTACGGTTTCTTGTTGTTTTTAGTTTTTAACCGCTTAACCAACAATACCGTTCAAGAGCCGCCGTTGCACTGATTTCATATGTTACCAACTGAAAGACTTGAAGCCACTTGGCCAAAAGCAGTGTTGAATTCAAATAAGTTGAGCATTTGTGTGATGGTATGTTAGTTGTAGTGGTGGTAATGGTGATGGTAATATGGTATTTGTCTATGCGCAGCCGCAATAACCCTCCACAGGTGGTTTATACCGACAAGTGTGTTGTGTTATAGTATTAGCGTGTATTTTAGTATGTGTGTTACCAGTTCCACTAGTTTTTCAACTGTTAACAATTTACTCATATAGTAAAAGAAACACCAACAACAAATAAAAGAGAGTAAAGTTAAACCAACTTTAACTCTTCTGTTATAGATGAGTAAAACTGTTGCCAGATTTAAGGATTTATGGAATTTTAAAGATGTTAAGTATCTGGTTTAAAATTATGAAGATATTTTTTTATTTTAATATGAAATAAAGATTTAGAAGTTATTTAATTTTTTTTTAAGTTTTTTTTCTGACTTCCCTTTTTTTGTGCTACCTTAAGTTAAAATTTCACCTTATATGGGACGTGGTTGGTAAATTGTATGGATTCTCGGAATATTTGTACGAAATTTTATTATTAAAAATGCTTTTGTTAAAGAAATATCGGCGGAAAAATTGTAATACCATTGATTTTAAAGTTAGGCCCTAACGTTTTTCTAAACATTTTATAAAGCCATTTTGTCCATTGCAATACCAAACAAATCTTACTGTAAGATGAATAATTGAGCCAAATTTCATGCGGTTTCCACCTAGAGCTCTAACAAAGTTTTAAAAAACATTTTCGATAATTTCTTATTATGTTTTCAACTATTTATCGAATCCAAAACAACTCTAACTTGCATCTGTAAAAAATACTCACCGAAATACAATGAAAAATAATTCCATATTTTATTCTTTTATTTTTGGAATTAAAGTAAATTTTTTGTAAAAGATTGTCTTTTGGAGAAACTATTAAATTTGATCTCTAATAAAATTCTAATTTGTTAAAATATCTTAACGAAATTTTCATTTGAAATGGTAAAGTGTAGAAAAATTTAAGATTTTTGTTAAAAAAATTACACAATTCCCAAAAAAAATCGAAAAAAATTCCAAAAATTAATTATTTTTAATTTTGTCCATAGAGTCCACATTTATTGCAGGTTTGAAAAAGCCATTGCAAACTCTTTGGAGCACATTGGCGTTTTCGAAACTGCATTAGGTTTGTAATCCCGAATAAGTAAAATTCGGGAGAGTCCTGTTGGGTGTTTGGGCTTGTTTTTAATTCTGAAATTTTCTCTGTGAAGATATCTTTCAGAAAAAAGTTAAATTCTTAAATAAAATTATATTTTAGATAAAAAAGAGAGTTTATACACTTTTTCGGCCAAAAAAAAAAAAAATATCATAATGTTTGCAATCGTTTATTTTTGGACTCAGAAAAGATTTCGACTTCTTGTTTTTATTTAATAGATAAATTGGACTCTTAACCAATTGGGTAAAAAACTGCCAAAGTCGGATAAAAATATTGGGATATACATATGTCGAAAAAAAAACTGGAGCAAGATTTTGCAAAATTGAAATATTGAAAATTTCAAATGCAAATAACTTAAAAATTATAAAAGATATATAGCAAATAGGATAATAACTTTCTTGCAGTTACCAAAAAGTTATCGAAAATATTATTTTGAAAGAAAAGCAACTGAAATCAATGTTATCAAACAAATAAAGAATGCAAAGAAACTAAACGAGAAATTTGTAGTTGCGGTGGTGGCAACTGAGTTGAGAGCTTACAGTTGCCAGTTACCATCTACAATATCATTCCGGCAACTGGCAACACAACTAAAATTCTGTTACAATACATAATTGACCCAATAAGGTCCACTTTCTTTTAAACATAATTCCATTTCTCAGATAAGTTTATTAAGTTTAAAGTTTCAAAAAATCGTAACTTCTACAAATGAATTCAGATTTTAAAGATTTTTATATTTCTGTAAAGTGCTTGGAAAGATAAAGAAAAAATAATCTTACTCACCTATCTAAGCTTACTCACTTATCTCTAGGGTGATCGATTATTCGACTTTTTGGAGAAACCGGTTTTCAAATAGTTCGAATAGTTGGTATTTTGAAAAAACCGGTTGCACTTTTTTAAATTCAGAAAAAACCGGTTAACCGGTTTTTTATTTGCAGAAGTTAATATTTCTATCAAAAAACTACATTTCTTAAAGAAAAATCAATAAATCTTTTTTATTTTTGGAAATAACTATTAACCCATTAAGAACGAGAAAAAAAGATATGGTCGGTTAAGGCCGACAATAACATACACCATTGTGTGCATCAAAATTCGGGGAGGGGTCTTTTTTTCTAGACCTGTGGAATTGTAGACCAGTACTATGGTCAATTATGGACCGATCTTCATAAAATTCGGCATACAGGTTTAAACGTATATGGAACTTAGATGTGCAAAAATTACTGCTACATTTAAGGGATTTATGATTGTTAAACCCTTTTTCTGGTAGGTTATTTGTATGGGGGCTAGAGGAAATAATGGACCTATCATAACCAATTTCAACACGCTTCGTCCTTGGACTATAAGAAACCAAAATTGTGACCTGTATTTTGATTACAAGTTTTACATGAATGGACAGACGGACATTGTTAAATCGACTTAAAGCCGATTGGTACAAATGAAGCTAGGTCTTAGACCAATATTTTTGGGTGTTACAAATGTCAGTACAAACGCATAATAGGCATGTAGGGTATAAAAATTGTAAGAAAATAATCATCAAAAATGATATTAACATTTATTTAGCATAAACAGAAACCATGGGTTAATATGAAAAAAGCAAGAATCAATTTCATTGAAAGGATTCTGCAGGTGAAACTCTTTTAAAACAAAATCTTTGAAAAACAATTCCTTCGCTGAATAAAAAAAAACTAAAACATTTAAATTAGGTGCAAAAATATTACATTAAGGATAATTATTACTTATTTATTTAATCTTAAACTATATTTTTAAGCCATTAAAAATCATACTTTATGAATATTAAAAAAATAATCATAAATTTCGATTCAAATATCAATATTTATTGCATGGTTTTTGAAATAAAAAGGTATTTTTAAAACCGGTTTTTTGTGTTTAAAAAAACCGGTCTATTCGACATTCGAAAATTGAACATTTTGAAAAAACCGACAGCACATCGACTGAAAAAACCGGTTTAAAAACCGGTTGGAAAACCGAGTTGATCACCCTACTTATCTCTTACAGTTAAAAAGATATTTACACTTGAATTTTGAATTTTTGATTTTTTGCCTCGACTTTCTTTAGTTTTTCGAGAATAAGTCCTGAGGTATATGAGATAAAAATTTTTTAAAAATATCTAGTAATTTGCTATATATTTCAAAATAACGTACTGAAAGAATTTTTGGATTATCTCAATTCGTCTAGACGTGAAAAATATTCAAAATCAGCACTCTAAAATTGGTATGAAAAATGGCTATTTCTTACAAAAATACAGTACAATTCTTTCACTTTTTTCTCAAAGTTCCGTTAAAGAAATTTTTTTTTTCTTTATATATTTCAAAAGATAAGGCTTCATAAATGTTTAGTAAAGTAATTTTGAATTGATTTATGTTTGCAGCCTACAGCAGGCATTGGTCGAAAATGGTGAATTTTGGAAAAAAGTTTAATTTTTATCGATTAATAAAAAAAAATGTTACGCGAGCTTTTCTAAATTTATTGACGATATTTTATAAAAAAAATAGATTTAGTATGATTTGACACTAAACTGCTTCCCGCCCGGCCAAAAACGAATGCAAGAGAGCAGATTCATAAAAAAAAAGTCAATTTTTTTCAACGACTTTTTTTAATTGCATAAAAAAGCATATTAGCATAATATTTTCGCCATTATTTCTTATGTAATGCATAAAATATATATCGGTCTTTCACTCCTGCAAAAATAATTTAAAAAGCTTTACAAATAAATTTTTGGAATTGGTAAAAGGAAATTTTTCAAAAGCCAGAAAAAATTTTTTTCGTTATCCAAATTATTTTAGAAATAACCATGATAAAAGCGAGTAATTTAAATCCAGTTAAAATGTTTTACCTTTTTTATATATATTTTTAACGATTTTCCAGCACAATTCATCTGGCAACTTTTCACATTCAATAATGAAGATAATAATGTTGTTGCTATTTTATTGTCGTATAAGATGTTTATGTGGTAACAAAGAAGGTAAAAGCCGGTTGTCAGTATGTCTGTCCATCCATACGTGCCCGTGTTTGGTGGTTTGTTTGTGTGGTGCCTTAAGTGTTGGCCAATTTTTTTCTTTTTTCTTACGAACAAAAAAAGTAACATCAACTCTTTTGTTGTTTATTTTTATGTGTTTATTGTACTTATTGTTGTTGTTGCTATGTTATTGTGAGTTGGCCACACTAATAAATAAATAACGATTGCCTAATAATGATTGTTAGTTGGTTGTATGTTAATTGTTGTTACTGCTGTTGTATTCACTCTCAGCTTAAGGAATTTTATTTATTGGCATACCAGTTAACAGTGTAAAAAATAGCATAAAAATGTTAACAACATTTATGTTATTTTACATAAATAGTAAGAGTATTATTTTCAAATTTATTATTCTGACAAAAACTATGCATGAGTATGCATTTTGTGGAGTGTTTTTGTATGTGTATGAGCATAACTTTAGTGTTCTAATTTTACCCTACTACTTCGTCTATTATAAAAGCATAATTCAATGTCAGTCATACGTCATGGTGTGCAGTAAGTAATACCTTGTATGTGCGAATTTTTCTCTTAACAACAAAACAAACACTCAACAACAATCTTAAAATAATCTGCATAAATTTTTATTTGAAATTTAGGTTTAAATGAACAACAAAGTCTCAAAAAAAGACATTCTAATAGGTTTTTTTGCATTGCAAATATTTTTATATCATTTTTTTTTCTACTTATTTTTGCATAAATATTTGAGTATGAGAAAATAAGTATTTTTTTAAGTTTTTTTATTTATTTTTTGTAGACGATTTGTTTTGAGATTTACACTCGAAAAAATGCATTCACTAATAGATAATTCAAGAACAACAAGTAGAGGTGGGCGTTTGTCATGAAATTTAAATAGTAATTTATTTTAACTTTATACCCTTCACTATTATAGGTAAAAAATAAATTATATAAATTGTTTATAATAAATTTATAAACAATTTATAGCAGTTAGGAAAAAATAAGCATAATACGATTCGTTTTATTTGTGATATCTCCAGCTATATGATAAATATTCAAACTTAATTTTTTAGTTATTTTCAATTTTAAAAAAAAATGTAAATTCTTTAATTTTTTTAAAAATATTACCTTTTCGAAAAAATTTTTTGATGTTTTCTCCAAAACTGTTGAGCAAATTAAAAATAGTGTAATTACAACTTGAAGGTAATTTCCTTTAAAATTGTTTGGTGTTTTATTAAACCAAATAAGATAAATTGTTTACGTCACATTTTTAACCCATTGAGAACCAAAGAAAATATGCTTCACTGAGGAGTTTTTAGGTTATAAATTATTTAAATAATAGAGGAAAATAGCTACTCATATTTTATAGTCAAGACATGGAGCCACAAAAATGTAGTATTAGGCACGTCTCTAACTTATCACACATAACCCCTAGACAAATTTTGAATTTCCCAATTAACCCTCATTAAACCATGGAGAAATGAGGGGTAAGAAGTGGATGTATAGGGGAAATTTGTATTTGATATAACTAATACAAGTCTAAAATTAGATTTCATATTTTTTTTTTTTTATAAATTTGATTTCAATTGCATATTTTTTTTTTTTTAATTCCAAATTTAGCTTCATATATAAATGTCTTTTTTTTTTTTTTTTTGCTTCTATCCAAATTTTAATTCAGAAGTGTGTCCTTTTGTAGTATAAAATTGTTGCTACATTCATAGATTTTTACTTTTTGTATAGTTCAGGTTTGATTTTATAACTATTACTAACTATTTATTCAAATTTAATTTCAATTTTGAATATATTTGAAGCGCCGTTTTAGCTTTAATTTATATTTTATATTTTATTTTTAGCTATATTAGATTCAGATTAAGTTTTCATGAAGTATGAATTAAGCTTCAATATAATTTAAAGTATAAATTTATATTCAGTTGTAGACTTTTCTTTAATCAAAGATTGTTTTCTTTCGGAGATTTTTATATCGATTGTTTAGGTTTTAACGAAACCGAAATGCTGATGAAGTGTGAAGTGGCAGAGAAAATTATGTATTTCAATCCAAACTCTGCTTTGGTACACCCAGAGACAACAACACAATTTGCGACTATAAACTTGTCTATGGTTCTTCGAACCGGATGTCGGCTTACGACACTATGTAAACCGCTCACGCTGCTAACTCAGTCTCTCTATATTGCACTCAGTAACATAAAATGTCATTGACAGAAATGCGTAGACATCAAAAGTATAAAAAATAAAATTGCAAATTTAAATAACAAAGTTAACAAATTTATTTGGTCCTCAATCGGTTAAAATGTGACGTTTTACTTTCTACACTATATCAAGCCTAAGGAATATTAATTTTGCAGAATTATTCGCGATATAATTATACCCTACACCACCGCACAGTGGGCTATTCAAAAAATGAAATGGAAATAATTATGGAACTTCGGAACGGCTGCTCCGATTTCCATGAAATTTCACATGGTGATAGTAGAGGTGTAGGCGAGTTTAAGTTTTGAGCATATAGACTTGCAGGGAGCGAGTCCACAGGGTCCTAAAAGTTGGACACCTCGGGTATAAAATTTATTAAAAAGTATCCTGATTCCTTATATCTGAACCGATTGCAAAGATTTTTATATGGGAGGATTTTGCTAGTCGATATCTACAAAAAACATTGTCATATGCATATATTATCTCTTTTTGTTTAAAAGATATTAAGCTGCAAAAATTAAAATTTTTACTTTTTAGCCTGTCTTGGTGAAGTTTTTCGCTACAGCGGGTCCAATTTTAGCCCCATTTTTTTAATTTTTCTTATTTCATTAAAAACAAATAGAAAAGTTTTGTAAAGAAAGAATTTTGAAAAAATATTTACGGAGTCAAAAGTTACAAGCATTTAAATTTAAACTTTTAAAAAAAGTTGATTTTTTTTTTTTTTTTTTTTTTGCCAAAAAAGTGGTAACATTATTTTTCTGTTATATAAAAATTTTCTAAGTAACATATATAGTATTTATATTTTTCTGAAAGATAACTAAACACAAAATACTCTAAAGGAAAAAAGGATTTTAAAAATCGATTTTTGCGAAAACCAGGGTTTCCCAAATTTGACCTATTTTTCCAACAAATTTCGAATTTTGCCTTAATTTCTCAAATCGCAAAGATGGAATCAAAAAAAGGTTATACTTTTTATTTAGTTTAAAGTGTTTTAATTTTTTTCGCAATAGAAATTTTTGCTCCCTGTTATCGGTTTAAAAGATATAGAAAAAATAGAAAAAAAAATCTCATTTTTGGAAATTTTTTAAAATTTTTTGGGAATTACGGGATTTTCGTAAACAAATCTAAAAAAGTGAATAGCGCTTTGAATTAAGCATCAAAAAATCTACTTATGTGTGAAATCTCATTCAAAAATATTTACTAATAAGAATTTTATTTCATAATTAAAAATGAAATATATGCAAAAAATCACAAATCCATCCTTTCTCAAGTGTTTTTTGCAAAAAGTCTTTAACAAATTTTTGTATTGTAAAATTTTTTATACATATTTGAAAAGAAGACAAAATTTCCTAAACAATGATATACAATATGTATTTTTTATCTGTATTACGGATATAACAGAAGGATATGAATTTAGCACTATGCTGAAAAAATGAAAACGTTGAGCTTCATTAAAATATTTCTTATTACGGCATTATCATAAGCGGCATTACCATTTATATAAAAATGAGTCAAAATTGGCCAAATTACTTGAAATCATAAATTTATAGTCCTTCAATTGCAAACGCAAAAATACCAATATACAATATACAGACCACATTCGATAATTTTTCGAGTGAAAATAAAAAGTGTAATTTTGTAGCAGCGTGTAAAGGGTCTTTTACAAAAAATTATTATAAAATAAATATTTTTACAATATTTCTTTATAAAACTTCAGCAAAATATTTCCTGAAACCATTTAAAGTGAAAATATCTTCAAATTTTTATATTTATCTCAATAAATTTAAAATGTAGTTTATAACGGTTGTCTCTTATATTAAAAATGTTAAAATGATATTCATTCAAGGTCATTTGACTTAATAAAATAACATAAAAAAACTGTTAAAATAAAATTAAAGAAAGTTAAATGTGTCAATTAATTTATAACCATAATTTGTAACAAAAATTAATAAAAGACAAAATAAACAAACAATAACAAAATATATTAATTTACACTATATCTTAGTAAATTAAAAAAATAAAAAAAAAAAAAACTATTACAACAATCTTTAGGAATTTAAAATAATGAAATTAAAATTATATGAAAAAAAACCATAAATTGTTAAAACCAGTTTTAAATAACAAAGAGAAAAACAACAGTAAACTAAAAAAATATTAAAAGTAAATTATATAGTAAAAAGAAATATAAATGCATATGGTGTTTATCGTACATAGTGTGCCCTTTGGCATTAAATGCGTTTATTACTTAGTCACTCACGCACAGGCCGCACTAAAACACACCCATTAATTTTAATCACTCATTCACTCATACTATATATAAAATTAAATTGCAGTTTGTTGCATATATTTTTTGTTAGTTTTCAAATTTGTTTACATCATTTCCTATAAATTAATAAAATAAACAAAAAAACAAACAAAAAAACAAAAAAAAACTAATTGATTTACAATAAAAACCGTAACAACATTTGTTACTTTTCTTTAATATATTTTTAAAAACTTTTGCATAAATACAAAAAAAAAAAAAAGTTTTAAAAATTTGTAAACAGGTGAGAGATAGATACCAAATTATAATGCTAATTTAATTTTATTAATACATTTAATAAAAACCCAATATTTATTTGCTTCACTTTCATTTTCTATTTGAATTAAATTATATTATTATTTTTTTTTAATTTTTTTGCATTATTTATAGCTGCTTATAATTTTAAACATGTGAGTGAATATTTGAAAGATTATTTGAAAGAGATGTGAATCACTTATGCATGTCGAGTTTGTTTGGTAATAAGATTTGTCATTTTCGGGGAGGAGAGAGAGATTTTTGGAATTCACATGTTAACGGCAATTATGTTAAATTGACGAATTATATGAATAAAATATTTAAATAAAAATTTTATAAATTGTGTAAGTGGTAAGATTTTTATACATGGTCCAAGTCGAATTTTATAAACCATGAATGATGATTTTATTTGTATTAAAAAAATAAATTACAAATGAAGTTTTGATAAATTTTTAATTTATAAAAAAATCAATAGGTTTGTTCGTTTGAAATTCTAGCAAAACTAGTAAAAAAGAGAAATTTAAAAATAATTCTTAAAAATAAACTTTTATTTGAAAAAATAAGAAAACGGAAAATAGTAAAATAAATTTTACTGTCAATAAAAATAAAATTTTTATATTATATTTTATTTTTGTTAAATAGAAGCTTAGAAAAAACTCAAAAATACTGGCATATGTACCTTTGCAGATAATATTTCACATATTTTCTTATAGAATTTCATGTATTTAATGACATGTAAAATTTTTAGCCTTGTTGAATATCATCAATAGTTCATGTCTGCCCATGTAAGCTATAAGGAGATTTGGAAGATAACATAATGCAATTTGGTTCACAGAACTTGTAAAATCCAGGGAGGAAGCATATTGTTCAAAACGTGTCCATTATTTCACATAGCTTCCAAATGTAAACGTGTGTCTAGAATTGAGTTTGATCCGTATAAATCTCATAAATGTAGTAAAATGCAAAAAAAAATAGTTTGTGGAGGCTAGCCGCCGCCGGCATGTATCGGCTTAAACGGCTGAGCCGGCTCAAGGTAAGCCGCCGATACAATCGGCTGCGCCAAAGATAAAAAATACTATTTTATAATTAATTTTCTGTACTTTTGGACTTCAGACCCATTTTTGACTTAAATTTTATTTTTTTCTGTCAAAATATAGTCATGAAAACATATTTTTCGGCGTAACATCCTTTTAGAACACACTCTACTTTTTTTATATTTTTAAATACATTACTGCCACCTATACATATGTTTCAGCACTAAAATATTTTTTATTCTTTTGCTCCCAAAAAAATTTTGGTTTTTCTAGGAAAAACAACAAGCCGACATATAAGCCGCCGCCGATACTGTCCTGTGAAAGCAGCCGCCGCCGTCAATTTCGCATCGGCTTGGTTCTCTGTTCCTACTCTTGCTGTTTACTTCATAATAATTGTCTTGTCGGCAACTTTTTTTTTTTTGGCAACTTTTATACCTGGACACCAAGTATATTTCGTTTTATATTGTTTAATTTAATAAAAGAAAGAAGCTTTTGAATTATTCGCGTTTCGTGTTTGGGGTAAAAGTATTATGTTGGAGGTAGATATTGCGCGAAAAAAAAGTGTCACACAATGGGGTAAAACGCAAATTTTTTGGTAATAAATCTGTATCTCCTAAAATACTGCTCGGATTAAATTGGAATGTACGGAAGAGTTGTAGAGGAGAACCTAAGATTTCATAAAAATCATGTTGTAGTCACCCTGTGATAACACAAGATAAGCTATAGGGTGTCAAAATTGACTAACTCGAGTACGTAAAAGTTTAAAAAAATCGCAACTTCTACAAATGAAGTCCGATTTTAAAGATTTTTATATTTTTGTAAAGTGCTTGGCAAGATAAAAAATAAAAATAAGCTTACTCATCTAAGTTATCGCTAACAGTTAAAAATATATTTACATTTGAATTTTGAATTTTTTCCTTCGACTTTCTTTTGTTTTTCGGGAATAACTCCTGAGATATATGAGGTAATTTTTTTTTTTAAATATCTTGTAATTTGTTATATATTTCAAAATAACATACTGAAAGAATTTTTGGATTATCTCAATGCGTCTAGACGTGAAAAATACTCAAATTCAGCACTCTGAAACTAGTATGAAAAATTGCTATTTTTTTACAAAAATATAGTACAATTCTTTCACTTTTTTCTCAAAGTCCCTTAATGAAAAAAATGTTTCTTGTTTGAAATGATTTAAGTTTGCACCCTACATCCAGCAATGGTCGAAAATGGTGAATTTTAGAAAAAAGTCTAATTTTTATCGATTAATAAAAAAAATGTCACGTGACATTTTAAAATTTATTGACGATATTTTATCAAAAAATAGATTTAGAACAATTTGACACTAAACTGCTTCCCGCACGGCCAAAAACGAATGCAGGAGTGGAGATTTTATGAAAAAAAAGTCAGTTTTTTAAACGACTTTTTTTAATTGCATAAAAAAGCATACTAGCATAATATTTTTGCCATTATTTCTTATGTAATGTATAAAATATATATCGATCTTTCAGTCCTGCAAAAATCATTAAAAAATCTTTAAAAACCGATTTTTGGCAATTTTTCAATTGGATACAATTTGCTATAAATTTTCTCTTTAAAAAATTAGCAACATTTTGTGTTCGAAGATAGACAAAAATATATTCTTTATAGAATGTTTGTTATAAATCTACTCTTTATCAGGGTGGGGGGTTAATGATTACATTTTCAATTAAATTACTTTAAAATTAATTATAATTGAACATTTTCAATTACCCAAACAAGTAATTGTAATTGATATTTTTTCAATTACAATTACATTAATTTTAATTGAAAATTACATTATAATTGTAATTGAAAATAATTGTAATTAATTACACTCTTAAATTCTATAAAATTAAATTTAATCGAAATGCTATTAAAAAATTCAACATACGATTTTTATTTCTGGTAATTTTGTATATTTTTAATGCAATACAATCATTATTTTTTTAAAAAACTTATACATTTCGAAGTTAATTAGTAATTGAAATTTTCAATTACAATTACTTGTAATTGTAATTTCAATTACAACTACATGTAATTGTAATTTAAAATTTTCAACTATAATTAACCTGTAATTGTAATTGAAAATTTCAATTACAAATTACTGGTTAATTGTAATTGTGCATGTAATATATTACCTAATGTAATGATTACCCCCCAACCCTGCTCTTTATGGAAAATTTGCGATATATTCAGATAAATTTGTTCTTTATAAAAATAAAGAAAAAATATTGTGATAAATTTTATCTTTAAAAAAATTTGAAACAAATTTTCTCCAAAAAAAAATTTTTCAACAAAATTATTTCGTTTACATACTTTATATTTAATATATCTTTAAAAAATCTTTCAAGATAAATAACAAATCAAAAACATATTTGTTTATTGAGATGGTAATGACTTTATCAAAAAATACATTTTATAATTTTAAAATTCATTAGGCGTGGTGCGTGAATGTTTAATTTATTTAAGAGAAACTGTTACTATTTGATGTAATAGTGCGTTAGTTTTTTCTTTCTTTCGTTCAGTTTAATGCTTGTCACATTTTCAACAAATTCGTAATAGATGTCAATACAAATAAAATTAAATATAAAATACCTTTTTAAAAAAACTTAAAGAAATAATCACAAAAGGTATTAAAAGAAATCAAAAGTATTATGTAAACACATTTACCATGTTTGGTAATTTATGCGGTCATCAAAATATTGTCGATTTATTTATTTTATTTTTTTGTGGGCATTATTATTTTTAGCACCCTTAAGTCTGCCATTTATAAAAATATTTAAAATAAACATTTTGTTTAACTTTGTGCAAGTATAACGAGCAAACAATTAAATTAAATTGATAAACATGTAGACAAAAAGAAAAAAAACGCTACTTGCATGAGGGAGGTCTGCGGCTATTAATTGAAGTACGCTACAATAAGTATATTAAAAAAGTTATACTTAATTGTTTTAATAGAAGATAAGAAAGAAATTCACAATTTAGTGTGGATTGGGGATCCAAATTATTGTCCCATACTTATGGAGAGCAATTATGTTAGCCAGCATCCGGTTTGAAGGACCATAATCATAGAAAAAATTTAATTATTTAATTTTAAACTATAGAAACATACTTTTTTAGGGAGGGAGGTCTCCTTGTATTAGCCCCATATGACCTCTCACTTATTGTGTAGCGTATTTTCATTTAAATAACAAAATTCTTTTTTTACCATTTTATTAATGTTATTTCACTTGTGTGTATTTTTCAACTTTGGTTTAAGGTATTTAACTTTTAACACCAACGCACAACAGATCGTTGGCATACTCTCGAGCATTAAAAGTAAATTTGATTTACGTGTTAAAATCATCTACAAACACAACATTAACCAACAGCAGCAAACAAACAAATAAAAGAACAAACAAACAAACATTAACATATCAGTGCAGGGAGTCAGTCAGTCATTATGAGAAGTAGAAACAGCAGCAACATTTTTTATCATCATGACTCTTGTTAAATAAGCAAAAAATCACAAAGTTACTAAAAGGAAAACGAAACGAAAAAAATAAATATGGAAAATAAAATGAAATAGTCATACAAATAACAAGAAAAGGTGAATTATTAACTTTATGTTATACTACTACACTCTATGGACGAGGGTAATCTGAAAAGTATAGGTTGATTATTAAACTTTTTATTTTTATTTATTTCATATTAAATTTTTTAAGTTTTAGATAATTTGAAAGTGTTTCGTTAGAAATCATCAAAAGTTTTCAATATATTGTAGATTAGTTACCTAATCCTTTATATTTCCAGATTTTAAAATTTGTCTTGTCTTCGAAACTTTCGATAAATTTGTGCTAAAATATTTAATTGTCATTTTAAAAAGCTTTTCTGTTCCACCTCCTATGTATGCGCAAATATAAACATATTAACACACATCTCTCAACACACACACACACTTACCCACATTATTGTTTACATGAATTGTACACAAAGTAAAATGCAAGGCACGCTTCAAAGTCATCAACATCAAACATTACAACAACATGCCACTTCACTCCACTCAATTCTCTGTATTTCAAGCCATCATCATTATCAACAACACCATCAACAGCAACAAAAACTTTTGTGTATTAAGCTTTACAACAACAAAATAACTACTACTTTACTACAACAACTATTCATTCGCACACTTTGCAAAGTTTGTGTGTGCTATGTGTTTGTGTTGTTTAAGTGCATGTGTTTTGTGTAAAAAAAATGTATACATGAGAATTTTACACTCACACATATCATTACACACATAAAATACAAACTTACGCACACACACTGATATTAGTTTGTATCCGCTTGTTGTAGCGGATATAGAACATCTGAATGTTTTCTTGTAATAAAATACTAAAGGCAAATATTATACATACAAATGTATAAATATTTCAAATAAAAACTATATATCCAGTGAGTAATTCGCAACGCACTTGTAATGTAAAAATAATGCTGAGGTCTCTAAAAATTTAAAGGGCCTACATATACAAAACTCACATATGAACAGTTGTCCAGGTGTCTATCGACGAATTTAAACATTTTCGTCAATAAAACCCATGTGGAGGACAAGTTTGTTAACAAAATATTATTCAAGTATGTCGGTATAACAATAAGAAACAAATTAAATTAAAGTACCATTTTTTCTCTTTTCTATTTTGTTTATTGCTCCTCTTTACAGCTCTCTCAATGAAAAGTGAAAAAAAATCGAATCCTTTTTGTTATATCATTACAACTGGTCTATTCCAAGACGACATAGAGACGACTACTCCAAACAAATATTGACGATATTTTCAAACGAACAAACGGCACGAAAATTCTCAAACAAAAAAAATTTTTTTGTGAGCCGATAACATTTGAACCCAGGCCACCAACTATACCATATTGAAGAGTGAAACGTTCTACCACTACAGCTATAACAATCCCTCCTTCTGGTCGTAAATCTGATTGTAATTTCTGTTTAAAAATAGATGTTCGACAGTTGTTATGATATAAAAAACAGAGACTTCGAGTTTTTTTTTTTATTATTAATTGAGAGAATCTATATACCCACCATCAACTTTTCAAAATTTTACATTATATGGGAGGGGGCGGTAAAGTGGGCGGACTACGCCCATTTTTTGTGTCCGAATTTACATTGGTCCTTGAAGTATTTGAACACAATTTCGTTGATTTTCACCTTTTATGGGAGGTGGGCGGTCCACGCCCATTTTTGGTTTTTGAGTTTATATCGATCCCCGAACTATACGTACAAAATTTCGTTGTCGTACATTAGGGTGATCGATTATTCGACTTTTTTGAGAAACCGGCTTTCGAATAGTTCGAATAGTTGGTATTTTAAAAAAACCGGTTGCACTTTTTGAAATTCAGAAAAAACCGGTTAACCGGTTTTTTGCAGAAGTTAATATTTATATCAAAAGGCTACATTTCTTTAAAAAAATCAATAATTCTTATAATATTCAAGTTAAAATTTATTAAATACAAGCGTATAAGCCTGACAATGCCAGGAAAAAATAATATTATATGCACAAACAAATCCGAAAATTAAAAGAAAAAAAAAATATGAACAACATATGGACACCTTCCTCTCACTAATCGAAGTCAATTATTTGAAGCCGTTAGAATTTATTGGGATAATATTGATTAAAGTTTTAATTTCGTAAACCTTTCAAAATAAAAAAATCGTCGTAATGCGCTCCCTGACCGAAATGCAGAATCAGTTTTTGAAAGGATTTGGAGAGCAAATAATAAGTATAGCAGCTCAAAAATTCTTAATACCAAAAACAGACTTTTCGGTCCCTGATAGAAACATCTGGCTCCGTTAGAATTTGTAGAATGAATAGTTTTGTAAGTAAGCCGATTTTTAGTTTCTTATATCGTCTGGGAGCTTCAGAAAGCTCTGGAGAGAAAACAACGCTTAGGAATGATATATATAAATCCATATATATAGATCCACGTGTTTTCGCTCCCTGATAGAGATTTCAAAATCTGGCTCCGTTAGGATTTGTAGGACGAAAAGGGTTATAAGTAAGCCGAATTTTCTACGTCTTCTGGGAGCTTTAGAAAGCTCTAGAAAGAGAAGAAATTTTTAGAAAAAGACACATAAATCCTCTTATATCCGCTTCCTGATAAAAAATTTCAAAATATAGCTCCGTTAGGATTTGTTGGACGAAAAGTTTTATAATTAAGCCAAATTTTAATTTTCTACGTCGTTTGGGAGCTTTAGAAAGCTTTGGAAAGAGAAAAAATGCTAATCAAATTATATATCTAGATGACTAGAAGATAATTATGTTTCAAAATTGTACAAAAAAAATCATCAAAAATTAGACAAAATTTTTTTCAATTGAAATTATTCTGCACCTGAAACTTTTTTAACACAACACATCTAAAAAATTAAAGGAAATATTGGATCATAAAAAATTAAATTGGGTGTAAAAATATTACAGATATTACAATAGATTAAAAAAATTCATACAGGATTATTGTTACTTATTTATTTGTTTAATATTACAGAATAAATTCTAATTTAGATTTGAACTATATTTTTAGAACATAAGAAATCAGTCTTTATGAATATTTAAAAAATTATTCCCAAATTTCAATTCAAATATCACCATTTAGTACATGTTTTCTGAAATAAAATGCTAATTTTAAAACCGGTTTTTTGTGTTTAAAAAAACCGGTCTATTCGACATTCGAAAAATGAACATTTTGAAAAAACCGACAGCACATGGACAGAAAAAACCGGATTTAAAACCGGTTGGAAAACCGCGTCGATCACCCTATCGTACATGCTTTTGTTGAAGAAATATCAGCAGAAAAGTATAAAACGGACACCCTGTGCTTCTAGTTTTTAGCTCATAACTTTTTTATTTATTAACCGATTTTTCCCATTTTCAATACCAAACAACCTTATATAAGACAAATATTTGTGCCAAATTTCATCCCCCTACGTTGCTCCGTTCGCCTTATCTGCCTTATCCTGCTTTCAACAGACGGACAGACAGACGGACGGACATAGCTAGATCAACTCAGAATCGAACCAGGACACAGAAAATATATACTTTGTAAGGTCTTAGATGATTCCTTCGATATGTTACACACGGAATGACAAAATCAATATACCCCTCATCTTTTTGATGGCGGGTATAAAAGATACAAAAGCAGTAATTTAATTTGATTTGTTTTCTGTTTTTATACCGTTTCTTTTTATTTTTAGCAAATGCAAGTTTCCAAGCAGTTTCTGGTGGCTATCGTAAACTACTTACTTGACTGAGCATGTCCTAGGAGAAAGTCTATTGCCAATTCCACGACTACCAAAGGGTAAGTAAAAGGACAATCGTCACCTCCAAGGCTACGAAGTGGCACTTTTATGCACACACAATAATTTTGCTGGTTGCAATGAATAAACAATTTTTGTTATTTTATTTTCGCCTTCTTCGCGCTTACCATATGGGCCAGAAAAGTGGCAATTATCATCATGCACATTGGTGACAGATCAGAGAGCGATACGAATGAACCATAATGTTAATATACATAAGTTTATTGTTCAATTATTGCATAACTGATTTTTATTATAATATTCAGAGGATTAGTATTTGTAATAAAGAAGTAACTTTGTGATCTTTATTGATAGTAATGTAAAGCCTAAAAAATCGCCAAAAAGGACAAAAAATTCAAATGAGAAATAAACCATAAAGAAATCGCCTAAGCAAAAAATCAATAAAAATAATTTTCTAAACTGGAAATAAGTACTTAAACGTAAAAAAAAAATCATCAAAAAGGAAAATATTACAAAATTTCTGTTTTAAAGAATTTTAAGAGAGAAAAAAAAAGTTGAATTGTTCAAACTAGTATTTTTGTTAATGCTTCAAATCTGGAATGGAAAATGAAAATATTTTTCGGTGTCAAAATAAATTTTTAAATAGTACCTTTTTTATCCTCAGAGTACTAAAATGTTAAATATTGATAGTTATTTATTGTTTATTAAGTACAAAACTCAAATAATGTAATTATTATATATTTAAATATTTAAAACGAAGAATTCAGTACTATAGGAAATAATTAAATGATATTATTCATATTAAATATTATATTAAAATATGAAGATCTTAATAAATGTGGCCCTGTTATTAAGATAAACTCAAGGAGAAAAAAATCGTTCATCTAGCAATTCAACTTTAGTTTTGTTAAAATATAATTCATCATCGGATGTCTGAAATTTGAAATATTTCCAATTCAATTTGATGTACAGAGCATAGAAACTTGAAAATTTAAGTAACTATTGTATACTTTAGAGTTTACAAGTTCATAAATTAAAACTTATTTGTATTGTCCTAATAACGTGTTTAATTTTTTCAGGGTTCCCAGATTCTTTTCGAAACATATCCCCAAATAGTGAATTTTCATCCCCAAAAATCCCCAAATAACTACTTATATTATCCCCAAAAATCCCCACTAAAATAATACCTTAATTTAAGAGATTAATATAAACTACATTTGCTTTTATTTGTGCTTCAATAAATTTTTTCCAAATAATATTAAAAAAGAAAATTTCATAAAGAAAAATTAGATTTTATGGAAATATTTAAACTTTTTTATAGTTGATGCAATGACCGAAAATTACACTTTTATTTCTTTAAATGTGTGAAAATGTGAGTAGTCAAATTCCATTGCTTCAATTATTTTTTATACACTTTCTTTAATTTTTAAACAATTACTTGTAGAAGGCTGAAGATCAAATTTTTTAAACCAAGGTTGGCTACCGTTACCGCTAAAAAAAAAAAAAAAAAACCATTTAACTTACTTCTAAAATACCTTTACCGAAATAGCTCAAAATACCAACAACGCTAAAATACCGACATCATCCAAAATACCGATAACGCTAAAATACCGTTACCGTTATTTTTAAGTTTGAGAAAAATTATTATTTCTAATAAAATTAAATAAAACTTTTAAAAGTGTTATGGTTACCCAGCCCGACCTTATAATACTTGACTGCACTTCATATTTTATTGCTAAGTCCTGGTTCACACACAACAATTTTTCTTGCCGCAATTCTGAGTTTATAGAAGAGAGAGGAGAAGGGAAGAGTAAACTTTTACATTCTCTTTGCTTCTCTCGCCTACGAAGTCAGAATTGCGGCAATAAAAATTGCTGTGTGTGAACCAGGACTAAGAACCAATTATTTCAAAATTTTTGAAACAACTCGAAATAAAGATAACGCTAAAATACCGTTACCGAAATAACTAAAAATACTTATAACGCTAAAATACGCTTACCGAAATAATTCAAAATACCATTACCGTTACCTTTTTGAATCGATTGCCAACCTTGATTTAAACTCTTGTTTACTATTACAATAACAATAATGGAACATCAATTACTCAAAAATTAACCTTCGAAGCCAATCCGTACAATAATCATTTTGTTTCGGAGATCATTTTTTGAACTTAATAGTACCAATTTAGTATTACAGTTACTTTTTATTGTCTGAAATATAGTTTTATCCTACCAAAAACTTCATATCCAGCATAAAATTATGTTTTTTCTTTGTTTTTAAGTTAAAAAGAAAAAACTTTTTAAAATAAAATAAAAATCCCCAAAAATCTTCAAAAAATCCCCAAGCCTTTAAAAATATCCCCAACAAATCCCCTTATCCCCAAACCAAATTTTTCATCCCCATTACCAAAAATAAATCCCCTAATCTGACAACACTGAATTTTTTGGTAACTCAAGCCCCAGTATTAAGTCAATGATAGTGTTCATTACAATTTCATTATTACTTCTGAACACCAATTGTAAATACAAATCAATTGTGTTAAAAAAAACATAGGTTTCTCTTCGAAAATAATAGTTTTGCTCGTACAAAATATTCAAGTAAAATATAGCAAAAGAGAAAATTATTTCCTCTTGAAATGTTTACTACTTTTATGTGCACAGAAACACTTCTTAAGTAAATTACTTCCAAAAATAGTAAAAATAGCATGTAAACGAACAGACCTAATATATGTCTAAACAATATTTTCATTTAAAAATTTTCATCTAATCATTTGAAAGTATCAAATGACTCGAGGGAGTACTTCGGTACTTTTAAAAATTATATCTATACCATGATACAATAAATAACAAGGTACAATTATTAGAAAGTTTTTCCCTGAAAAGTCAATCAAAAGAAAATGTAAAAAATAAAAAAAACTTGAAAATAATTATAATAAATTGTGAAAAAAATAATATAACTGGATTTTATGTTAATAAACTAATATGGATCCGTGTATTAAATTGTGTACGTGATATATTTCGCAAAACATGCCAAAAATTATTGCAGCCTTTAAAGAAATTTCCACATTTGAAATGTAAACAAAACATATTTCAACTTTTTCAATTGTATTTTTTGTTTTAAATTTTTAAATTTTTGGACTTTACAAGACTTGAAAATGACAATTCTTTCTAATAATTGTACCTTGTTATTTATTGTATCATGTATCTATACTATAGTATTAACTTTTCCATCCCTGGTTCAAATTTAAATTCGTAAGCAAAAATTCGTGTAAATAATATTCCTTTTAAGATGACCAAAGAGGACACGGTTAATCGAAATACGCACTTATTGAAAGAATTGTAGCAACACTGTTAAAAAACCTGATCGAGTGCTATATTCAGCTGTGTCGAATCTTATATAACCTTCAACATTAAGTTAAATACAATTAAATAATAAGCGCGAATGTTATATTCGGCCCTGCCAAATCTATATACCCACCATCAACTTTTTCAAATTTTACGTTATATGGGAGGGGGCGGTAAAGTGGGCAGTAAAGTGGGCGGACCACGCCCATTTTTTGTTTCCGAGTTTACATTGGTCCTTCAACTATTTGAACACAATTTCGTCGATTTTCACCTTATATTGGAGGTGGGCGGTAAAGAGGGGCGGACCACGCCCATTTTTGGTTTCCGAGTTTATATCGATCCCTGAACTATACGTACAAAATTTCGTTGTCGTACATGTTTTTGTTGAAGAAATATCAGCAGAAAAGTATAAAACGGACACCCTGTGTTTCTAGTTTTTAGCCCATAACTTTTTTGTTTATAAACCGATTTTGCCCATTTTCAATCCCAAACAAACCTTATATAAGACAAACATTTGCAAATTTCGTCCCCCTACGTTTTCCCGTTCGAGCCCTATCCTGCTTTCAACAGACGGACAGACGGACGAACATAGCTAGATCGACTCAGAATCTAACCAGAACCCAGAAAATATATACTTTGTGGGGTCTTAGATAATTCCTTCGACATGTTACACACGGAATGACAAAATCAATATACCCCCCATCTTTTAGATGGTGGGTATAAAAAAGGGTATTTTTAAAATATATGGACCGATTAATTTACTTAAAAATACGAAAAAATATTTGTGTCATATCTGCGCAGGAACAAAGACCGTAGCTTGTATTGAAACTTCAAAGAGTACCAATACGGGTTTGGTCTATATCTGGGTTAATATCGGCCAATAAATCGGTTGTTTATCAACCGATTTGTTTGATTAAAAATTTCAGAAAACTATTTGTGACCATTCAATATAACAACAAAGTCTGTAGCTTATATAAGAGCTTCAAAAAATCTAAAAATGCGTTTTGAACGATATCTCAGATATTAATGGACCGATTGAGTTTATTCCTGCAAAAAATCTAAAAATAAAATCGAATTTTTTGTGAAAAAATAGTCTCTAGCTTATACAGGGGCTTCAAAAAGTTTAAAAAACCAAATTTTATGTAGCTTATTGTTGTTGTTTTTTTTTTTCAGTGCCCATAAAAACAGTAACAATTGCAAAGCAGACACTCGGATATTAATGGACCGATTTGGTTCAAAAAACTTTGAGAAAAAGATTCTGAATTTTTCCTGCATAAACAAAAGTCACTAGTTTGTATAGGATCTTAGAAAAGCCGACAACAAAAACGATTTTGCTCATTTTTATTAGCGTTCTTCTAAGGAATATTCCCTACAATTTGATGTATAAAACACTTATATCCGATAACTGGGGCTTTCTAAAAACTGATTTCAATAGACAGACGAACATCGTCCTATCGACATCATTTCTTAAAAGGATCCAGAAAATATAAACTTTTTTTCTCTCCGACGAAAATTTTGGAAATTACAAACGAAATGACAAACTTATATATCGTGACCTTAAATGCAAAAGGCCGTAACCACACTTTTTCATTTTTTACTCCAGAAAGAAAAAAATACATGAAAATGCAATCAATATATTAAATTTTTTGCTTTAAAATTAAGCAATTAAGACAAAATTTTTAATCGTCCATTTAATGCTAAAATAGATTAAGTATTAAACACTCTTCAAACTAGGTTTTTCTTCAATGAAAGAAAATTGATAACTTTTTCGTTCATTTAGTTGATGTTTTGACTTTTTTTTAATATTGATGTCATTTTTGAAGATATACATAATACATATACATAATACAGTAAAAAACCAACATGTGATTTTTCTGTGGTTAGGGCCTTTTGCATTTTAGGTAACGATACATACCCTGTACACCTGTGGTGAAAGGTATAATAATCTACAAACAGAAAAAATAACGTCATCGTTAGCGATAATATAAAAAAATGTTATTAAACTTTTTTGTTTCACTATAAGCACTAGACTTCGTTATTATCCAGTTACGAATTTAATGCCGCTATAATGGGTATTTTGTCCACTGTGTAGAGTTGTCATATATTATTAAATATCTTTAAATTTTGCGAAAATATTTTAGTACAATATTTAAATCATTTATATGGATGACACAGAGTCCCTAATATATTAAATTTATAAAATCACTTCCATAAAACAAATAAACTTTCTTTAAATTATTTTTTCATTTCCATGTGAAAGATTGCAAACTTTCAAATAGAAAGTAAATTTCAGATCTGAGTAAAATTTTAAACGTGATCAAAAGACAGATGATATGTAGTGCATGTCATATTTAAAAACAAAATTTATGATCTTTGAAGATTTGTATATAAAGACCTGTTGAATTAAATAATTTATAGTAATGCACTTAAAAAGAAATTTTTATATTGTATACAGTTTAAATAAATTCTTTTTAGCAGAGATCTTTTATTACAAAAGATTTTTCTTCTATAAAAAAAACGTTAATGTTTAAAAATAGTTTTAATGAATTCATTCATTCTTTATAACGTAAATTGCCTCTAATATGTGTTCATTATCTAAATCCCCTACGAATTACTTTAACACATTGACCACATTCCATTACACAATCATTTACAAATTTTTTGTTCATGCAAATACTTCAAATTTACTCACAGACTGTTTGAAAGTCCAAAATATTATAAAAAAACTTCCTTAAAAAGGCCTCTATACAATATGCCCTTGAGTCTTTTTATTATGGTAACGAAAACTTTACGCTTTGTAAAACTACTGCATTTTTTTATTTTGGCTTATTGCCCAAAACGATGTAAAAACTAAAATTTTAAAATTAAAAAAAAATAAAAAAAAAAAAAACTAAACAGAATAGTTTGGAAGTGTTAATGCATTTAACAACCATATACGGATGCAATATGAATGAATGAGTGAGTAAATGAATGGATGAATATGTGTCGGTCTAACTTATTACATACCAAAACCTTAAAATAGTTTGCTATGTATGTACCATGGTACAATGTAAGTTAGTTTCGTTTACTGTTGCTTTTGTTTTGGTATTCTGTGTTTATAACCAAAATGACATAACCACATTTATCTTATTGTTTTTTTTTTTTTTTTTTGTTATTATTGTTTAAATTTGTTTTTATTTTATAAAATTTAAAACATATTTTTTTCATATGTATAAGTAAGAACGTGCGATTGTTACGTATGTGTTTTTTTTTTTTTTTTTTGAAACCCTTACAAATATTGAAGATAATGTTATTCACCCGCAGTGGACAGTGGGTTGTGTTATTAAATATGTGAAAGATATTAAGAATAAAACATCTATATATCGACCATTCCAGGAAAGAACGCCCGAAAAAGTATATTTTTTTACTTGATGGCTTTCAATTTCGATAAAAATTTGTATACATAAACTCCATTAAGCCTTTTATCAATTTCAGTTTTCAGTTTTGTGAAATTGCAAAAACTCGCGATTTAATTTCGCTTTTTAATTTTCTCAAAAACCAAAAAAATTTCAAAAGTATGTAACTTTGAATAGCAATATCTCTGGAAAGACTTTGTGAATTTTAATGATTTAAACGGCCTTAAAATTTCGCATATGGCGGCTTTACGACGAACATTTTAAAAATAAAAAAGATTTTTTAAAAATGCATTTTAATGCAATTGCATTTTTCAAATGCATTTTTCTTTAAATATGCTATTAAAATTTTTTAATTTTTTAACATAAATGAAAAGTTTGGAATCTTTACATTAAAATAAAAGTGTAAAATTTTTGGGACGAGAAAATCTTATATGCATAATCCAATTTTTATAAAAACATGTTTCAAATTTTTCATATAAAATTAAAATTTTTTCTTGTTTTTGAAATTTTCTTTAAAATTTTTATAAAAGTTAACAAAATATAAAAAGTATGCAATTTTAAATCTTCATATCTCTTGAAGTTATTGATGGATTTCTGTAATTTAAAAAGTATTTAAAAGGCCATTGTATATTTTTTGTATAATTTAGTCAGCATTTCAAAAACCACGTCTTCGATCCATCATATTTTAAAAATATAAAGGCAGTTTTTAGATGCATTTTTGTTAGTTGCGAATTTATTAAATTTTAATTTTTGAAAAGTGTAAAGTGTAAAATGCTTTGTTTATTATAACTTAAAACAATAAATAGCCTGATACATAAAGTTTTACTATTTTTCAGGATTTTTTAAATAATAACACAATAAATTTTTTTAAACAAAATACGTAAAGATACTCATAATACCAGAAAAATATAATTTTTATATGAAAAAATTTAAACTAGTTGAAGAAAAGGGGAAATTATGCACAGCATATGTGTGCGTCCCAAAAATTTGAGATTTTTATTTTAATGTAAAGATTCCAAACTTTTCATTTATGTTAAAAAATTAACAAATTTGAATAGCATATTTAAAGAAAAATGCATTTGAAAAATGCAATTGCATTAAAATGCATTTTTAAAAAATATTTTTTATTTATAAAATATTCATGTTTAAGCTAACATAATTACAATTTAAACGCCGTTTAAATCACAAATTTCTGCAAAGCCTTCCCAGAAATATTTGTATTTAAAGTTGTATACTTTTGAGATTTTTTAGATTTTTTCAAAAGTGAAAAAGCGAAATAAAATCGCGAATTTTCTGAATTTAGCGGATCTGAAAACGGAAATATTTATAGACACCCATGGACCTTATACGTATAAAATTTTATAAAAATCGGAGGACACTTGATATATTTTTGGGCGTTCTTTCATGGAATGGACGATATATAAAAGAGTAACGTTACTGACTGATTCATCTCATCATCCCACAGCCCATACGGCTGATGCTAGAGAGACGAAATTTGGAACGTAGGTAGGTCTCCCATCATATAGATCCGCTAAGACGGGATTTTTGGAAATTCGAATGTTTAAGGGGTAAAAAACTGGTAAAATCGGTAACCTTATAACTCGCAAACTAATAATGATACAAAAAAAAGTTCAATAGTTATCGTTATTAATTAAAAAAATAATTGGATAGGTGTCTGGTACTTTTTTGAAAATCGGCCGTTTTAGGTAGAAAACGGGTAAAAACTGTACTTTGGCACTTTTTTGACACCATATGTATCTTTGAAACCAATCAACGTACAGATAAAATTTATGTCGTATTCAAAACTTATCAAAAAATTAGAAATACAAATTTGGTACTTTTTTGAAATTCAAACGTTTAAGGGGTAAAAATCGTACCTATTTTTGGTACTTTTTTCATAAAACATTTTTTTATATTTATTGAAATCTTCATATGAGTATTTTAATATGGGATACCACTACTATTTTGAAATTTATTGGAATGCAATTTTTGATACTTAGATGGGTGAAAAAAAGTACCAAAAAAAGGGGTAAAGGCGGGAAATTACATTTTATTCAAACTTAATAATGAATTCTCAATGACATTAAACATAGAAACATGAAATTAAGAAAATGTAGATAAGAATTCACAAGAGTGATGAGAGATGTAGGTAAGAATTCAAGAGAATGGACTTCGTGGTACTTTTTTCTTCTTCTATTGGTACTTTTTTGCATTTTCTATAATATTTAACCTAGAAACATGAAATTAAATACGCATGGTCCGATGTTGGAAAGAATTCACAAGGGGGGACTTTTTGGTACTTTTTCGTTCTTCTTATGGTACTTTTTGAATTTTCTATAATTATGAACATAGAAACATGAAATTAGAGGGGACGTTGTGGTACTTTTTTGTTATTTTAATGGTACTTTTTGAATTTTCTATAATATTTAACCTAGAAATATAAAATTAAGGACATGAAGTGCTAAGTGAATGAGAATCCGTAAGTGAGAACTTTGTGGTACTTTTACGTTCTACTAATGGTACTTTTTGAATTTTCTATAATATTTAACATAGAAACATAAAATTAAAGATATTTGGTCCTAAACGATGAGAATTCATTAGAGGGGACTTTATGGTACTTTTTTGCTCTTCTAATGGTACCTTTTGAATTTTCTATAATATTTAACCCAGAAACATGAAATTAAAGATATGTGGTCTTAAATGAACAAGAGAGGTTTTTGTGGTACTTTTTTGTTCTTCTAATGGTACTTTTTGAATTTTCTGTAAATATGAACCTAGAAACATGAAATTTAGGATATGTGGTCCTAAGTGAATGTGAATTCATATTAAGGGACTTTGTGGTACTTTTTTGTTCTTAAAATGGTACTTTTTTAATTTTCTATAATTGTGGTACTTTTTTGTTCTTCCTATGGTACTTTTTTAATTTTCTATAATTGTGGACCTGGAAACATGAAATTAAAAACATGTGGTGCTAAGTGAATGAGAATCCATAATAGTGGACTTTGTGGTACTTTTTTGTTCTTAAAATGGTACTTTTTGTATTTCCAATATTATTTAAAGTAGAAACATGAAATTAAATATGCATGGTCCTATGTGAGAAAGAATTCATAAGAGGAGTCTGTGTGGTACTTATTTTGTTCTTCTAATGGTACTTTTTAAATTTTATATAATTATGAATCTAGAAACACGAAATTAAATATATGTAGTTCTAAATGAACGAGAATTCACAAGAAGGGACTTTGTGGTATCTCTTTTCGTTTTTCTAATAGTACTTCTTGAATGTTCTGCAATTTTTATCCTTAGAAACATAAAATTGTAGATGTAAGGTCCTAAGTGAATCAGAAACCTTAAAATGGTTTTTGTGGTCCTTTTTCATTATTCTAATATACTTTTTCGTAATTCTGATATTTATTTTTCGTTATTCTAAGATTAGAAACCTGAAATTATAGTGAAATTGTTATTTATGGATGACATAACATTATTATTAAAAATGTTCCCAAGGGAGTAAAGAATCTTAGTTTAAATTTATTATATAGTATGGTTTTTATAAAAAATTATCGCTAAGGAAGTTGCGGGTCTACAGCTCGTATTTAATATCAAATTAATATACAAGTCTACAAATGTGGGATCTGAGTAGATTAGAACTAACTTAAATGTAATTTAGTGAGCTCAATGAAAAATATATCATTATTTTCACTGATTGGTTTCAGATTTAAAATTCCCGCACGTCTTGGTAATAACAAAACGATATGTTTTGTTTGCAGTGAAAAATTTAATGAAAATTGATTTTGTCATTCCGTATGTAACATGTCGAAGAAATCATCTAAGACCCCACAAAGTATATATTTTCTGGGTCCTGGTTAGATTCTGAGTCGATCTAGCTATGTCCGTCCGTCTGTCTGTTGAAAGCAGGATAGGGCTCGAACGGAGCATGGGCAAAATCGGTTAATAAACAAAAAAGTTATGGGCTAAAAACTAGAAACACAGGGTGTCCGTTTTATACTTTTCTGCTGATATTTCTTTAACAAAAGAATGTATGACAACGAAATTTTGTACGTATAATTCGGGGATTGATATAAACTCAGAAACCAAAAATGGGCGTGGTCCGCCCACTTTACCGCCCACCTCCCATATAAGGTGAAAATCAACGAAATTGTGTTCAAATAGTTTAAGGACCAATATAAACTCGGAAACAAAAAATGGGCGGGGTTCACCCACTTTACCACCTCCTCTCATATAACGTAAAATTTGAAAAAGTTGATGGTGGGTATATAGATTCGGCCGGGCCGAATATAATTCGCGCTTGTTAGGATTTACAACAATAGCAAATCTTGAAAATTACTTCATATCCGTATTGTGACATTTTGGAAACTGATATAAGATTTGAGCGTAAATCCGCTACAAAAAGAGTATTCTGCAATTTTACTAAATAATGGTTTTCTGACTTGAACTCGACTGTATCAGTACCAAGAATGTTTGTAGAGTTATTATTTGCTAAATTAATTTGCTGCAAGTAAATTCTATTTTGAGGAATTTTTGTTTATTTCAAGTCATGTGCAATGAAGCACCCGAATCTAGACATCGTTCTTCATTATTAATACTCACATGAAGTTCAACTGATTTTACATTTTCTGTGTTCAGGTGGGATTTTTCGCTCTATTTTACTGACTCTGACTTACATTCATTGTCTTTGTGGACAACTTTACCGCAATTGTAACACTTGTATTTAAACGATTTCTTACCATGTATTGGATTTTTGTCTTTATAATTATTAAAGCATCACAGTTATTTTGACTTACGGATTAGCGAGCATCATACTCATCCAGTAATTTTATCATAAGGGTCTCGGGGGATATTAATTTTTCTTGGCTTTCTATTGCAATTCATTAGGAATATTGATTTGAATCTCTCGTAATTTATCCTCTATTTGTCCATATATTCTTTTATACATTCGCCATACTTAATTTTTTATTAAATCAATGATTTTAACAATATAGCAGTTCTTGCAGGACCTCGTGAATCGTATATATTGTGCAGTTTATTCCAAATATTCTCTGACGTTTCAGAATTTTTAATTTGTTTAAGTTCTGATGGGGATACGGCTAATATTAAAACGGATTTTGCATTAACATCTTCAAGTTCCCACTCAATAACTTTAGCTGCTGGCGATAAAGGTTTTGTATGACTCCCATTTACGTATTTCCACGTGTTATTCTTATTTAAAAGAGCTTCTACCTGTATTTTCCACGTATCGAAATTATTACGGCCTAATGGAATGAAATTATTTGCTGCCATTTTCCAAGAAATTCGTTACAATTCCTTCTTAGTATCAAGACTTCTTTTGAACTAAACTGAGTGATTTAATTTGTAATTTGAATTAACTATAAAAAATGATACCATTCTGTGTCAATAGAAAATCGGTCCCGTATGTGTGTAAATCATTTACGAAAATTTATATTAATTGGTATCAAGTTGACACCACTTCAGTATCAAATTATTTATTTTATATTTTTTTTAATTTGTAAATTTTATGAATTTTTTCCCAATATCTATAAAAAATGTAACTTTGATAGCTCAGTACAAAAATACAATATACACAAGTCCAGTATTAAATCAAGCCAACCAGCCGCATTTATTAATAAATATATTACCCTGATGTCTTGCTAGGAAGATCCGCCAATACATGCACGAAAGGACTACCAAAAATTGTAGCCCTGAGTCTCAAAAGAACGGGGTAGCGGCACATAATGTGTTCAACCGTTTTTTTTTTTTCTTCTTACAAGAACTTGCGTAACGATAACCCAGTATGCTCAGACGATCGCGGCAACAGTGCGATAAACCCTCACTGAAGTTCATAATATAGGCGCCATATTTGTCGCGAAATTCAACAGGTTAATTTATTTATCCATCGTTGTGTAAGTTCATAGCAACATTGATGTGCACGAATACAGCGGCACACAGTGGGGCTAAACGTAAAATTTGTGGTAATAAATCTATATCTCCTAAACTACTGTTCGGATTGAATAGAAATATATGGAAGAGTTGTATAGAAGGACTTTCAGAAAAAATCATCTTTAAGTCACTCTGTGGTAACACGAAATGGCCAAAATT
This sequence comes from Protophormia terraenovae, assembly GCA_951394005.1. NCBI lineage: Eukaryota > Metazoa > Arthropoda > Insecta > Diptera > Calliphoridae > Protophormia > Protophormia terraenovae. Next base: position 76,590,159 of record OX596076.1, on the reverse strand, counting down.
GGCTTCTAAAGCTTGTTAAATGATTTTTTCTAGAATGAAATACTGATATTTATAAGTTACATAAAAAATAATAGTAAAAATATTTTGTAAAAAAAACTTTTTCGGCATTCGTTTTAGCCGGAAGGGAAGCAATTTACTATAAAATCGATCTGAATCTATCTTTTGATTAAATATCGTCAATAAATTTTAATTAAAACTCGCGTAAATTTTTTTTTTTTTTTTGTTAATCGTTTAAAATAAAACTTTTGTCAAAAATTCGACCATGTAGGGTGCAAATCTAAATCAATTTAAAATTTCTTTATGAAGTCTTGTCTTTTGAAACATATTTATTAAAAAAACTGAGAAATATTATTATATTTTAGTAAAAAAAAATAGCTACCCAGCAAAAACTTGGTAATGACATGTAGTTACGGATGTAGTTACTTTGCAATGACAACAACATACTGTCTGCATTACATAGAATTTGTTTAGTAACTAATTATTTGTAACCCAAATAATAAATAATTATTTATGATCAGATTTTTAAAAATATTAATTTTTATAATGCAGTTACCAATTCACATATATTTGAAAAAGGGATACATAGTAAATGAAAGCAAAATTTGCGTATGAATTAATTTTGTAATCTTTATTTTTATTACATTTTTGTTTGTTGTTAATTTTTATACCCTTCACCAAAGGTGTAAAGGTTATATATAAGTTTGTCATTCCGTTTGTAATTCTCACAATTTTCGTCGGAGAGCAAAAAAGTTTACATTTCCGGATCCTTGTAAGAAATGATGACGATAGGACCATGTCCGTCCGTCCGTGTGTCGGTTGAAATGGCGTTTATGAAGCCCACCGATAACTGACACATATAATATATATATATCAAACGATCGGAAATGCTTTCGAGAATTTTGCTATTGGAATTCAGCAAGTTTTTAGAACCGGTTTTCCAGTTTCTGAAGCCTCTGTATATACTAGGGACTTCGATTTTACAAAGAGGTCTCGGACATTTTTTTCTAAATTTTTGTTCTGAAAAAAATGAAATAAATCGGTTCAATAATAACTGAGATATTGGACAAAACGCATTTTTTTATTTTTTGAAGCCCTGGTTTAAGCTATAGATTTTATTTTTTTGGTTTTTTGAATCAGCAGGATCGGTTTAAAAATGGCGGAGATATGCTTTAAAAACCGGTTTTTGGAACCGGTTTTTCAGTTTCTGAAGCCTCTGTATATACCAGGGACTTCGAATTTTTAAAGGGGGCTCGGAAATTATTTTCTGAATTTTTGTTCTGAAAAAATTAAATAAATCGGTTCAATAATAACTGAGATATCGGGGAAAACGAATTTTTTATTTTTGAAGCCCTTGTTCAAGCTACAGATTTTTATTTTTATATAGATCAGTCGTAAATGTTTTTATAAAATTTCGTTTTTTTTAATAAACCAAATTCGTTCATAATCAACAGAGTTATGGCCCAAAAACAAATCTGTTAAGAATATAAATACACACACAAACATGTATATTAAGTATTGTAATGACTATTAGTGACGTTTTTTGTTTTTTGTATAGACAAGTAGTTTAGTTAGAAACAGCAGTCATATAATGAATAACAGTGTTGTTGTTGTTCTTTGTATATGCAGTCTGTACAAAAATAAATAAATATGGAATTGTTGTTGTTCATTTTTTAAAACTAAAACATATCTGTTAAGAATATACATAAATACATACACAAACATGTATATTAAGCAATGTAATGACTATTAGTGACGTTTTTGCCTATAAGACAAGTAGTTTAGTTAGCAACAGAAGTAATATAATGAATAACAGTGTTGTTGTTGTTCTTTGTATATGCAGCCAGTTTGTATATACACACATAAAAAAAATAAATAAATATGGAATTGTTGTTGTTTATTTTTTAAAAGCAAAGCCTGCTATGATTGTTTTTTTTTTTTTTTTCATATTCAAATTTTCGTAGTTCGAAAAAAATTTAGATTTATATATGTGAAAATATGAAAGCATACGTTAAGGCGAAAATTTAATTATTTGTCGGTAATATGGTAATATGATGTCGATAAGATAGTAAGATGGTAATATGGTGAAGGGTATCAAAGATTCGGCACAGCCGAATCTTTTTTCAATTTCATTTTAAATTAAAATTTAAAAAATCTTTTTACAACAACAAAAAATATATTTTATATCCTGACATTTCATTACTTATTTATAACCAAAAATGTAACTAGTTCCTATTGTTATTACTAATCATGACTTTAATAATGCTTTAAAATCAATGCGCTGTTTAAAAGTAATTAGTTATTGTAATGACTTCTATGTAATGTATAGGGTAAGTAGTTGCCTCTAATGTCATAATCGTGTTAAAATAATGAGTTATTCAGCTAATGTGTAAGTAGTGGTAATCAAATTTGACACCCTGTAGCTTATTTCATGTTATAACAGAGTGACTACAAGATTATTTTTCTGAAAGCTTAGGTTCTCCTCTATAACTATTTCATATATTTCAATTCAATCTGACCCGTAGTTTAGATGATACAGATTTAATACCAAACAATTTGCGTTTAGCCTCACTTTGCGGCATTTCAACCAATATTACCCGTTATCTTAGAAAGATTCTGTACCCAGATTAGTTCTAGGTTTAAATGAGTCCTCATTTATTCACATTTTCTTTAATTTAAATTTTTTCATAGTTTAAATAACATACCTTAACCTACTGTGCTTTGAAATGATATAGTTCGATGTTAAAATATTTTTTTAAAAAATACTATACATATCTATTTACTTAGTATGAATTGACATTATAGGGTACATAAAAAGCAACAAGATACAAGAGAAATAAATAAAAATAAAAACAAAAATACAAATACAAAACATTCCCATGTTATTATTCATCAAACGTACATATAGTAAGTACGTTTTCGATTTTGAGGTACCTAATTCCACATGCATTTGTCGGAAAAGTCGTATGTTATGTTTTTTTAAATTTTTGGTATATATTTGTTGAAACTTTTTTCTGTTTTTCTGCTTATTTTCATTTTTATTTAATGTCGTTGAATAAAATATAAATTTTGTACATAGGGTAGTAGTGTTGCAGCAGCAGGAGTTGATAAGTAGTATTGGCAGTTGTATTCATCGTTGTAATACTGCAAGCAAGTAAGAGTATTTTTTTTTTATAAATTATTTATTTATTTGTATATGAATAGACAGGGGAGTGATATGTGTAGACAAATGACACAGAGTTCAAGTTGCATGTTAACGTCAAATACGTGCTTGTTGGTATTAGAGGTTGCTTCTTCTTAACACGTTTAGTGTTTCCAATAATGAGAGTAAGCATTTCCAAATATAATTTACATTCATTTACAAACATACATACCTATATACCCCACACATGCATTTACAAAAAAACATGTAACTTCTGCATATTGCATGCTTTCCATGCTACAAATGATTAAATACTACTTACATGCAGTCATTCACTTATTCATTCATTCAAATAGATATATGAGTAGAAATGTAGTGAATACTAGTAGTATGCAAGAGGGCTTACATAAAAGTAATTAAAAAATAATTGAGAATATTGTTATTATATATTTTTAAAATCCAAATATAAAATTTTAATTTGTTTTCTTTTTCTGTTGCAGAGATTTTATTTTATTACCATCTATTTTTTTACGACTTCAAAATCAAAGTACTTTTAGTATTGTCTTCGCATGTAGGAAAGTACTTGTACGAATGTAATGAATTTATTTACTTTTCATTTTATTTGCCTTCACATTTAATTGTTGCCAAATTTTCAATGGGTATTAAAATTTATTTAGGTTAATTGATTTTATCGATATTAAATTATTTTGTTATATAACATGTAGTATTTAATTAAATTAAATAAATGACAATTAGTTATCAAATTATTACAAATTTAGAAATTTAAAAAAAAAATAGTAATTTAAATAAATAAATAATTTAATAATTACACAAGTTTATAAATTCGGGTCATCTAATGAAAACTAATGATATTTTAATTTAATTTAGCGCTGAATTCAAATATTCTATTCGTTTTTCACGAGAATGTTATATTCAGCTTGGCCGAATGTATATACCCACTATCAACTTTTTCAAATTTTATGTTATATGGGAGGTGGGCGCACCACGCCTATTTTTTGTTTCCAAGGTTACACTGGTCCTTGAACTATCTGTACAAAATTTTGTTGTCGTACATGCTTTTGTTTAAGAGATATCAGCAGAAAAGTATGAAATGAAGCTACAACGGACACCCAGTGTTTCTAGTTTTTAGCCCATAACTTTTTTGTTTATTAACGGATTTTGCCCACTTTCAATACCAAACAAAACTATACTGCTTTCAACAGACAGAAAAACATACGGACAGACGGACGGACATAGATTGAATCAGAATCTAACCAGGACCCAGAAAATATATACTTTATGGGGTTTTAAATTATTTTTTCGACAAGATGTTTTGGAGCTACCCCGGATATCAATAAGAATAATACTTTTTATTTTTAATGCTAAGTATATTACGCCTTGAATATTATCCACCAGAATGGAAGGTCTCATTGGTCACATTGATACCTAAGCCTGGAAAAGATCACACCAAAGTAAAATCATATTGGCCTATTAGCCTATTGTCAAGTATATTAAAGCTGTTAGAGAAGCTATTAATGAACAAGTTGACACCGATAGTGCATCGTTTCGATTGTATTCCAACACATCAATTTGGTTTCAGAGAAAAACATAGCACCATAGAACAAACTCACAGACAGAGCTTCGAAAGAATGAATTCTATTTAGAATTAATTCACGTATAAACATAATTCAGCTTATTAAAATTTAATTTAGCATTCTTTAAAATCATTCCCCAAAAAATAATTCTTAGACTTAATTCTTTAGGCTTAAGTTTGTATTGAATTAATTTCCCAGAGAATTAATTCCTTAAAGAATTACAATTCAATTTGAATGATTAAATTTTTATTTAATTCCATTCTTTCACAAAATGAATGAAAAATATGTAGAATTAATTCCCTAAAAATTAAATTCAATTGAATGATATATTTTTTTCTTTCATTCCCTTCTACTACAAATTGAATGACAATATTTTTTTTTTAATTCTATTTTTATATATATTTTAAAAATAAGTCGAAAATCAGTGGTATTTTGCAAAAATTAATACAAAATCAAAATGGTACAGTCCAGCAACACTTCACATAAAATAGAAGATGATTGTGTCCAAATAAGCTTTGGAGAAGCTGCATTTCACAGTTTTAAAGATAAACAATTCTCCTAATATGTTCTCTGTGAGATCTAGGGATAAATCTTATGAATCAAGATAACCTGAGTTCATATAACTTATGAAATTTAGTAAACATTCAATACAGAACTAATAAAAATAATAAATATCTCATACTAAATGTGACACACGTCTCGAAACATGTGTGTACATAAACACGACTTACCATACATCGTTTTTGCAATTATATAAAATTGTTTAAAATATAAAGAATTAAAAAATAAAACTATAATTCAATCTAGTACAAATTGAATGGTTGAAAATTTTTATAATTCAATTTGTAATAGTTTGAATTAAAAAAAAAAAAATTAATGAAATCAAAAGAATTAAGCATTCCCAAAGAATTAATTCATAAATGAATTAATTCTTTTATATCAAAAGCTTTAGGAATTAAGCTTCAGAATTAATTACAATGAATTTATTTGAAAGAATTAATAATTCTATATAATTTAATTCAATTTTAAAAAGTGAATTAAAGAATTAATTCTTTCGAACCTTTGCTCACAGACTATACATATATTAATATATATATTACCTCAGAAATTGCAAAGTAAGTTGTGCAAAATTTATTCTATGTGGTTGTTGTATTTACAGAAATTGATGAAAATTTTCTACTTTGAAAGGGTCTTGCCAAGTTGCAAATTTCTGAGGTGAATACCTTTATTATATCTAATAGCGTTTTCTTTTCTGGCTAAAATGTTGCCTTTATTCTGCCCTATGCCCTCATTTGTGTTCTATTCTGAAAAAAGTGTAATACTTTAAATGGGTCGGATGTTCTTTTCTAATAGTGTTGCCTTTTAATTTAAAAAATATGTTACATGTTTCACCCTCAAAAATAGTAGAGGGTGAGCATATAAAAATCTAAAATTTCACCAAAAATCTAAAATTTCACCGAAAATGTCTAAAATTTCACCAAAAAATCAAAAATTCACCAAAAATCCAAAATTTCACCAAAAAATCAAAATTTCACCAAAAATCAAAAAATTCACCAAAAATCCAAAATTTTACCAAAAATCAAAAAATTCACCAAAAATCTAAAATTTCACCAAAAAATCAAATCACCAAAAAATTAGAATTTTACCAAAAATTCAAAATTTCACCAAAAATTTCCCCAATAATTTAAAGTTCCATCAAAAATCCGAAATTTCACCAAAAATCCAATTTATCTCGATTGAATTAAAAATAACACAAATACAGAACTGGTCTCATATTTTTTGTTCTATTATAAAAAAGGTACCATCTTATTAGGGCGAAGGTAACCCATAAAAAATGTTACACAGTAACAAGGTAACATCTTTCTTCAGAAAAGAAAACGCTGTAAGACGTTTGAAGAAAAAAAATATATTGCCTTCGATAAAGTATGGCATGAAGGATTATTATTTAAAATTAAACAATAATTACCCACAAATACACTTAAGCTTTTAGAAAGCTATTTAACTCATTGAAAGTTTGCTCTAAAAGAGGGAGATTTTATAAGCTAACCACAGTCTATTGAAGCATATTTAATATTCACTTCTGATATGCCAACTAATAGTGGAACACATCTATCAACATTTGCAAATGGCACAGCTATTCTAGGCGTTCATGAAAACCCCAAGAAGCTTTTAAACTCTTGCAAAATCATTTACTCTATCTAGAAAAATTGTTAAAGCAATGAAGAATAAATACATATTACCTTCAAATTGCGAAGAGATTCGTGCCCCCAATCTTGATAAATAATCATATTAGACCCCAACAAACGGAAGTAAAATACCATGGTATGCTTCTAGATCGACATCTTACGTGGAAATCACATACAAAATTAACCCAAATTATGTTGAAATCACTCCAAATTAACTAGCTAATTGGTAGAAATTCAAAATTAAGTCTAAATTGCAAACTAATTCAATTATAAAGCTATATGGTGCTATGGTATCCAAATATGGTACACGGCCTGTGCTTCAAATATCGAAAAAATTCAAAGACTCCAAAATAAAATACTACTAATGATAACATTCACAAGGACCTCAATGTTCTCTTGTCAAAAATGAAATAAGAACACACGCAGAATCGTATTTGAAGAAGCTTGAAGTACACCCTAACCCACTTGCTCGAAACATAATAAAAACGAAGGCTACAACCGTTTGAGAAGGATCACAACAGACCTCCGCTGAAGGTAAAGCCTTTGAATATATATAGTATTTCGTCCGAAGATTTAGATTTCAGATTTGAATACTTATTGTTAGTTCACTGAATATCGTGAAGATTCAATAAATAAAGACACTTTTCTGGATTCTCATTCACTTAGGATCCTATACCTATATTTAATTTCATGTTTATAGATTCAATATTGTAGAAAATTAAAAAAGTACCATTGAAAGATCGAAAAATTACCACAAAGACCCCTTTTGTGAATTCACACTCACATGTATTTGAGTTCATGTTTCTAGGATTAATATAATAAAAAATGCATTATTGAATTTAAATAAAATTTAATTTCTCGACTTTATCTCCTTTAGGTATTTTTTATTTACTTTGGACGTAACAGAAATTGTATTATTTTGTAATTGAAATTTCAAAATTTTACTGGGTTCTAATGTTAAAATATTCATTAGTAAAAAGAAAAAATACTTTGTGAAAAAAGTACCAAAAACACATACGATTTTTACCCCTTAAACGTTGGAAGTACTAAACTTGTATTCGCCAATTTTCGATAAGGTACTAACTAATACGATGCACATTTTATTTCTATGCTTACTGGATTTAAAGCTAGATAGAGTTCCAAAAAAGTACCAAGATACAGTTTTTACCCGTTTTCTCCCTAAAAAACCCGAAATTCAAAAAAGTACCAGACACTAAGCTGGGAAACGAACCAAAGTGCTTATTTACATATCTCTATCTTGGGCTGGGCGATATACATATATAGACAAAAATGTTAGAATTTCCCCTGAGGTATTAAAAAATATATAACTAAATACCCAGCAAAATATTTCAGAAGTTGTTCTAAAATCAGAGCATTTTCATTACATACCAAGTAGCTTTAAGTTATGAATTTCATATTCTAAAATTGTTCTTTTTAGCAACATCTCAATATGTTAAAAAATTATATCATTTATATAATATTTGTATGTAAGCATTGTATATGTATGTATACTAAATTGTATTAAATTGTTTCACTAATGAAAAAAGAAACATGAAAAGGTATACTTTCACATAATACCTCAGTGTTCCTCAAAAGCACATACTATTCAGCTTTTTGGATCACTTCCGTCCTATGACAACCACGTGTTAAATTCATTGATGTTTCACCAGAAATGGAACTACTTCAGGTTCAGTAACATCAATGATTTTACTAATGATTGGTATGCTCTTTTTTTGCTGGGTATTTAATAATATTTATAATATTTCAACAATAGAACACCACTGTGTTCCAACTGACAAGCATGTGACATTTAATAAAACGCTTGCTCATCCTTAATTTTTGCTGACACTAAGAGACATGACATTTCAATTTTTACTCAATACATTTATCATAATGACAATCATAATAAACTGCTAGAGTTTATTTAATCATAGATTAATTTTTTGCACTTGTCACATGATTGAATTGTAAGTATTTCATACAATTTCTTTACTTTTTAATTTTTTCTCATTTAGAGGATTCAAAATGACATAAACACTATTTAAAACCGTTAAAGCCGATATAAAATTATGTTTGGATTATTTTCATTTTCATTTAACCAGGTGTCAATTGTTGGAATAGACATTCAACAACAATAACAAATTCAGCAACATTAAAAACAAAAAAAAACAAGTACCTCGTAATCAATATTTAAAAATCAATAACATTTAATAAACAAACAAACAAAAAAATAATTTAAATGCAATAGTAATAAAAATAGTATTTTTAGTTAGTGAAAGTGATCATACCAGTCAGTTGTCATTCATTGATTCATATACAATCCTCCCGTTTTGTTTTTAGTTTATTTTAACGATTCTCTTTACCCCATCACCATACAATTGAATGACATACAAACTTACTAAGTAAATGTATGTACAAATCAAAAAGTTTCAGAGTGGATTTAAACCATTTCTTTGTAATTTTTGCGACTTGAACAATAAATATAAGTATGTATGAATTTGATTGACAGAAACAGTTAAACATATTTAATCGCACGCACATTTGTTACCCAGCAAATAGATACAATAAAAAAAAATTAAAGGTTGATTAGTTGTTAGGCAAAAAAAATCACATGAAATTTTTTTATACAAGATCATCTTTTAGTTCTAACATCGTTATAAATACAGGTACCCGAAGAACTTATTTACGAATCCTAAACTCTCAATATATGGGCAATTATCAAAAATTTTTGATTTTAGCCCTTCAAAAAAATATTATTATTTTTTTTTTTTTTGATGGCACATTAAAATCCTTTTGTATACATATAAAGTGACTCGAATGCATCCAGAATCAGTTCGCGTTAATCATTTCATGTGAGGGGCGCGAAAGATATGGCGGTTTAAAGTTGAACATATAAAAGTTTTTACTAACTAGAAGTTTATGTACAATTCTGGTCAAAATTACACGTAATATTAAAACCTACTGAGTTATTCAAATAAAATTTATGATATTTTCAATGTTTGATGGTATTAGTGCAGCATGTTTTAGGGTCTCCAAGTTAAATTTTGAAAATTTTCTTTTCAATAAAAAACGCGATTTTTAAAAAATTTGTGAAAAATTTGGATCGAATCTAAGTTATTTCTCCATATATTGATTGAAAATATATTTTGTTAGAGTTCATTACATAGAAATGCTTTTCAATATTTTGATACTTTTTTAACACAAGTAAATATTTGTTGGTCCATAAAATGTTTATCTCTCAAATTTTTTTGATGCGCCTCCGAATTTTTATTAAGCATAACAAGCACCTACCAATTATGTCAATTATAGTTAATTTCATGCTGTCTACACGATGTGCCTTAGCGAAATATGTTTTGACAAAAGTGTCCCGTTTTCAATTATCAACGACATTTGGCTTAAATTTATGATCTCAATCAATTATATTTATCGCCGCTCTTATATATATATACCCAATATTTGTTTAAATTACACTTTTCTATATAAAAATACAAAAACAAAAAGTGAAATTTTTGCATAATTTTCAAAAAGTCCGTAAAATTTTTGTTTTAAATTTATTTTTAATGCTCCTCCGATTTTGTTATATAAAATGACAAAAAACTAAGTTCACGCAGTAATCCAAGCAATTCCATATGAAAATGTGAATGTGCCTCGCGAAAAACTGACTTTTTGAAAATTGTTCGCACTTGTTTCCCCAACTTTGAGACTATCTACTACGTAGGCTATTTCGGGCACATCAACGGGATATAGCGCAAAATACGCACAATTACAACAAGTATTAATCTCATTCCAAATTTTGTATTCGGTTGAGGGGCGCACAGACCGCGCCAAAAAAACTGAATAATTTAAAAAAACAAAAAATTTTGTTATCAAAACTTTACTACCCTGTATTTAGTTGTTGAAAGTCTGCACAACAACAAAGATGGTGCAGAATTTATGTACAAAGTCCGATTAGTTTACTTATGTTAGAGTAAGATCAAAAAGTATAAACGCGCGAACAAAAATTGTAGAAGAATGGTAAAAACTTAAGTAGTTTTTATCAGTTTTTCTATATTCTTGAACTTTGAACAATAATCATGGTTAGAAAAAGAAACCTATTGTGCTAAAATTTTGCACTGTATTAGTTTTAAGTCTTGTGAGTTCAGATCTGTAACCAATTTGTTCAAAATACCATTACCACAAAACTTATTAAGGATTTAAGTCAGTTTCAGACAGGTTAAAAATTTTTGATAAATGCCTGTATACTTTTTCTCCTTCTTTTAACAATAATGATCATTGTAAACAAGATCATTTGAAAGTCTTTTCAATTCAATTGAAAGATAGTTCGAGTGTGGCACACTACTTTTAAATCGTTTGCTGGGTTTTCCCTGCCATAATAATAACTTCATTTTATGTCACTACGGTTTGTTACAGTTGTTATTGTTGTAACAGTAGTTGTACTCGAAACAAGCGTGAGTGATAGTTGTCGTCATTGTTATAATTTTCTATTTTTTCATCTTGCAGTCCTAAAGACATGTATTTTATTACACACTTTTCTATTGTAAATGATTACGATGTTATTGGGTAATAATAACTCTGAAAAAAAAAACTAAATTAAATTAATAACTATAACAATATAACTAGATTGTATATAAGCATTTAATAGGAAGTATTAAAATTTCTTTATAATTTCGATTCACCTCAATAGACAAAGTTCCAATAACCTAAAGATGTTGTTTGGGTGGTATGTTACCAGAAGAAAGAGATTATATGACAAACGTATCATTTGCAAGGAAATGTTGAGAAGAAATACCTACAACTATTCGAATTATTATTGTTCAACAATGTAAAGCGAAATAAATAAATTGGAAAAAATAAATAAAAAACACTACTACGGGAAGAATAATATTAACGCCCTCTTTCAATTTTTCTTTAGATTTATAAGTGATCACGAATCTTGAATGGAAGCCTATTTAACGAGATATTGAGGACTAAAGATTAGTTTGTAACGAGATATTCAGGATTTATTTTTTTTTTTTTTTTTTTCATATAAAAATCGATTTTTGGTATGAAATACGAGTGATCACAAATTAAAGCCCTTTTCTCAAATGGAAGTATATTTAACGAGAAATTAATGATTTAAGATTTTTTAATATAAAAATAGATTTTTGCTATAAAATATGACTTTTGCTATAAAATACGAATTAAAGCCCTTTTCTCAAATGGAAGCCTATTTAACGAGATATTGGGGATTGAAGATTTTTTTTTAATTTTCATATAAAAATCGATTTTTGGTATAAAGTATGAGTGATCACGAATTAAAGCCCTTTTCTCAAATGGAAGCCTATTTAACGAAAAATTAAGGATTTAAGATTTTCTTCATTTTTTCATATAAAAATCGATTTTTGCTATAAAATATGAGTAATCACGAATTAAAGCCCTTTTCTCAAATGGAAGCCTATTTGGCGAAATATTGAAGATTTAAAAATTTTTTAGTTTAACATATAAATACCGATTTTTGGTATAAAATATGATTGATCACGAGTTGAAGACCTTTTATTGAAAGCTTAAGATTAGGGATGTCAATTTCATAGCACAATTGTGCTGGCTGATATCACACATATTCTTACGTTCTTTTATTTAATCGAAAAAATTATGGGAAGGAATTGTTTGGTAATAAATTTCTTTAATATTAATATGTTAAGATAAAGTTGGAGGAATCTATATAATTTGCTAAGCACTTTTTACTTTCCAGAGCTTTTTGAAGCTCCCAGACGACGTAGATAATTAAAATTTGGATCACTTATAAAACGTTTTGTGCTTCAAATCCTAACGGTGCCAGATTTTGATCAGGGAGCGGAGATACGTTGGTTTATATATTTGTAATATCCTAAGCCTTTTTCACTTTTCGAATTTCGAAATACGAATGATTTAGAAAACTAAAATTTGGCTTACTTATAAAACTACATGTCCTACATATTTTTTTAAATCCAGATTTTGAAATTTTTTTTTTTTTATTCCAGAGCATTCTGAAGCTCCCAGGCATGGCAAAAACTAAAAATGAGCTTACTTTTAAATAAGCTTACTTTTAAATAAGTTCATCCTACAAATCCTAACTGAAGCAAATTTTTCTATCAGGAAGCGGAGATTCGCGATTTTTTTTAGGTTTATTTTGGTTTTAAGAAATTTTGATTTGCTATTCTACTAATTTAATACTTTAGTCACTATTATTCCATCAGATTCCAACAGCTTCAAATCTTTAACTTCGATCAGGGAAAGGAAAAGCGTTAAAAATTTGTTCATATATTTCAACGCGTATAAGCCTGGCGAAGGCAGGAAAGCGAAAGTGCATAAAAAATAAGTTTTATATAATAAAGCACCATGTATAACTGATGTATTTCATTTACTAAAGCCAAGTTTTCTTTGAATGCATATTTCGTATCTCACTAACACAACTATATTTTTTGCCATTGACATCCCTATTTAAGATTTTGTTTATTTTTTTTTTATTTTTTTTTTTTTTTTTTTTTTTTTTTTGAAAAATAAGTGATCACAAATTAAAACCCTTTGTTTAATTGGAAGCCTTTTTAGCGAGATATTGTAGATTTAAGATCTATGACTGTTTTATGGATTTTTAATACGTATACTTACTTGAGATCTTGACTTAATGTTTAATTCATTTTCAGAAAAATTATAATATGCATGAAATCTTTTTTGTTTTCTTGAATTTGCTTTAAAATTAGTTGAGTATGATTTTGCTTACCTACAATTAACAAAATAAACATTTACATAAAATTAGGAAAAAATAATAATAATAATTTTATTAAATAATTTAAGATTAAATTAAACTTAAGTAAAAATTCATATATATTATTTTTTGTAAAAAAGTACTACATCTAAAAAACAAACCTCATTTTAATTTGCATTGATAACTTTGGATAAATCTTCCATTATAGCTGACCATTGAAAACCCAATTTATCATCTTCCAAACGTAATTTACAAAAACCGGGTATGTGCTTTAGCAAGGTTTCAAATGGAGTATATTGTATGATACACGCTGAATCGCCTACAATAATAAGTTTATGTTTTGAACGTGTAATGGCCACAGTAAGACGACGTTTATCTTCTAAAATTTCCGCATCACGATTACGTTCTAACGATTTAGAAGTCGGCGAACCTGTGCGAGAACAGGAATATATTATAATGTCTTTATCTCTACCTTGATACTGATCAACAGTATTAACTTCAACGGAAGAGAAATCTAGTGTTTGTTGATTGTCTTTAGATGCTGATTGATAATATTCATGATACTGTAAAGCTAATTTTTTTAATAGTTCTACTTGAGCTCTATAGGGTGCAACCACACCAATACGTTGTGGCTCATAGTGGCAGTTTAAGAGGGTATTGATAATACGAAATACTAAGGCAGCTTCGCAGTAATTGGTATATTTTGATAAACGTTTAGAGGATTTGGTGGGGGATTTTGTTAAAGCTTCTGTAGTTAATTGTTCTTCATTAAAGGTGGTTTCTATGAGTGCACAAGTAGCATTATGCTTAGTTTTGGCAAAATTATAAGATCTATCCGAACAGTCTTGGGTATCGAGCAAAAATACCGATTGATCAACATGAGTTTGTAAAACACGCTGTAACCATTTCTCTTTAACAAAAGCAGTATCAATTGGTTTGTACATCACAGCCGTTTTTACTTCATTGGAGGCACATTGTAGAGAACCTTGATATGTTAATTCATTAGCCAATTTAGTTATGGTTTTATTCATACGATATTGTAATGTTAAGACAGAGGTAGCTTCGGCGCAATCAAGTCGTTGAAATAAAGATTCATCGGCACCCTTTTGTCTAGCCAAAGGTGAACGTATTAAAGGAGGCAACTGATCTGGATCTCCCACTAGTATAAAACGTTGTGAAAAGAATAATGGCCTTAAAACTGTAGGTTGCATAACCTGAGTGGCTTCGTCCACTATACAAAAATCGAAGCGACGATGAAGAAATATGGCATGAGCTGAACCCAAACAAGTAACACCTACTATTTGATATGAATCATATAGTTTTGATAATTCAGCTTCAGTTTTACAGTTGGAAGTTAACGTAGTTTCACAATAATCTTTTAGTTGATTATTAACACGTGCAGAAGAACCCAAACGCAGGAAAGGTAATTTATAAGTTTTCAAACGCAATAAAAGATTATCAACCGCTGAATGCGTATGACTGGTTATCAGCACAGATTTACCCATTAAATGCAGTAAACGTACTATGGCCACCAAAGTTTGAGTTTTACCTAGCATATGAAATAAATTTAAATTTTAGAATTCCAATAATTAAATAATTTTTCTTTAGCTGACCTGTTCCCGGCAAACCCTTTATTAACATAAAACTTTGTGTTGTCAATGCTTTTAATACTGCTGCTCTTTGTACGGCATTCAATTGTTTTAATATTTCGGCTCCTTCGGTGGCTATAATTTTGGGTAACACTTTATGATAACTAGGTGGTTGTTTTTCGATTATAATCTTTCTTAGCAATGCAGAACGTTCAGTATCATCTAGCAGCAAACCCAAATTGGTAAAATTTAAAACATTACCCGATTGTGAATCATGTTTATCAATGATAAATGTTTGTTGTTTATAATTTTGCAGAAGATTACGTTCTAAACTAACCGTTATGGAAGATGTGGTTAATTCGAGGACAAAACCAGCAGCAATAGCTAAACGTTTGGCCGTTGAGACAATAACATATTCGCCAACAGAGAACTGTAGGTTAAAAAAAAAAAATTTTTAATTGAACTCATGAATGGCAGTAAAAAATATATAATTTGAAGAATAAAAATTGAAAAATTTACAAAAAACCCAAAATAATTAAAAATTCCTTAAGAAAAAATTAATTTTAAACTGAAATAGGAGTAAAAAATAACTTTAAGAAATGATTTTATTAACAAAACGAAAATATCAATTTATCACTAAATTTCTCTATGACTATTTTACCAACAATTAAAGTCTCTACTCACCCCACTTAAAGTTAAATCCATAACAGCATCTTCTAAATTTTCTAACGTTTGATTCGCAATCCCCTCTAAAACAAACTGATGTTTATATCTTGATTCTTCTTTTTCTATGGGCCTCTGAGATATTTTCAAATTACAAATAGCTCTACCCATTTCTTGACGATTTTCTGGTGTTTGACACCAAAGAGCCCGTAAATAATTAGATTTTCTGGCCTCCTGTTCTTCCATCATTAACAAATGACACCATTTTATAAAATATTCATAATCCTTCGCCGTTAAATGAGAAATACATTCATTAGATACTTTATTTAAAGGATGACTAGATCTTAGTTGTAGGTTTTTATCAGTTTTAGCAAAAGAACAACATAACGTGGCATAAGCACATTGAGAACAGGCAGTTGGATGAGATATAGGTTCGGGCAGTTCAAATGGTTGAAGGAATTTCTCTTCAGGCAGTAATAAATCATTAGGTTGTATTAAAAAGTCAGGGAAATGTGATAAATAATGACTTAAGTCATTACGTAAACCTATTAAATCTCTTTGTTCATTACGTGAACCAACAATTTCCCGCATTAAAGTTTCTCTGAGATAAAGTAAAAGTCCAGAATGTGTTGGTTTCCCCAGAGCTGTTAACATCATTTGATATAAAATTAATTGGCCCTTATGTTCCATAGAAAAGCTCGCTCTACCAGTTTTCAATTCTAAGGGAATTACTTTTTCTTGTTGTTTAATAAAATTGTCTAATTGGCCCCTTTGGCGCCGGGGATGAATTTTTACCGATACATCTATTTTACCCTTAAGACCCAACTGTGGTATCCAAAGATTTTCCTCTATATCCTGTATTTCAGTTATGCGTCCCTGAAAGTTTTCCTTCTGTATAGGAAAAGAGGAAGACGGTTGTTCTTCCACATACTGCTGCATAAATTGATGAATGCTGCGTACAAATTGTAAAACTTCTAGTGTAGTATCTTCTCTTGTTAATTGGCTGCCATATAACATAAATGCTGTTTCCTGAGAGTTAAGTAAATCGGAAGCTATTTTTTCTATTTCTTTGAGTTCCTTTAAATTTTTTTCCAAAACAATTTGTAAAAGTTCATGCACCAAGGAACCAATAACCATCTGAAATGGAAAATTTTCAGTTTTATTCAATATTTACCTCATATGGTGAAATATATTCCTCATTACTTACCACTTTATTATTGGCATCTATACCTCTAAAACGGTCTTGTAACACTGCCTTTCTTCGACAAAACAAAGATCCTACTACACTTGTGCCTGAGATTAAAGTATCAGGATTTATCACACAAAATCCTTGATCCTTATCCACTTTATAAGCCTGTAAATTTTCATCCCAATCGCCCAGTAAAGATACCACATCATCTACAGAAACTCTTGTATGACACCAAGGTCCTTGTAAGTAACATTTGGCTTCAGTTTCCTGTTCCTTCTCAGTATCCTGCCCACTTGTCCCCCTCACTCTTAAAATCAAGGCAAATGTTTTTTTATCTCTTTCCACTTCTTTGATTACACACCTTTGCCATTGTGTGAGATCTAGCTTTTCCTTGCGCACTTCGTTTTCTGCGGCCTCAAAAGCAGATAAATCAAAATCATCTTCCTGTTCAAATAGAAAATCATAATTTTCTTCCTTATCACGAGATTTTTCATCGATTGCTTCAGCTTTGAAATCTTCAGACATTTGTATTTTTATTTTCTTGGGAGCACTTTCGTTGTGTTCTTTAAAAGGTGATATTAATCTTTTAGTAGTGCTCATAGTTGCTGCAGATTTCTTATTTAATATTTTTTTTTTAATTTAAAATTATCAAAAAACAATATTAGTCTCACATTGTCTTAAAAAAATTGATTTTTAAAATAAACATTCACAATAATGCTAAAATTCCCGCAATTTTTTTGTGGTGTGAAAATCAATTAATAATTCACAATAACATAACAGTAATGCCATATTGAAATATCAAAAGGGCTGCCAGCTAGATTAAGTAAAAGAAAATAAAACGTTTTCAATATTATTTAAATAAATCCATATTAATATTATGTTCACATACACAAGTTTTTGACTCGTTTTTTGGAAAACACTATGAAATTTAAAATCACTGTTCACATACCATTTTATTGTGTTTTTCCTTTTGGTCTGTTTTTCGGCTGACAAAATATTTTCACAAATTTTGTATTTAAACAAAAATTTCACATACACACACTTTTTAATTCAAAAAATAAAATTATTAAGCAAATAAAATTTATGAAGATATATAATTTTCTTTCATAATTTTTAATGTTTTGTTTTTAACAATTTTTACAAATTCTGTTTTCAACAAATTTCTATGTACTAAAAATACTAAATATTTCTTCCCTGTATGGAAATTTAGTATGTTTTTATTGTGTTAAATAATTAAACAACTCGAATCGAGATGTTTTCTGGCTTTGAAATATATGAAAAAACAAGTTAATTTATTTGTGTTTTTTAAGAAACGACTCGTTTTTCAGAAAACATTTATATGTGAACATAGTATAAATAAACATATAGTAGTAACGCAAATAATTTCTATATCTTTTTACGATATCTTTTTATAATGCTTAATTTAAAATTAAACGAGTTTTATTAACATTAGCTTATAGTTTTCATTAATTATCTGGTAACATATGTTGACAACTGGCTTTACTAATTTATTTACTTCAAAATTTCTCTACAAAAATGTGTGCCTTTATAGATGTTTTTGAAACAATACAAGAATTTCATGAAAACTTTTCTTCGACTGAAACTTCTAGTGAAAATGCCGCTGTTGAAAAGGCCTTAACAGCAATTGCCAATAAATCTGATTCTCAAGATACCGATGAGGGAGTAAAAGAGTTTCGAAAGAACTTATTACTTAGCAAGCAATACAGTGAAGATTCTCTTAGTCTCTCTGATATATCGGCAGCAATAGAATGTACGGCAAGGACTATATCAAGGGGACATAAACTTAAGAGATGTGTATGCTGTTGAAATTTAATCTATACAAAAAATAAACAATACACACGCGACTCTTCTTAAAATAATAATAATAAATATGTTTTTAAATTGTCGTTAGTGAAAATTTACATTAAAATTGGCAGATAAAAAATAAAATTATATGTTTGAAATGTAAAAATAACTTAGAATATAAAATTTTATAAACCTACCTGCATAATTATTAACAATTGGAATGATTGCAAAATTAATGATAATTAAACTGTATTTTTTAAATAAATAATGTTACTAAAAACATTACTTGTTTTCCAAATTTCTAGCTAGATTTTAGGGCGTGTTTGGGTGCTATTTTACAATAATGTTGAATGTGAAAATTACACTTAAAAGCTGTCGAAATTCATTAATTTTAGCACAAAAATTAAAATTTTCGTATGCTATTTTGCAAAAATGTTGAATGTAAAAATTACACTTAGAAGCCGACCATGATGCAATAAATAACAAGGTACAATTATTAAAGAGAAAGTACTCAAATCAGAGAAACAAGCCGATCGGCTTCAAGCCGGTTTTGAGCCGCCGCCGTGTAATTTTCTAAGCCATGCGCCGCCGCCGTTTTCATCGGCTAACATCGACTCAAAATCAGCCGTCGAAATTTTTAAATTTTTGTTTAAATTCAACCAAAAAAACATATTTTTCTATCTTATTCGAAGAAGTGATTGCAGTGGCTCCATCTATTATTATAATTTTACTCACAATGTAGTATTTACTATATCTCAGCCGAAAATTTAGCCGCCGCCGAATTAGTTTAATTTACGCCGCCGCCGCCGATTAAAAAGTGTTGCGCCGCCGCCGCCGAAAATTTTGCCTCGGCTTGTTTCTCTGACTCAAATTTATTTTACAAAAAAAATTAAAAAAAAAAAAAGAGAAAGTACTCAAATTTATTTTACAAAAAAAAAATTTAAAAAAATAAAATAAACTTAAAAAAATTTAAAAAATATTTCATATTAAACAAATTATAATAAATTGTGAAAAAAGAATATGTCTGGAATTTATGTTAATAAACCAATATGGATCTGTGTTTTAATTGTGTACATGATAAATTTCGCAAAACAAATTATTGCAGCCTTTCAAGAAATTTCCACATTTCAAACGTAAACAAAACATATTTCAATTTTTATACCCACCATCAAAAAGATGGCGGGTATATTGATTTTGTCATTCCGTGTGTAACATGTCGAAGGAATCATTTAAGAACCCACAAATTATATATTATCTGGGTCCTGGTTAGATTCTGAGTCGATCTAGCTATATCTGTCTGGATGTTTAAAGCAGGATAGGGCTCGAAATTGAAAAAATCGGTTAATAAACAAAAAAGTTATGTACTAAAAACTAGAAACACAGGGTGTCCGTTTCATACTTTTCTGCTGATATTTCTTCAACAAAAGCATGTACGACAACGAAATTTTGAACGTATAGTTCATGGGTCGATATAAACTCGGAAACCAAAAATGGGCGTGGTCCGCCCACTTTACCCCACCTCCCATATATTGTGAAAATCAACGAAATTGTGTTCAAATAGTTCAAGGACCAATGTAAACTCGAAAACAAAAAATGGGCGTGGTCCGCCCACTCCCATAAAACGTAAAATTTGAAAAAGTTGATGGTAGGTATATAGATTCGGCCGGGCCGAATATAACATTCGCGCTTGTTTCATTTGTATTTTTTTGTTTTAAATTTTTCAATTTTTTGACTTTACAAGTCTTGAAAATGACAACTCTCTCTAATAATTGTACTTTAATCAAAGTATATACAAGTAGTCCGACTCTCTTTTGGTAAAATTTCTCTCTCTCATATACGGGTGTCGTGTGAATTGTGAGAGAACTAATACAAAGAAAACACATGGAAATTTTACCTTTAAATCATGGAATTATGAAACATTTTTGCACCTTCTTACACAATTACACACACTTTAATAATTTTTTGTAACACTTTTAGCCCATTTTTATTTTGAAAATGGGTCCAATTTGCACTAAACACAATATATTTTTTTTTATACATTTTTGACAATTTGTTTTACAAATTAAATTGTACAACAGAGTTACAATTTTTGGTATTGAAAATTCGAAGAAATTGAATTTTAAAACATTTTTATAGAACTCTGTGTGTATGGGGAAAATAAAAAACCATTAATACATTTACATTTTTGTTACTAACACATACTTAGAGTTAGGTACTTTTTCACTAACACACTCTTAGAGTTAAGTACTACTGCCAAAGAGTCGGACTACTTGTATATACTTTGACTTTAATATTCATTGTATCATGGAAGCCGACAAATTTCATTAATTTTAACACAAAATTTAAAATGTTTGTATGTATTTTTTCAAAATTTCAAATCAAATACAAAAGTTACATTTATACAAAATCCTATTTTGACTTGAAATTAAAATAAATTTTTACCGAGAGGATTATATTAGTTGAAAATTAACATTTCTGAACTCCTCATTAATCACTTTTTAAGATACATAACAATCATTCCCATATCCATTATCGTTTCCTAGATATTCGGACTAGGTTAGGTTAGGTTAGGTTAGAAAGGGTGGCGTATTCACGCCTACACCCAGAGGCCGAACGGCCCATTGTGATCCCTTTATGATAGAAAGAGAGAAATAGAAATAAAAAATAAACGAGGATAAATGAGAATAAAAAGAAATATACAAGAAATAGAAAGAAGAAAAAGTGGAACCTATACCCAATCAATCAGTTATGATTGTTCCTAAGCCATCTTATTCCCATTACAAACCCTATGAGGTTGACAAGTCCTTTGCCATTAACCTCACCTAGTTCATGTAGTGTGTGGCACCCAAACCACTTCAACCTATTACGCTGAAGCCCTACGCAGTGACAGAGTATGTGCTCTACTGTCTCTAGCTCCTCAACATCATCGCACGTTCTACAAAAATCTGATGTGCCAATGTCCCACTTACTCATCATATTCCCTATTGAGAAATGACCCGTAACCATACCTACTATGATACTAAGACTACCACGACTCATACCTAGAAGATGCTTGGAATCTGCCAGTTTTAAGCTAGGCCATAATGCTCTAGAAACTCTGCAGTCCGATCTGTCGCTCCAGGCACGATTCGTGTTGTCCAGAGTCCACTCCCTTATGGCCCTAAAGAAGGACCCAATTGGAATCTTAACAGATGACTCTATGAAAGACCTATCTAGCTCCGAGCCACTGCGAGCTAGCTCATCGGCTATTTCATTGCCAAGAATGTCACAATGACCAGGAACCCAACAGAGTCTCATCATATAGGAATCCATTAACCTTCTCAATTCCCTTCTGCACTCAAGCACTAATCTGGACCTAACAAAATGACTAGTCAGAGCCAATAACGCTGCCTGACTATCAACATATATAGTAATCTCAGACCCTCTCTCAACATTCTCCTCAATCAAGCCTAGAGCCTTATAAATACCAAGAATCTCCGCCTGAAAGACACTACAACTGTCAGACAATTTGTAAGATCGCCTGATATCAGTTCCCATAAAGTATACACCTGCACCAGTGCCAACTTCCATCTTCGAACCATCTGTGAAGACCGCACAGCCTTCAAAGAGCTTTCCTACTCCATCCCAGAGGTCCCTGCTAGGTAACACCAAAGCGGGAGTCGCCCCGAAGTCAATCGTAGTCCCGACATAATCCGTAGACTCAGCCACGGATAGTGTCCGACCGTTGAATTTGACTTCATCTAGTATGCTGACGTGCCCCGCTCTAGAGGTACCTAATAATCCCAGTTCCTTCAATCTAAATAGGCCGCGGACAGCCATACCCCTCACAAATTCCTCAATTGGAAGAAGATGGAGGATTATGTCCAGCGCCGCCTGAGGTGTACTTCTCCTGGCACCTGAGATGCCAACTGAAGCACACCTCTGAACTTTAGAGAGAAGTTTCCTATACGTTCCTTTACCCAATACATTCCACCAGACTGTACAACCATAAGTAAGAATCGGTCTTACAACCGAAGTGTAAATCCAATATACAACTTGCGGCTTAAGGCCCCAATTCTTACCTATAGAGTTCCTGCAGGTGTAATAGGCATTGAGTCCCTTCTTGGCCCTCTCCTGGGTGTTTCTCCTCCAAGACAATTTACTGTCCAAGTACACACCCAGGTATTTGGCCTCACTTGACAATGCAAGCTCAATCCCGTTCAATACTGGCAAGCTAAAATGCTCGACCTTGTATTTCCTAGTAAACAAAACTAGTTCCGTTTTTTCGGGGTTTACCCCTAATCCCTTACTGTTGGCCCAAAGGGACAGATCACGTAAACCTGTCTGCATGACCTCACTGATCGTAGATAAAAACTTACCAGAGACCAGTAAAACAACGTCATCGGCGTAGGCCACAATCTTCCGTCCCTTAGCATCAAACTGTCTTAAAATGACGTTCACGGCCAAGAGCCACAGTAATGGAGAAAGGACCCCTCCTTGCGGTGTGCCCCTAGTCACGAGTTTCCTCATACAAGTGCCTCCCATGCTTGAGTTGATGACCCTGCTGCTAAGCATCAGAGTTATCCACCCAACAAGGAGCCCACTTACATTCAGTGAAGCAAGTGATTCCTCAATAGCCTCTATCGTGATATTATTAAAGGCCCCCTCTATATCGAGAAAAGCTGCCATGGTATATTCCCTCTGCAGCAGACCCCGCTCAATGTAACTCACAACATCATGCAGAGCACTCTCAACGGACTTACCTTTAAGATAAGCATGTTGAGACTCGCTAATGACCTGAGTTCCTATACTAGTCCTAAGATGAAGATCGATCAGTCTTTCTACTGTCTTCAATAGAAAAGACGATAGGCTGATCGGTCTGTAATCCTTGGGCTTCGAGTGAGTCGTCTTACCCGCTTTGGGTATGAAAATGACCCTTACCTCTCTCCACCCTCTGGGAATGTACTTCAATCTAAGACATTCCCTGAACACCTCCGTCAATAGAGAGATGGCTCCTTCATCGACATTCTGTAGCATGGCCGGAAATATTCCATCCGGGCCCGGAGATTTGTATGGCTCGAATGAATTTACCGCCCATGATACCTTGTCTCTAGTGATCATCTCCCCTATCACATCGGTAGCCCCAACATCTGATTCGGGTTGTAGGTTATCACTGACGCTACCTGTCCCTCTATCAGATTCTAAATCCTTACAGCCTGGAAAATGAGTCTCCATAAGTAAACTGAGGGACTCTGAGCTAGACTCTGTCCACGAGTTATCCGCACGTTGTATGTATCCAGGTGCCACTGGGTCCTTGGATAATACTCGCCTAAACCTAGACAACTCGTTAACAGAGTCCACCGATTCACAGAAATTTACCCATGAAGTCCGTTTCGCTCTTCTAATGTCCTTCTTATACTTAGAGAAACTATCCCTATAGCTATTCCAATCCTCATCGCTCCTCGTTAGTTTGGCTCTATTAAACAGCTTCCTAACTGTAGACCGCTGGTCCCTAAGTTCCCTAGTCCACCATTTCGGCTGTTTCCTTTTTCCAGGATAAATCACTGGACAATTGAGCTCAAAACTATTCCTAATAACATTCGTGAAATTATTCACCACCAACTCGATACCCTCAACTGAATCTCTCCAGTCCTCAGTATCCCTAAGGTCCCTACAGACTGATCTCCTAAAGGACTTCCAATCTGTCCTTCTCGAGTTCCTATAGGGCTGCTCCCTCGCTTTCTCAAAATTGAGACTAAAAGATATCATGCTATGGTCGGAAAAAGAATAATCCAAAACTACTCTCCAATCCCTAACATAACCTCCCCCACGGTTAGCCAGCGTTACATCTATAACTGTTTCCCTATCCTTCGTTCTGAACGTAGGAGTACTACCCCTATTACAGATGTGTAGATCATAACAAGTTATAAAATCGTATACCAACTCACCCCTTTTATTGATGTCCCTGCTTCCCCATTGATAGTGGTGAGCGTTCGCATCACATCCCAAGACCATGTACGCGCCTCTCCTCTTAGCGTGCTCCGCCAGTTGCTGCAGAGCGATGCCTGGTGGATCGGCTGCCTCGTACGGCATGTACACAGCCGCCATTATAAGTCCGCTACCTCCTGCGGCTTCCTGTTGGACGACTGTAAGGTCCCCACTGCTAAAGGAATGAAGAAAATTAATATTCAGATTATTCCTAGCCAATATACATGTCCGTACCTTTTCCGTTGTGGATGGTATGAACAAGTTATAACCCGTGACCCTCAGACCACATACCCTGGTGTTGTTAATCCAGGGTTCCTGTATGAGGGCCACGTCCACGTTGGAGTCAATGAGGAGTCTTGTCAATTCGGTTGAGGCTGCCTCACAGTGATGCAAGTTAATTTGCACCACTGACAGCCTCTTTGGGTTTATCAGATTTGTTGTATCGAAACCTGATCACCCCAAATCCGAAATTGACAACTCCCCCCAGTGACTCCAGCTTTTTCAGAGACTCCTGATCCACTGCGAATCTGAAGTCTCTGCCTTGGTTCTCCTTACAGGTCATGGTGTTCACCAACTTCCATTGACTTGTAAGAAGACCCTTATTCTGATTCTCCAATACTGTCAGAATGGTTCCAACCTCTAAGACGGGTGGAGGGAACCATGCTGTCACTATTGGACGCAGGGGCAGCTCAGATGCGAGTATCACATCAAGCTTCGCTCCTGGATAGAGAGTGTCGCACCTAGCAACTGCGTTCCTGAGAAATTCAAATGATTTCTCGTTCCCGCAGTTTATAGTCTTGACGCCCTTCATCCAGTCTGCGCCTTTGAAGGATACCTCATCCGGCCTTCCTTTAACAAGGGCGATTTCCTCAATGAGCTTGTGTTCAATCTGTCGCCATTGCTCAACGCTGATCCTCCCATCTGGATCAACCCTGTCAATGACAGCAGCTTGAATACAGTTCTGCAACACTGATTCCTTCGCTCTTTTCGATGTAGAGGGTTGTTCACTTCCTGATACAGCTCTCTTAATGACCTCCTTATGGTGGCCCTTACTAGAGCTGTTTGGCGTGTGAACAACCTTCTTGGCCATCGAAGGTTGTTGGTCATCCCCAGACCTGGCCCTCTTAACAACCCCCTTACGAGGGCTTTTAAGAGAGCCGGATGGGTTTTGACCAGCGTTCTTCGATGTAGAGGGCTTCACATTCGAAGCTCGTACAGCCCCACTACTGGAGCTGACAGGCTTCGAAAGTGAAGTCTTCTTACTAGTTGATGGCAGATCATCTCCAGGCCTAGCATCTCTGACAACTTTTTGTTGGTTGCCAGGTTTGCTGGATGGTGTATGACCAACCATTTCAATGGTAGTTGCTGGCTTACCAGACGTTACCTGCTGTTTCACTAGGACTGCAGGTTTGACTGGTTTGCCACTACCAGAAACTTCCGCTCCGGTAGGGATTGGTGAAGAGGTTGGCTTTCCTCCTGTGCTCTCACGAGACACCTCTGGAGTGTTGCCAGCATCCACATCCAATCCTTCTGGATAAGACATTCCCAAGGAGGCACAGACAGGACCGTAGATTCGTTCGAATCTTTTAACGTTCCTCCTATGCTTCCTGGTAAGGTACTTATCCTTACCTGTAAGTGGCAAAGGGCCTCTCTTGGCTATCTTGTTCAGATAGTAAAGAGAGGCTCTTACGCCACTACGAGCCTTCTCCTCTTTAGTTCGGCTTACATCGTCGGTTGTTGCCTCAAGCGTTACCGCGTCTTGCCGAACTAAACCACTGTTAGACGAGTGACCTTCTGTGTTCGTCGAGCCACCCCCCCGCTCAGACCCCGCCTCAACACTCGAGTTCTTCTCCAGACTCTGAGCGCGAACTGAGATCACAGTGATCTCATGTTCATCTTCAGAGCCGAGAGTAAGATTCTCAAGTTTCTCAGTGGCGCTGGTCCCAGTGAAGGAATCCCTCGAGATACCCAGAATCTCATCCGTCTCTGATAGCTGGCCCAACAGTTGACTTTCCTGAAGAAGAATGTCACGTTGGACCCCTATCATCACCTCATCGTCGTCCGTATTCAAGTCCGTATCAGTCCTGTCGCCCTGCGACTGTCCGTCATCATGTGTCCGAATTGAA
The DNA here is from genome assembly GCA_951394005.1 of Protophormia terraenovae. Taxonomy (NCBI): domain Eukaryota; kingdom Metazoa; phylum Arthropoda; class Insecta; order Diptera; family Calliphoridae; genus Protophormia; species Protophormia terraenovae. The sequence continues at coordinate 76,563,175 of OX596076.1, read as the reverse complement.
ATATTTTTACTATAGTCTATCTTGTCCCACGAGTATGCCAGTAAAGGGAAGGACCATCTCGCGCAGTGACGGCGTGCGCGGACTAGGCTAGAATTACAACCAACCCGTGCCATGGGCGTTGGAGGGGAGCTGTTAGCTGTTAGTTTGTTTAGGCACCAACTAACCATTCAGGCCCTCAGCACTGCTGCCTACCACCTTGACCTTAAAGTGCACTACATTTATTTGGTCCGCGAGAAGCTGTAAAAGCCCTAGGATCGGAGATAATACACATGATATATACCCCCATGCGATGGGCCAGAATGCACCATTCAGTAGAGTGTGTATATCATGTGCCTTACAACCAATCCCCCCGATCCGCCACCTGGGGACGCGTCCGATAGGAGTAAATGTAGCTAAAGACTCCCACGGAGATATTCGGACTAACATTAACAAAACAAAGTCCCTGAAAACTTTAATTTGTTATTATTATTACATATTTATTTATTTTAGCAAAAGTTTTCTACAAACTTTTTAATATTAAAATATTTTATATAAAAATATAAAATTCAAATTTAAGTCGTTTAATTGATTTGCTATATAGGATTAATTTGATTTAGCAATATTTTTTATCTGTTCTTGGTTTTTATAAACAATTTTTAAAATTAACGGTTATTGAAATAACCCTATCAAGTTAATTCTGTCAACATTGTATCAACGCTGATATAAAAATAAAACAATTCTTTATACATTCCAGGGTTGGAAAATTGAAATTTTGCTCGGTATCATATGTTACGTTTATACGCACGGTTATTGCAAATAAAAATAACTTGGAAATAATTAACTCACTGTTTATACGCAAATTGCATAAAGAAATATAGTTTCCTTTTTATTGTTGCAGATGGTAAAAATATTACTTTGGTCATAGAAAAGCCGATGAACGTAAAAGGAAGTGGCAACGCTGTACGCTTTTTTTTGCAATTAGTTTCACTAATCTTGATTAGTTTTCGTGAGTTACTAAAGCCCAAATTACAATAGCACGTAGTCAGCAACAGTATCAGCAAAAATTATCAGCTGATCACTGTCAGCACAACATGTTGCTGCCGTTATAATTACAATTCAGCGTAGGCAGCCACAATTTACAACCACCATCTAGCTTTGTTCTACTTGTGTATTTTAGCCTCTAATTTATTTGCTCACTCTCTTTGTCTCGCTCTCAATCTGAATGCAGCGCAGTGAATTTAGAAACAGGGCTAAATGAAACAGCACTGCAAACTGCCGCTGACCAAATGTAATCAACACCATAACAAACAGTGCATTCTAAATGATCAGCTGATTATGGCAGCACACACTGCTGCTGACTACGCGCTATTGTAATTTAAACGTAATAATATTATAATTATAAAGCATACTCGTAAGAACAGCTGTTTTACAATTTTTTCATTGGCTAACCTCGCGGTACTGTCAAACTGTTTTTGTATTCATATGTAAAATTTTTTTCGATTTTTTTTTCTTCATCTCCTTAATTCTCTCATTTTTCCGTTCAAAGCATTTTGACATTGTGTGCAGTAGTTTTACACTAACAAAATACAAGCAATTGTTGTTTTTGTAGATGTGCGAGTACTTTATTATACTATGCTCGGTGTTTCTAGTTTTTAGCCCATAACTTTTTTTAACCGATTTTGCCCATTTTCAATTCCAAACAAACCTTATATAAGAAAAATATTTGTGTCAAATTTCGTCGCCCTACGTTGTGCCCTTCGTGCCCTATCCTGCTTTCAACAGACGGACGGACATAGCTAGATCGACTCAGAATCTAACCAGGACCCAGAAAATGTTACACACGGAATGACAAAATCAATATACCCCCATCTTTTTGATGGTGGGTATAAAAATCAAATTAATTACGGTACTTTTGAAAATTGAATACTTAAAAGTATTTTAACATCATATTTCCATCCCTGCTTAGAAAACTAAACAGCTGATCATTATAAACAACCTCGAACTCCGCCGAACCGTGTAAATTTGAATTCCATTTTTTGTGACCGCTCCACATAAACAAACCAAGCGCACATAAAAATATAAACAAATAAACTAACAGTCAAATCATAATATTTCCTGGTATCCATAGTAACCCACAATAACAAAATTCTAACGAGGAAAATGAAGACAAACAATATAGAATGTTAAACTAGTAAGTTGATAAATTCATGTCAAAGTACCGACAACTGGCAACCAGAATTCAATTTGTTTTCGTTGCATTATTAATTAAATTATAACTAAACTAAATGAAAATTTTCCATTTTCTTTCATAAACTGTATAAAATTAGTTAAAACTATTTTGAAACTTATGTTAAAAGAAAACTAATTAAGTGATTTCATTTATTATATTTTTTTAAATTATTAAAAAATAATTTGTGTATAAATTTTCAAATGGAGGCTCTTTTGCAAAACTTGCAAGAACAAGAAATACAATTGCATCTGCAACAACAACATTTGTACCTAGATGACCTGGCAAATATGGAAAATTCGAATGATAGAAAACCTCCGCTACCACCGCCTCGCAAATATGTATCAATTTTCCGCATTGATGGTGAACCCATATTACCGCCATTGGTAAGTTGTATGTTTATGTTTTATTTCATATGTTCATATGTATTGTAAATATGGGAAATTAGTTGTAATCAAGCGTGAAGGAGATTATAATGTTTCCGATTTTCTACACACCCCAAAAGGTAAACTAATGGTTGGTTTTAGTTAATTAGAATTTTTAAAGAAATAATTTTTAGCTTTTAATTAAATTGATATTCTTAAAATAATTTATATTTTGTTAATAAATTAAAAAAGTTTAAAATAACGCTACACAAATGTTTAATATACCAACATTTATGAAAACATATCGTCACCTAAAATCCAAAAGTCCGTAACTGCTCTGGGGAAGTAAAGAACAAACACACAAAAGTCCGTAACTACAATTTTTATGACAGTTTCGTTTATGAAGTTGATGTTATACGGCCTTTTAACTTTTTTCAAATATTGATATTATTTTTGATAGTATGAATACCATCAGTATCAAAATTGTATAAAGAAATATAAAAACAATGTGAAAATGAACGATATGAATCAAAAATAAAGAACGAATCAACATCGTTCAATTTACTGATTCGTTCAATTGAATCGATTCGTTCATGAACGACACAACTCTAATTAGAACTGAACTAAAACAGAACTGGAACTAAACTTGAACAAAACTAGATCATAAGTAGAAATGGAATAATAAAACAGAACTAGAACTAAACTTGAACTAAACTAGAACTTAAATAGAAAATCTACAAAAAGTATAAAATTTATTATTCATTTAAATAAACAAAATTATCAAAATCTAGTATTTCAATAGATATTTACATTTAAATTTAAAATTTTCCATTGTGTTGCATGGAAATTCAAAAATAAAACTTCTGTCCTAAAAACTTAAAAAAAAAACTACTTAGAGTAGCTTCGGGTAATATGGTATACCTATGTATTTTTATTTTCGATGTAAAACTGAGAAACTAATCGATTACAATATAATTTATTCTGTAATATCTTACACGTGTTAGACTCACATAAAGCAATATTCAAAAGGGTTTGAAAGCATAACTTCAGAAATATTTAAGACAATTGAAAAAAAAAAAACATAAATAACCCTTCAAAAAAATGGCGGGTAATATAGTACACCGTGGTCTGCAAATATGGTATATTCACATGTAGTATTCTTTAATAAAGAGAAAAAAAAAAAATAATAAAAAATAATATGAGAAAAATAGTAAAATTACCTTAATAAAGTATGTTAGACTATTGTTTGCAAGAAACACAAAGACAAATAGCGCTACGATATGGTATGCATTTTTCATGAGCCCAAACATGCTCGCATTGCAGACAGGAGGACCATGTCATTATAACTGAATCAACCCCCATACGAATTATTGCAGTTTTTATAAGGCGTTACCTTAATGGGTGGATCTAACATATCCCCGTCGTCTGGTTTCCGAAAATTTTAACCTATACCATATTAGCCGACACGTGTTTAATTAAAATAAATATTAAAATAAAAAATATGCACTAAATATACAATATCGTTGTATATATTATTCTCTAACTAAATACTCACCATTTACTTTACAATTAGTTTAATGTAGTTTAAAACACTTGTTTTTCCAAAAAAAAAAAAAAAATAAAAAATATTTTATCTAATTAGAAAAAAAGTCGATCACACGACAACTTGTATTTTTGACAACTAACTCACTGTATAACTTGCAAAAGCGAAATAGACTTTTGATTTCTTAATTATCTGAGAATAATAATCAATTTAGCATGGTACTGTTATTCCTATGTTTATACTTTTCGAAAAAATCAATATATAACCATATTATCCGCCTATACCATATTACCCGAACTTACTCTATGAAGTTTTTCATTGTTGCCATAAATATCTAAAGACATTCTAAAAGTTATAAGCAGATTTAACGGAATGTTTAGTCAGTTTTTGTACATTGTCATTTACTTTACGATCAAAAATATAATTGCAATGTATTTTATAAATTAGCAATAAAAATAATGTTAACTTATGTTTAACAAATTCCCAATTTAGATGACATCGGAAAAACGAAGGCAAATGCAAAAACTAAAAGAAAAAGCCTTAAAAATTGAACAACGTATCCGCGAACGTAGGCAACGACAGAAAGGCGAAAACGAATTTAACAATGAAGACCTAATAAGTGAAACTTTCTGTACTTCGCTGCATAATGCTGGAAGTGATAATATTTCTCAACGGTCGTATAACTATTACGATAGTAAAATACAAGAAACCGAAGAATCAATGATATTATTGCAAAATTTGATAAAAAGACAACAAGGAGCAACAGAGACCAAACCTATAGAAACTGTAAATACAGCATGTAACACTTCAACATATTTTCATAGGGATGAAAATCAAGAAAAGTTACAGAAATTGCAAAAGTCAGAAATATTAATCTATGACAATTCTACAAATGAGGTAATACAGGTACCAGCAGAAAATAATAATATGACTTTCGAGGAACAACAAAAAACTTTGAGAGAAGTGGAACAGAAAGCAAATTTAAACTATATAGTACCCAAAAAGCCCAGTCATTTGCTGTTGGCGGGAGTAAATAGTAAAGGCATGGCATCTATACCAGCAATATGCCTTAATCCTCCTACACCCTTAACAATTAATAGAAACATTTGTGAAACACTCAGTGACAAAGAAACTAATGAATCTATGAGCATATGTGAAAAGTCCAATAAGTCATTGGATTTAGCTGATGAGCTAAGTTCTGATGAAAGTTTAAATAGCATGATAACTCAAACAGATAGAAGATCAGTTAGAAGTTTAAATAAAAATATACCTACAAAGCCACCTAGATGTGGCAGTGTGGAGAGAAAATCTTTAACTCCAGAAACACCAGTAAAAAATGTCTCAGCTAAAATTCAACAATTTGAAGCTATAAGCAGTGATAGCAATACTCCACAAACAAGTTCTGAAAAACAATACAAGCCTAGGAAATCTTGTTTAGGCTTAGCTGCGAGTACTATGAGTCGCTCAGCTACTAGCCCTTCTATACAACTTAACCCCAGCAATCGATCATCTTCATCTGCAACACAAAGTTTAGCTAAAGATTCGGACAATTCACCAGAAAATAATTTAGTACGATCTTCATCGTTCACCTTAGAGGAACCTTCAAAAGCTCTTATCGATCATATGCAACAACAACAAAAGGCCTCTAATGATAGCAAAACTGCCGCTAAATCTCCTTTAAATGCTATACGTTCTGTGGCTAGAAAGCCTATATCTTCTCCCTTAAGAGCTCACAGAGATACGGTCGAATCTAAAGCCAAGAAAGTACAAAAAGTGGAACTTAAATCATCCAAACTGAAGATACAACAGAAAGCTTCACAAAGTAAATTGGCACAGGCTGCCGCAGTCTCAATTTCACCCTATAATGCCACCGCCCTGTCCCAGCATACAAATAATTTGTGTAAAACCAAACGATCACCCTATGACCTGACAAAAACTTCACAGATTTCCCTTCAGACACTTCAAAAAACATCCTCCACCCAAATACGTAAATCAACTTCCACATCATCTAATTTGGTACAAAGTAAAACATCCAAATCCAGACCATCTTCAGCCACTAATCAAACTCCTAATTCAGCTAGAACTCCCCAAACAGGCCAAGAATCATTTAATAATATGGAGAAAACACAAAAAGAGAAATTCTTGCGTTTGTTAGCTCAACAGGAAGAAGAACATCGCCGATTGCAACAATCATTTGAAATGCAACAGAAAATGTTGATTGAACAACTTAATAGAGAAATGGCAGCCTCCCACCTGAAATCACCCAACAATTCGTATTCATCATCCACAACTACTACATCAGTGCATTATAAAAGGCTAGACCAACAATCCTTGTCACATCGGCTAGCAGACACGGGATCACAAAAACCATCTACTCCTTCAGTTGACTTTAAAAAGCAAAATTCTCATGCATCTCCTCCATCTATTAGTGATAATAGTTCGTCTATTTCTAATGCGAAACATCCTTTGCAAACTGCCAATTTCCAACATTTATCGTATGGCTCGCAATACACTCATTCTATTTCACTTAACAATTCTCATTTATCTTTAATGGATCATTCAAATGCTAATACTTCTTTGGATATTTCCACGCTATCAACTCAAACTTCTCCTGATACTCTCTGTGCTACACCAACAACACAACCTAATTCGGACAATAATATGGTTGGCAACAAAACAACAAACTCAACGTCACGACGCAGGCTGTTTACAACGGAAATAAATGATATGGGAGTTGTTGGAAATGGTATCAGCTCTCGTTCCACAGTCAGTTCATCTGGAGGTTACCAAGTTCAGCCGGTACAGCAACTTAATCATATAAATAAAAGTTCAAAGACTTTAACCAACAATGACAGTAATAGACGTGTAAGTTTTCAATTTTGTTCACCTTCTTCTTAATATATTTCTTATTTTTTAAATTTTTTAAATATTTTTCTTAAGAAACTGATTAATATTTTAACTTTCTTATATCTTTCTAACAAGCTTCATTACTAAAACGTAAAACTATCCCCAGGATTTAGATGAATAATATTAAATAATTTATAGAACAATATTAAAAATTCTCAAGACTTAATTAACTAAAGAAACTCCCAATATTAAACTGAAGCTATTTAATAGAATGAAAAATACAATGCTCAAGTGCACCTTTATTTTTACTCCCACTTACTCTACTCAAGTATATTCTATAATATTTTATTTATTTTTAATAAAAAAATTAATAAATGTGCCTTATATAACTAACCACCACCTTAATAAATAGTAGTTAAAAGAAATTACTAAAAAAATTTAAACAAAAACCAACAATAATGTATTACTCCAAAATATATTTTATCACCCTTAACAAATTTGTTTAAACCAATTATAAAAAAATGTTATTGCTATTAAAAAGAAAAAGATTGTATTTGTTAATACATTTTTATACAAAAAAAAAAATAGATAATTAAACAAGCAAATTTTTAAATAAAATAAAAACGTTTTATTAAATATAAACAAAATATATAAGACAATTATTGCTAATATTTAATATATATATGTATATCTCTCTAGTCTCCAGTAGATAATTCTTTACTTTTACATGCTGCTGCCACAAAAATTAATGCCTGCGCCCGAGGTTTTCTAGTACGTCGTCTCTTTCATACCGAACAAATTCAACGCATTGTTCAGACAATACGTGATACTTTGATATTTGTTTTAAATTTACATTTGGAAACCATAGAAAATCCTGAAGAATCTCAGACGCCAGCTAATATTAAACTAAAAGCTAGACTTTTACAACAGGTGAGTTTGATTTTTATGGTTTATGTGAGGTTTAAAATATGTTTATTTTTTTCTTTATTTTATGAAGTTGTCATCTGCTTGTCGTACCCTTCACTTGGTTTTCTTTCAAACTTCCATTAAGGAACGCATGGAAATTATTGCACGCGATCGTAAACGTATTAAAACTAAGTTGTTATCTATGAATCGTAGAAGGTAAGTTTATTATATGCTATCTAAATCTATGCTGTAATATCCAATCCTAATCTCTAATATTAATCATTGGTGTAGATGACAGCGACACATGTTAAATCATTCAGAAATTCTTATTCAATATCAGATACTACTATTCACAGCATAATAAAATGCCTAAAAAATTAATTAATTTAACAGGGCAACTTTTTATACGAATGTGCGGTATTTTTTAAATTTTGAGATTTTCGTATAAGACATATCAAAATTTCTTATGATAACATTCGATAACGATCGATCATTCTAACAAAACCTCTTGAGTTTTTACTCGTAAGCAAAGAATTATTCGAATTATCTTTTGGCCGAATAGTTTCCAAAGGAAATAAAGGTCTAGGTAACGCTTAGATATCATGAAAATAAAGCTGATATTCCTAATCATACGTTGGTGTTGTCTAGAGTTGTGTCGTTCATGAACGAATCGATTCAATTGAACGAATCAGTAAAATGAAAGATGTTGACTCGTTCTTTCTTTTTGATTCATATCGTTCATTTTTTTTGCTTCAGATAAAATTTCGTTATTTTAATTTATTTAATTTATTATACTTTTATAAATAATTGTTAAAAACAATTCATTAAAACTTATTGTTTTCCATTAATTTTAGCTAATAATGTGTTCTAAGAAACAAATGAAGCAATTGTTTCAGTTTCAGCTTTTGTTACTTCATTCAAATTTTATTCGTTCAGACTGTGTTCCATTTTTTGTCTGTACATTCACTCATCGTTCAGACTCTGATCAATGTTAAAAAATGAACTATGAACGAACTGAATCATTTTACAATTTTGAACGATGTGAACGAAACAGTAAAATGAACGATTATGCCCATCTCTACTGTTGTCATTGTTACAAATAATCAGATTGGGTTCTTGTGATGCATTTTTTTACTTGTTAAGAGTGAAAAAATGTGGAAAAGTACTTCGAAGATATATTTTTCCTCCAATGATAGAGCACATGGAATCAAGTAGAATGCAATTTTCTTAAAATGTCACTATGAAAATATTACACTCTATTTTTAAAAATTCTATCCCTGGTAGTTCTTAAAAAAGTGGATATCTTTATTTTAAAGAAAAATTGTCATGAATGTTTAAAGAAATCAATTTTCACGACCATGTTATCAGTAAACCTCAACCAGAGTAAGGAATGTCTCTGTAGATAAATAAAAATTAGTTATTTAAAAATCATCTAATAAAATTTATTTTAGCTATTAATTTTCATCAATTATTTAAAAATATAATTTAAAATTTTTTTATTATTTTTTTCTATTTTCATGTTTATCTTCTCAACATTTTAAGAACGCCAAGAATAGCGGGTTAAGAAAAAAAGCGAAATTTAATATCAGCAACATAAAAAATTTATTTAAATTAAAACAAATAAAAACGAACTTAAGCAACAAAATAAATAAATAATAAAATAACAAATCTACTAAGAATTTACTAAAAATAATTAAAAAATTAAGAAATTATTATTAAAAATATTTAAAAAATAATATTAAGTAACAAAAAGGTTTGAGACCTAAATATTTTTGATATTTTTTATATAATAAAAAAAAAAAAAAATAACTTAATTTTGGAATTTTTATAATGAATTTTTAATAAATTAATAAAATAAATGTTTTGTTTATTTATTTTATAGTATTTTTTCGCTAATTTTAACTCTAATGACATGTGGGTGCAGAAAATTGATTCATTTTCTTTAACTCATCCATGCTGTAACGTAATGTGTCTTCGCTTTTAAAGGTCTGCTTTAAAATCATGTCACCATTTGACACTTTTTCAGCATCAGCCTTGACAATTTCATTAATTTTTAAGCAATTTTGTAAAATACTTTCTCTGCTGGAATCTAACTTTTCCTTTTCAGTTTTTTGATCACTTAAAGATGTATTATTGTTAGTATTTGGACTATTAACTCCAATAGGAACATTAGATTTCAAATGTTTGGCTATTTTACGATCACAATCAATTTGATTATTACGTTTATATTGATGAACTACCTTAACAAATGGATATAGAGGTCTTCCCTTTTGTTGAGCATCTTCCATAAGATTACGAGCATATTCGAAAAAGAATTTATGTTCTTTATCTACAGTATTGTCCGAACAATTGAGAGCAGCTTGTTTTTGTGCCAATTGCTGCTGTTTATTATCTTCGATTTGTTTGTTGAGTTGTTTACGGACTTCTTGGAATTGACGCAATTTCTCTTCTCTTTGTTTTTCGTTGAACAAACAATTGACCTCGTCATTTTTGAAACGTTGAGCTATATCAAAGCGTTTTTCTTCTTCCTGTTGGCGTTGTTTTTCCTTTTGTTGTTGCATTTCTTTTAGATATGCCTCGATACGTGCCTGTTTTGCAGCTTTGTCTTTGCGTACTTTTTCCTGCTCTTCAGCGGTAAATTTTAATTGCATTGTGGTTATATCACGTCTGATACGTTCGGATTCTAAAGCTTTCGATTTATCTTCTATATTGGTTAATTTTTTAACTTCGTTCTCAATTTTTTTCTGTTGTTCATCTGCTAGTTTTTTGCACTGTTCAGAGCGCAGAGCATCAAGTTGACTTTTGCCAGTATTATAGACGCAACATAAACGATCTTCTACTTCTTCGACCATGCGATCTCCTGAAAGATAATAAGATAATAAGTTTAAGAAATTAAAAAAAAAAAAAAAGAAAAATGTTCTTTTTTGTGAACCAACTTGGATCTAACTTCTACTTACTTAATCTTCTTTGTTCCACCATCTTCATTGCTTCTAGGGCATTCTTCCGTAACGCCTCCTTTTTCTTTTCCATTATGGCCTTTTCCTTTTCGATTTGTGCCTTTATTTCCGAATCAGTGGCTTCTCTAGCCGCTTGCTGTTCCTTAATCATTTGTTTCTTTTGTTCATAACGTTGTTTTTGATTTTCGTTAATCGTTTGCAGTAGTTCCTTTTTATATGCCATCGTATTCTTTTGCCGTTCGTTAAGACGTTGCTGTTCCTCGCCAATCCAGTGAAGAGCTTGTTCATTGCACATTTTCTTATTTTCATGTTCTTGTTTTTTGACGGCCTTTTCGAATTCTTCATTTATACTGCGTTGTACGTTACGGGACCTCAGCACTTCACTCTGCAGCACAGCACTTTGCAGTTCACGGGGTCCAGGTTTAAGTCGTTCCATAATCTGTTGAGCTTTGGCGATTTTCTCTTGTCGCTTTTGGGCTTCATTTTCTTTGGCCTGTTCGTAGTCGGCAATGCCTTTAAGAAAAAAAAAAAAAAAAATGAAATTGTTCAAATTTGACAAATGTCTCAACATAGATAGATAGATAGATAGATAGATAGATAGATAGATAGATAGATAGATAGATAGATAGATAGATAGATAGATAGATAGATAGATAGATAGATAGATAGATAGATAGATAGATAGATAGATAGATAGATAGATAGATAGATAGATAGATAGATAGATAGATAGATAGATAGATAGATAGATAGATAGATAGATAGATAGATAGATAGATAGATAGATAGATAGATAGATAGATAGATAGATAGATAGATAGATAGATAGATAGATAGATAGATAGATAGATAGATAGATAGATAGATAGATAGATAGATAGATAGATAGATAGATAGATAGATAGATAGATAGATAGATAGATAGATAGATAGATAGATAGATAGATAGATAGATAGATAGATAGATAGATAGATAGATAGATAGATAGATAGATAGCTAGCTAGCTAGCTAGATAGATAGATAGATAGATAGATAGATAGATAGATAGATAGATAGATAGATAGATAGATAGATAGATAGATAGATAGATAGATAGATAGATAGATAGATAGATAGATAGATAGATAGATAGATAGATAGATAGATAGATAGATAGATAGATAGATAGATAGATAGATAGATAGATAGATAGATAGATAGATAGATAGATAGATAGATAGATAGATAGATAGATAGATAGATAGATAGATAGATAGATAGATAGATAGATAGATAGATAGATAGATAGATAGATAGATAGATAGATAGATAGATAGATAGATAGATAGATAGATAGATAGATAGATAGATAGATAGATAGATAGATAGATAGATAGATAGATAGATAGATAGATAGATAGATAGATAGATAGATAGATAGATAGATAGATAGATAGATAGATAGATAGATAGATAGATAGATAGATAGATAGATAGATAGATAGATAGATAGATAGATAGATAGATAGATAGATAGATAGATAGATAGATAGATAGATAGATAGATAGATAGATAGATAGATAGATAGATAGATAGATAGATAGATAGATAGATAGATAGATAGATAGATAGATAGATAGATAGATAGATAGATAGATAGATAGATAGATAGATAGATAGATAGATAGATAGATAGATAGATAGATAGATAGATAGATAGATAGATAGATAGATAGATAGATAGATAGATAGATAGATAGATAGATAGATAGATAGATAGATAGATAGATAGATAGATAGATAGATAGATAGATAGATAGATAGATAGATAGATAGATAGATAGATAGATAGATAGATAGATAGATAGATAGATAGATAGATAGATAGATAGATAGATAGATAGATAGATAGATAGATAGATAGATAGATAGATAGATAGATAGATAGATAGATAGATAGATAGATAGATAGATAGATAGATAGATAGATAGATAGATAGATAGATAGATAGATAGATAGATAGATAGATAGATAGATAGATAGATAGATAGATAGATAGATAGATAGATAGATAGATAGATAGATAGATAGATAGATAGATAGATAGATAGATAGATAGATAGATAGATAGATAGATAGATAGATAGATAGATAGATAGATAGATAGATAGATAGATAGATAGATAGATAGATAGATAGATAGATAGATAGATAGATAGATAGATATATAGATAGATAGATAGATAGATAGATAGATAGATAGATAGATAGATAGATAGATAGATAGATAGATAGATAGATAGATAGATAGATAGATAGATAGATAGATAGATAGATAGATAGATAGATAGATAGATAGATAGATAGATAGATAGATAGATAGATAGATAGATAGATAGATAGATAGATAGATAGATAGATAGATAGATAGATAGATATATAGATAGATAGATAGATAGATAGATACATAGATAGATAGATAGATAGATAGATAGATAGATAGATAGATAGATAGATAGATAGATAGATAGATAGATAGATAGATAGATAGATAGATAGATAGATAGATAGATAGATAGATAGATATATAGATGCATAGATAGATAGATAGATAGATAGATAGATAGATAGATAGATAGATAGATAGATAGATAGATAGATAGATAGATAGATAGATAGATAGATAGATAGATAGATAGACATGCTTTAAAAGTTTATTTTATAATTTTTAAATGTTTGCAAGAATAAATATCTGAAAGTTTTTTTTATAGAAGAAATAAAAATAAAATATTAATTTGTCACAGAATTTAATTCAACCAATTTAATATATCAAATATAATACGTTAGGTTAGGTTAGACAGGTGACCTTCAACAAGTTTGTTTTTCTTGATGCAATTCGTGGGGGAGAAAAAGGATAAACTTTTATATTCTCTGTATCTCCCTCGCCAACGAAGTTATAATTACAACATAAAAATTGCTGTGTGTGAACATCGACTTATAGAGAATTATAAAAAAAACACTTTGTTTCCGCATTAATAAAAAATAATTAAAAAAGAAATTGACAAATTTAGTTTTCATTTTAATTAGTACAAAAATCAAATTCATCCGAATAAAATTCTTAAAATATTACCCATTAAATAATATAAATTTTCTTTATGTAATATATTTCCTTTTATTCTTGTAAAAATTTATTTACCCTGTTTAGTTTTCTTATCCATTTGCTCTTTTATCTGTTGCAATTTCTCCTCCTGTGTACGCTGCATATTACCCTTAAAATGTGCTACCAATTCATCATTGCCTGCCTTTAATTTCTCCTTATATTCTTGGACCTCTTTAGCTTCTGCGGCAGCTTTTGAAAGTTCCGTGGTTGTAGCATTATTCACAATTTTATTAAAACGTTGCGAAGACAAAACAATGGGTTTGGCTGCACGGGACAATGTTCCTGCTTTGGGTACACCAACGTCATTGTCTTTTGTATTGTTTGATTGTTGAGATTTTTTTATATCCGTGGACATTTTAAAGAAATAAAAATAACTAGCTCAAAATTGAAATTAAAGCAAAAATATGAAAATTTTCCTATAAAAATTGATTTTTTTTTTTTAATATTTTCTTTAATTTTGCTATTTTCAATTTGACAAAAAACTAACCGGTTGCTCAGATGAATATTTTTTGAAAATAAATAAATTTTGGTTTCCATGGCTCAATTGTTAACAGAATATGTGAATGCTGTTAAAGCACAGTAGTAAAATTTATGTTTAAATTGAAAGGGAATTATTTTTAATTAAATTATTAATTGTAATTTTATAATTAAAGGTAAGAAAATAAAATAATTTAATAGAAATTATAAATTTAAAATCTATAGAAATACATGTTATAATTAAATAACAAATTTTAAATATTAACAGACACCCTGTTTTATTAACAGTTTTAGATTTCATATGGCAACTAACACTAGAGGCTGCCAGATTTATTATTGATGGTAACATTGGGTCTACACAAGGTATATTAACTATTAGGTAGAGTTGAAAACCCAGCTGACTTATTTTTCTTATTTGTGATAGCTGTCAAATCTTTTTTTGTATGGTGTTTGTTTCTATGTGTGTTTTGTTTACATTTTTTATATCATTTTTGTTATTGTTTCAGCGAACAAAATTTGGCATTTAACGAAAAGAAATGAGAGAAAAACTCTCAGTTATTTTTTTTATTGTTGTATTTGTTGTAGAATTGCTCTAAGTAAGTAAGTAAGTAATTTTTTTTTATTAAGTCTTCTTTCTTTTCGATGACATTTTTCGTGTCTTACATACAATGAAAACAATATGATTCTTAGAGCTATATTTGTCTTACTCTAATAACAACAATAGGATATTACACAACAATGCAGATAAATGAAATAGAATTGCTCTAACCTAATAGTAAATAAGCCTTGGGTCTACACGAGAGTTTTTTTTATATCATAATATGTAATAGAGAGTGGCAAATTCGCTCTCTGAGAGAATTATATCACGTGTAGACTAAAATATTAGTATTATAAGAAATATTATGAGACTTTTGTGATAAGATTTTTCTACACAACTATCTTAAAAGAGTTACTGTCAAAAAACATACGTATACAAAAGTTTGTTTGTATGTGTGCATGTGTATTTTGAAAAGTACTTAAAAACAATGTTTTTTTTTTTGTAAAATTGTTTAATTTTATTGGTTGTTCTACATTTAAAAACATACTTTTATTAAAATTGTGCTAAAAAATGTGGAATTGTAGAGTGTTCTGTTGCTAACATTGAATTTTAACGTTGATAGTTAGCAAAAAAAAAAAACGTTATGAACCCGACTTGGCATAACTTAAAATTCAAACAAGAAATTTACCAAATTTTCTTTATTAAACAAAATATGTAAATTTTATTATTTATTTTCAATTTTATTTTTATAATTTTTTAATTTATTGACATTAAAATATTCATAATTGTATTTATGTTTATAAATTGGTAGCACTTTTATGGACGTTAAAATTAACGTGTAAAATTTTACACGTTAACTCCTAACGTTTATAAATTTAAAATTTCTATGAAATTACCCATAAACGTTAGCAACAAAACATAGCTATTATATTTATTAATTTATTTGATACAATGAAAATACAAAATAGGCTTTGTATACATCAATCTAAAAAAAATTGCGTTTTCCTTAAAAGGTTATAAAAGATTTAGCTTTTCAATAATTAATAGAACTTAAATTTAAATGTACATAAATATTCGTAAAAATTATAAGCTTCAAAATGTTTATTATATTTAAAAAAAAAGATATTCTAAGTTTCAATGGATTTTTTTAATTACTTATGCATATTAGCAAATGCTATACTCTTTTTGAAGTCTAGCTCCTTCATTATTGATATTTAAGGTTTTAACAAGATCGGACTAGGAGCTTATAAGTTCCCATAGTATAATTATAAAGTATACTCGTAAGAACAGCTGTTTTACAATTTTTTCCATTGATATACCTCGCGGAACTGTCAAATTGTTTTTGTATTCCTATGCAAAATTTTTTCGAGTTTTTTTTCACTCTTACTCTGCTTCATTCTCTCATTTTCTGTTCATAGAATTTTGACATTATCTGCAGTAGTTTTACACTAACAAAATACAAGCAATTGTAGTTTTTGTAGATGTGCGAGCACTTTCAAATTACGCTATGTAAGTTCCATTTAATTATTTTTTAAATACAATGCACACTATTAACACTTAAATTTGCCTACAATGATTTTTTAAACCTTCCGGTAACTCT
Organism: Protophormia terraenovae; assembly: GCA_951394005.1. Classification (NCBI taxonomy): domain Eukaryota; kingdom Metazoa; phylum Arthropoda; class Insecta; order Diptera; family Calliphoridae; genus Protophormia; species Protophormia terraenovae. The sequence continues at coordinate 76,546,594 of OX596076.1, read as the reverse complement.
ATACAAAATTAAACACACTGGTAATACTTGTATTTTTCTTATATTGAACACACCCGTTTCTGACAGATACGTTCAACACCTGCCTTTTATATATTTTTTAAACTGACATTATTGCCGTTACACTTGAATGATTTTGAAATAAAAACAAATATTAAACAAAAACAACCCGCTAAAAGACATAGCTAAAAATTGGTGGTGTATTTTTCAAAAGAACTAACATTACAACTAAGAAATTTCAAAGAGTGATAAAGAAATGATTTCAATTTAAGTTTAAAATTAGTTAAGAATTTAAAATTAAAAATTTTGAAAAATAAAATAATTACAAAATGGAAACAAATAAAACCTCGGACTTTAAAGCAAATGTAGCTGATTTAACAAAAATACCGCCAAATGAATTTGAAAAATATTTTCAAGAATGGATGGAACGAGATGATGTGGCACGATCATTGCAGGCAAAATTACGTTGTGATTTAATAAAGAATTTTAATAAAACAAATTTGGGTGAGTTAGGAGATATAACTGATGATAAAGGACATTAAAGGGAGGAGATTAGATAAATTTAAAATATGTTTGTCAAATTGGTTGCTATGGCCAATGCTGCAAATGAGTAAATAAATTTAAATATTGAGTTTCAAGTTTTTATTAAATAAGAAATGGGAAAAATTATAAAAAGTGATAAGAATTGATAAAATGAAACAACATTACACGATGTTTTTTTTTGTATTATTCATTGATTTTAATTTATTTATTTTTTCTAGGTAAACACATTATATCCCATACCATGTCCTCCACTGGAGGTTCCACAATGCGTCTTACCCTTTCTCCCCTTGTATTGGCTTTAAATACTTTAGTGGCTGAATTTCTTTATGCACAAAATTGTCATTTTACTTTATCGGTTTTTTGTACTGAAATACCATTTCGTAATACTTTACCCGATTTTGAAAGTATGCGAAAATTTCGTTTCAACAATGAAGAAATTTTTGAAATATGGGAAGCTGTAACCGGTTATAAAGCTAATAAAAAAGATCTACACAAACATGTTGTACATAATTATGAAACAAATTCCAATACCTCCTTATTATTGCTAATACTAAAATATCTTTTGAAAAAAGATCCTCTCGAACAGTACAAAAGAAATGCAGAAGCACAAACCGACGTACATGAAAAAATACATAAATCCATTTCTGCTCAAGCTTCCGATCGAGAGAATAAATCTCCCACTAAAGCTGCGCCTAAAGATGATAATCTTAAGCATATTAACAATTACCTATTAAAGTTATCGGATAAGGTTCTGGAAATGACCAAGGAGTTTGAACAATTTACCAAACAATGTCATGAGTCTAGATCTAGAAATTTAAAGTCCGCTCGTTCACGAGAGTATTATACACTTAATAAAAGTTTAGAACGTATAACGGAGAATATGAAAGCTATGGCTCAGGCAAAACGTAAAAATAAACGTTTATCAAATATAGTGGAATCGATTGATAATTTAACACAACAATTTGGTAAATGTGCTGAAAATTTCGATAATGTTACTAAAGTTTTAAGTAATAGAAGAGAGGAAAAGCCTGCAGCAACAGGAGAAAAACCAAAGCGTACAAAGGTGAAAGTAAAAGAGATACAAACGGAAACAGAGTTAATGGAAAAATCTTATGCTGAATGGATACATGATATGCGTAATACTGAAAATGGACAAAAGTTTTTAAATAGGGTAGGTATTAGAATAGAAGAAAAATAAAGAGTAATGTTAAATGAATTCTTATATCTATGTTAAAGGTGGAAATTTCTTTGCGTAAAGCTTTAGCCAAACACAGGGAGCAATTACAAAATGAAACGGATATTAAAATGAAACATTTAAAAAGTCTTATGAGGCTGCATTATCAACAAAAATTATCAAAGGTAATAAAATAAAACTTTCAAGGAAAAAAAAAAATATTAGTTCTACAACTAGTTCCAGAAAACATGAAAATAACATGTACTTGTTCTACTTTGGCGTTACGAACAATTTTTGTTTTGCTCTACAAAAACGTTACCTTGCCTGTACCCATTTTATGGAAGGTTCTAAAACTAGTTTCTGAACCAATGATTTTTGTTTGAAATTGTCACATTCAGAACTAGTTCTACAGAAGCGTTAGGGAACGGAACAATTAAATTTTGTTACTCTTTTTTTCATTTTAGGAATTTTAGATATTTGTATTCAAGTTTTTTAAACAGTTCTTGGAAGTCATTTTGAAACCAGTAATTTGTTTTGAGAAGTAATGTAAAAGTCATATATAACTAGTTTCTAATTCCTTAAAATCAACTAAGAATCATAATAGGTTCTTACGTCATTTGTGTCAGAATTGGTTGCGACACCACTAGTTCTTAGGGTGTCAATAAAGAATCTGAAGTGGATCTGATTACACTAGTTTTAGAACTAATGATTATGTTCTCAATTTTTTCAGGGTTAAGAATATATTTATTGCCAAATTATAAATTCTTTGTTTTTTTAACTAAATATTAAAAATCTTTAGCATTTACTACATGATCCCAAAATCAATTTAGAAGAAGCTCGCAAATGTAATGATAATATTGAAAAGAAATTACAACAATTTGAAAAGAAACAAACGGAATTATTGCAAAAATTACAAGAATCTTCTTTAGAACTAAGGGAGGCTCAGCAGCAGCAAAAGGAAAGAGCTACTCACAGAGAAGATGAGGTAGGTGAAATGAAATTGAATTTACTATTTTATAAATTAATAAATAATTTGAAATTATAGAAAATCCAAGAAAAAGTTGATTTACCAAAATCTTTAAACGTTCACCAGACAGATGCAAATGAAAATTTATCAAAACCTGAAAGTTTATTTGAGGAACCAAAGCCTCAAAAGCCTATAAATGATGCAAAAAATATGCAAGAAAAACAGGTAAAAACTTTGTATGTATTTCGATTTTTTTCATGTAGTAATGAATTTTGTTTAACTTTCAGACTAATTGGATACTGGATAAGGTTGGAGATTCATCAATTATTGCTCAGACTGATCTTGCACCTAAAGGGGATCAAAAAGAAATTGCAGAAGAGCCAAAAACTTTATTAAAAGATGTCTCAAAAGCTCAAGAAGAAATTTTGGATATTGCTAAGACTATAGCAGAACAGGGACGTTCTGTTGATCATATTATTTATGATGCCAAGTAAGTACCCAGCAGTTTATTTGATGAAAATTAACCCCTTTTTAGACAGTAAGGTTCATTATCGTGTCGCTTACCCATATGTTATTAATGTGGATAATGGTAATTGCAACTTTAGTGGTCCTATGATAAGCGGGAAGAAGAAAAGAAGATAACAATTTTTTATTGATGAATATTTTTTTCCCTTTTTCATAAACTTAAGTTAATTCGTTTAAGTTAAGACCCTATTACTCCCAATAAGAGTAATATTTTAAGAGATATTCCTAATTTGATATGTTGTCCCTTTGAAAGTTTTCATTTCTATCACAATGAAATGAACTAATTTGGTACAGTTAATTGTTCCAGTATTTTGTCCTCTTTCTCTTATGTTCTACGATCGGACTGTTGAAAAGTTCTATTCAGTCTCAGTATCTCTGCTGATCTCTCATCGTTTAGGTTTACCTATAGAATATCAGTCTTCACCCCAACTTGGTCGTCAAAGGCCTTTTTTAGACTGGACGCACAGTGATCCTAAAAAGTTTAATTCTGTAACTTGTGAACGAACCACTGGAAAATCGTAATAAACTTTTACATTTTAAAAGCTGAGGTGTTTTCGAGTTGATTTGGCGGATTACAGGTTACTAGTAGGTCTGCTGTTCTCTCGCAAGAACCTTGTTCACGATACAATTGAGACGTTACAAATTGAGAACGACCCATACAAATTTTGGAACATCGAATTAAGTAAATGTATCTCTACAAGCTGAAATATTAAAAATTATAATTTTTATTTTAACGTGTTTCTCTAAATGTTTTCAAAAGATTCCTAGTTAAATTTCAAGATTGAATTCAAATACGGGTTGATAAACAAACTTGTTACTTTTTGAATTTGATAGCAACAGATTTTCTTAAATAATTCTTAGACCCGTTAACAATAAAACCAAATTTGGTTGCCGCTACCGCTAAAAAAACCATTCAACTTGACTACCGTTACCCCTAAAATACAGTTACCGAAATAATTGAAAATACGGTTACTGCTAAAATATACAACGCTAAAATACCGTTACCAAAATAGATCGAAATGCCGATAACGCTAAAATACTGTTAACCTTGTTTTTGGGTTTAAGAAATATTATTATTTTTAGTATAGTTGAAATAAAACTTGTAATAAAGTTATGGCTACCCCGGCTCGTCATTATAATATTTGACTACAAATTATATTTTATGGTTCTAAACCAATACTTCGAAATTTATGAAACAACAATTACCCATAAAATACCATTACCGAAATAACTCGAAATACCGACAACGCTAAATACCGTTACTGAAATAACTAAAAATACCGTTACCTTTAAAAACCGTTATCAAAATAATCCGATATACTGTTACCTTTTCACCTTTTTGAATCGGCTGCCAATATTGGATATAAAAAGTATCCAATCCGAAACAAAGGCACATCGTTTATATGGTTCCATATAGTTACTAATATCCATGTTAACCTTGAGATCAAAATTCATGTCAAAACATCTTTTTGAAATGGGACATTTTGGTAAATAAAATTGGTTAAACAAATTATTTAAATAGCCCTCACCAGGGATGGAAAATTAAAGAGCATAGAAAATTGTAGTTTTGGGTAATGATTGTATATTCAAAAGTTTACAACATTTAGTCGAAAATAGTAAAATTTCGTTATTACTTCTGAACACTAATTGTAAATATGTATAAATCAAATTAGTAAAAATATTTCTATTCAAAATTATATGTTTTCGAAATATAATTTAATTTTTAATTCGAATCGTGTTATACCCAGCTAATCGTTCTACAGTATCAAATAATGTTATAGAAAATGTAAATAAGGAAATCTAATAAGTAATTGTTAGAGTTAGAAAAACGGGATTTCTAAATAAAAAGCGGGAAAAATATTTTAGGCGGATCGAAGTTCAAAAAGCGTGATAATCCCGCCAAAAGCGGAATGTCTGGTCACGTTAGGGATGAACCTTCAAAATTGGTCTACTTAGTAGCTATATTTTTTTAATCTGCAAACTTTCGTTTATAATTTCATTGTTATACTTTTATACTTTACACACAGATAGTTCTTGTAAATTTGTATTAAAATATACTTAACTTACCTCCGATTTTTTTTCACTTTAATATTATTTTTCTCATGTTTTCAATTCTATCCGACTTTCGTAATTTTTATACCCTATACCACCAAAGGTGGTTGGGGTATTATGTGTTTGTGCAGAAGTTGTAACGCAGAGAAAAATCTTCGGACCCCCACCTTAAAGTATACCGTTCGACTCAAAATCACTTTCTGAGTCGATTTAACGATGTCCGTCCGTCCGTCCGTCCGTCTGGTCGGCTGGCTGGCTGGCTGGCTGTCCATGTAAAGCTTGTGCGCAAAGTACAGGTCGCAATTTTGAAGATAATTTGATGAAATTTGGTACATATGCTTTTTTGAAGGACGAATCCTATTGAATTTGGTTATGATCGGCCCATTATTTCACCTAGCTCCCATACAAATGTCCTCCCGGAATAGAATTTTAACACTTATAGATGCCTTAAAAATAGGAATATTTTAATGAAATTTAGTACAAATAAGTTTTATATCAGCAAAAATAATTTCACGAAGATCGGTTCATAACTGACCATAGCTCCCATATAAACTCTTCTCCCGAAAATCACTAACGTACATAAGTCCCATACAAATGTTAGTATTATGTTAATATTTAACACAAGTAAGTTGTATATATGTAAAAACAAAATTATGTGGATCGAAATAGTGTAGGGTATCATATAGTCGGGCTTGACCGACTATATCTTCTCTCGTTTTTTTTTAAATTTATTTATAAAATTCTCTAACAGAAAAGCATCGGGCTGTTCCTTCAGTATTTTAATTATTAAATCTCACGATGTTCCCAAATAAACAAGTTTCTATTTATTTTCAATTTCAGACTACGCATACAGCAATTGGAAAACGAAAGTAATCAATTGGAACAAAACTTTCAAGCCTATTTAGAAAGGAGAAAACGTAATCAAGAACAAGATGTTGAAAAAACAAAAATATCTCCCAACTTTAAAGAAAAATTAGCCACAATATCATCTCTTAAACAAAAACTTCAAACAAATCAAATAACAAGTGTTAGACTCTTAAAAGATCACAAAAAACCGCCATTGCTTGAAGAAGAACAAGACGACGAGATCGATGAAGAATTCCAACGTATAAAAGAATCACTCCAGCAAACAGAGGAACAAAAAGATAAACCCAAAAGTGCTAAAAGTGATAGTTCCACATCATCGTTGGAAATACGAAATGCTATACTAGAAGCTAAATTAAAATTTTTTGAACATGAAAATACTATAAGAAAATGTAGGGAACAGGGTGATGAAATACGTACGGGAAATTTTTTGCAAAAACAATTGGAAAAGTATCCGGAAATGTATGAACTAACGGAGTATATTAATCAAAACTCTGGACAATTGGAAATAAATATTAACTTGGGAGATGATAAAGAAAAAAGAGATTTTCACATGGAATCAAGTTTATCGGAAATTTATATTAAAGATAAATCTCTAGATGAAGAACATGATATAGATTTAAGTCCCACGATGGAATATAAATCGCAAAATCTTGAAACTACAACACCAACAAGTGTAAGAAGAGAATTATTTCCTAAAGGTGAAAAGGAACAATTTGCAACAACTTCGTTAGCTGATGAATTAAAACATAAATTAAAATATCATGAACCTATACCACAACATACAAAAACCAATCAAAATTATTTAAAAGGTGTTGTAAATTTGGGGGACAAAATAACTCAAACACCAGTTAGACAAACTGCAACTACTTCAGAATTGATAAAACAGTCTATGGCCAAAATGCAGCAGTTGTTTGAACAACAATCCAAATCCCAAGAAACTCTAAGAGAAATGGTTAATGAAATAGCTCTACAAAGGGATTCAAAAACCGAAGATCAGTTACAACAACGTCCTAATGAAGCTCTGGATAAAAGTCTTACCACTACAATAACATCTACAACCACAACAACCGTTACAACAAATACCAGCCAAACCAATGAAGAAATTCACATGAAAAGTCATACAAATATGTTAAAACGTATTTCCAATACATCAATGCCTTCAATACTTAATTTACCTAGTGATAGTGATGAAAGTATGGATTCTAAACAACTAGAGATAGAAATGACTCCAAATACCATTAAAGAAATGGAAGAGGAAGTAAAAACGCCAACTTTAACTATTAAAAAACCGCAAGAAGACTTAGGCCATATTTCTGCATCTTATGAATCCAGTGAATTACGTTCTCTTCCTTTGCCATCAAAGAAATTTGAAGAACCCGAAACAAATTTCGAACAAGAATTTGGTCAAATTAATGATTCACCAAAAATGCCCGATTTAGATTTATACAGTCCAACTAATGATAAAGAAATTGGTGAAATTTTTTCTGAATCTAATCGTACATTTGCCCCTATAGATACCAAATTAAGTGAAAGTTCTTCTACGCATTCTAGCTCAGATTTAGAGATATCCACTGGTCATCAGAATAAAAATGCTAAAAATTTGGCTGATGACAGTGAAAGTGATTTTTGGGCTTAAATATTTGAATTAAAAATTAAATATATTTGTAATAAAATGTTTAGTTTAAGTTAATTGAAGGTTTTAATAAATTTATTTTTGAAAATTATAAATTTTTGTAAAAAGAAAACTCAGGAGAAAATCTATTAGTTCTACAATTAGTTGCCGAATGCATGAAAATAGTTTTTCATTTTAATGATATATATATATTATAAAGGCAACTTTTTAAATCAGTTTAAATTTGGCAAAATGTTATTTTTTTTTAAACAGTTCTAGTGAGACATTTGGAAACTAGTATTTTATTCAGAGAAGTGATGTAGAAAGAATACAGAACTAATTCTTAAGCACTAGTTCTCGATACTAAATTTAGATTCTCAATTCATATCTAATCCATGAGTGCCAGAATTGGGTAAGACACCTTTAGTTCCGAGGATATTATTACAGAATCTGAAGCGATTCTCTTTACACTAATTCTATAACTAATAATTATGGAACAAGTTTTAGAATTTTTTAATTTCATATACTACAAAATTAATAAAATTTTCCAAATACTTTATTGCATTTATATATCCTTTAGCAACAAGTTGTCTGGCATATGACCTAAATACAAGTTGATAAAATTAAATTTTCAATCTTATAACTAATAAATTCCTCTTTATATGAATAAGAATTTCCTACCACAGGAAATCCCAATCAAATATTTTGAACTGCAACAATTAAGCAGGTATTAAAGTCTATGTAAGTTAGCTTATGGCAAAATGTTATTTAACTTTTACAAAAAGGTAACTTTTAAATATGCTTTTTCGCTTAATAGTTTTTACATAGAATTGCAGTAATAACTTGCTACATAAACCGATAAATTCTTGACAAGAAACGGAAATAGAAACTTAAACAAAAGTATTTAAATCGTATTATAACTAAAGTAATTGCTACATATGTAGACATTTAGCTGTAAGCTATTTTATATGTATCATACACAAGTTTATATTAAATACTCCTAAAGTGTATATATGTATGTATATTAGAGTGTTCCGTAGGCAAACATTTTGTAGGAAGACCCTTAAAACGATACATATTATTGAGCTGTATATGGGAAAATTATTTAAAAAAATTTTAAAATTGATCTTCAGCCCCTACCAGAGCACGTTGGGGTAAAAGGTGTCAAAAGTGGCGATTAATTGAATTTTGAAATTTACATTTTGTGGCAGAGTTGGGTACCGAATAAAAATAGACAAAATTATGTATCAATATTAATTAAAATTTTTAAACTACGTTTTATTGTTTACTCATAAGGAGCTGTCAAAGTTAAACATTTTTTACATTTTTTAAAAAGAGTAAAAAATTCAATTTTCAGTGTATTTATTTTAAATAAAAGGTTTTTTAAAGCAAAAATATTAAATGGAACCATCAACTTCAGGTATTTAAGTCTATTTTTCTTCAAGTATTTCTAAATTATATTTTGTCCTATTATTTTTGTAATTTTTTTGGAAAATTGTCCTAAAATACACTAATTTTCAATTTTCATGGAATGCAACTTAAAATGTTACAGGATGTTTGTTCTGAAAATTTTCTGAAAAATAGTAAATATTGTCCACTTTAATATTATAAAAAAAATATTTTTTTCCAAAAAACTATAGAAGATTTCATACAAAAAAAAAAAACAGCTTAAATGCAGACATTTTCTTTGCTTTATCAAACATTTAACAGTGGCGCAGAATCGATTTAAGTAAATCTTTAACTTCTATAAACTGTCATTTTAAGGACTGCGCACGAAAAAATCCGTGCATGGAAATCTGTTTATAGAATTTAAATCAGAGGGCGAATTTTTTTTAAGTGATATTTTTATTAATGACTGTTATGTTCAAGTTCTAAACATAAAAGAATAAATTAGTCCCTGTTGGTTTTTAAGGAAATATCTGATATTTTCCAGAATTATTCTAATTACAGGTTTTATTGTGTTTCGTTCACTTTTTTGCTCGAATAAGTTCACTTATTTTTAAACTCCGTTTCATTTTATGCTGAGCTTTTAATGTCCTTTAAATTATTTTTTACTAGAGTCCAATATTTTTCAATTAAACGGAGTTTCGGACAATTTGGATTGGCATCTATCGGTACAAACTCTTACAATTTCTTTGTTACAACTCCATTGTTTTGTTGTTGTAATGAGAAGAAGTGAGAACAGACCAGAAAACAGTTGATACACTGAATTTTATTAGGAAAGGAAGAAGTCTTTTCCAAAGGCACTCATTCACATATATTTCTGTGTTAATGCAACCATTTTGTAAGAATGAAATGCTTCATTCTTGCGTATGCATATGACTTCCCAAATCAAAAACTTTCTTGGGAATTTTAATTTCTTTGATACATGAAATTTTTCTGCCATAATCTCTCTAGCATCTGCAACATAGAATTCCTGGCTTGGAAGTTGAAAAAAGTCACCCTGTACGAACGTTTCATCGTCTACTATATAAAAATAAATTTTTTTTTGACAAAATTCGTCCGAAGAACTTTCATGTTATTTTTTACCTCCAAATTCTTGCTTGAGTTTCTATTAGGATTTTTTTCTTGCTTTATAAGTCTTCAGCTTAGACTTCCTTTAAAATTTTCTGATAAAGATTCAAGGCAATTAACATTTTGTGACACTTTTCTTCCAGAGATGAGGTTAAGTTCTCTCAAAATCCTTTCTATTTTGCCTGAGTTCTACAGCCTGAAGATACTATTTGTCTTCCATTTTCAGGTTACCATTCAGTGATCATGACTTCTTTATATAATATTATGACCCAAGAAACTGTATTTTGCGGCAACAGCCTTCTTTGCAATTATATTATATGATCAATGCAAGATTTTATGAAAAATTTGAATTATGTATTTATGTGTTTTTTGTTAAACTTCCATTTTAAGAAAAAACAATTTTGCTATTACCATGAAACTTAGCACATGGCAAGTGAGCATAATGGCAATACAAAGCAGTTAACAGAATTATTAATTTTTCACCACATCAAAAGTTATAAGCCCAAGAGCATGCACGGATTTTTTCGTGCGCAGTCCTTAGTACATCATGCGAATAAAAATTTTGTTCCTTTCTATGGGTAAAATATTGAAAAGTTGCATTTTGATTAGACATCAAAATGTCCTCTAGCGAAGCAAAACCTCATGGGGAAAAATTTCATATAAAAGCTGAAATAACTAATTTTTTGAGACCTATTTTGCGGAAAAAAATTAAATTTTTTTGGGCCAAAATATACCAGGCTTGTGATATTCAATTGCTGAGGATGAATTTTTAATATTTTTTAAATATTTTTTTTTTGTATTCTGCTCATTAATTCGTATTGTTTGAGAAGTCTTCCTTCATCGAATTCTCCAAAAAATATTCCTTCGAGACACCTGAAAAGTTCGATCAAAAAAGAAGGAAAAGTTCAAGATTAAGTGCTAGGATGTTCAATGATAATAAAAAGCCACAAACATTTGAAGAAGAACTGTACAAGAAATCGATGATGAATTTCAGAGAATTAAAGAAATTACCACTAAAAAATCATTTTAATAAAAAAGTGTATTAAGAATATAAATAATACATTTTTCTGTTGATCCTAGCTTTGCTTTTTGAGAGTTATTACTATTTTTTTTTTTAAACTTAAATATTAGTTGCAACAATATCTAGTTGATTTGTAAGTGTTTTCGAAAAATGTTGGTGCTCCATAAGTTAAATGAGAGAAAATTTTGTTTCGAACTAAATATCTCTTAAAGTAAAAGAGGTAACGAGAACATTTTTTAACAAATGAATTTTTGCCGATTTTTTTTCTTTGTTTTTTAAATAAATTACCAAATTTAGAGGTCTACCCCCTCCTCTACATTATTACATTATGTTTTATATTTTGCGTATTTAAAGTTTGTAAATGTACGGTGCCAAAAGTCGATACCTTAAATTGCCAATGTGACCACAACTGTCGTCGACTCTAATTCGAATATTTTCCCTTAGTGTGACAAAATGATTTGTATCCCTACACCACCATAGGTGTTTGGGGTATTATGCATTTGTGCTGATATTTGTAACGCATAGAAAGAGTTATCCAATACCTATTTTAAAGTATACTAATCGACTCAGAATCACCGATCAAACGATGTCCGTCCGTCTGGCTGGCTGGACGGCTGTCCATGTAAACCTTGTGTTCTGAAACTCACTTTAACGTGTACAAATCCCATACGAATGTTAGTTTCAAGTTAATATTCGACACAAATAAATTGTATGTAAGTAGAACAACATTGCCAAATTTAATGAGAATCGGTCCATAATACTCGCCACGGCTTCGGTGGCATACCTCTATCCGATGGTCCATATTTTCTATGACTGAGACATAATTGAGGTTCAATGTCGTTAATGTACCGAATTGTTGCATCCTTTAGCTCTTGAATTGTTCAAAGCTTATTGACGTACACTTTTTGTTTTAAAAAATGAAGAAGTCCAACGGTATCAAATCACATGATCGTGGCGACCAATTAACATCGCCAAGGCCATTGAATTTCTTACGCAAAAGAGCCATACAGACCCGTTTTGCTGAAATTTGCGCACAATTCTCCCGATTGTGGACACATTTGGTCGATTATGCTGACCAAAAAAATAACAAAGTGCATGAAATGCATTTTGATTTGAACACCCATTTTCATAAAAGGTTCATGGTTGTCAAACCACTGAAACAAAAAAATGTCAAATTAAGTTGGACAAAAAACTTGACGTTAAGGTGTGACTCACAATTAAGGTTGGACTACCCTTTAGAATGGTGCAGGGTATCATCAAGACCGACCATATCTTTTTTCTCGTTTTATTTATTTTTTTAATTTAAACTTAACTAATTTTAGTTAATAGATTTGGTATCAACCTAATGTTAATAAACCAACTTTAATGTCAAAATATTACTTCAAAATGAAGTTAAATAAAATGTATGTATGATGTTGCTTGAAGCAGGAAGTTATCAACTTATAATTGACTTATATAGCTAGAGTTTTCTCGCAAAATTGCACATTTGCAGCAAGTAAGTTTAATACACAATACAAAATGCCAAAAGATTTTAAGAATGTATAAGTTTTACTTTACTCAAATGGAAAATTTGTTTAATTAACAACAGAAAATTACAGTTAATTGTAAAAAATATGAAAAAAGAACAATTCATAAATGTGATTGAAATTGTTTGGAGGCATACTGGTAAAAAAGCTTAGGGCAACAATGTTGCTTAATAAGTAAAGAAAAAAAAAAAACGAGAGAAAAAGATATAGTCGGTCAAGCCCGACCATATGATACCCAACACCATTGTGTACATTATAATTCGGGTAGGGGTCTTTTATTAGACTTGGAGCCAAATGTGGACCGATACTCATATTAAGTGTAAAATAAAATATACATTTATATGAATTTATTCACTTTTGGGTGATTTCCGAAAAAGGTCCTCTTATAGGAGCTATGGTAAATTATGAACCGATCTTTGTAAAATTTGGCACTACCATTTATGGTTATATATAGAACTTCATTGTGTCGAATATTAACTTGATACTAACATTTTAATGGGATTTATGCCCGTTAAAGTGATTTTCTGAAAAGGGGTTTATAATTGGTTTTCCTCCTAAACTGCTTAGTTGGATTTCATCTTATTTGAAAGATAGAACTCAGAGGGTTGTTTTTAATGATTTTGGATCTAGGAAAATTTCTGTCAAATTTGGTGTTCCTCAGGGAAGTCATCTTGGTCCAATTTTATTTGTTCTTTATCTTAATGATCTTCCATCTGCTGTGACTTTTTCTAGGATATTGATGTATGCTGATGATGTTAAATTGTTTTTATCCATTGGCAATACTGCGGATTGTTCTTTATTACAAGAGGACCTTAATCGGCTTTCTGAATGGTGTCTTGCTAATAATATGTTACTGAATCTGAAGAAATTTAAGAAGCTATCATTTTATAGATCGAGTTTTATTCCATATGACTACAGAATTGGAGATTATAGATTATAAAATGTTTCATCGTTTAATGATTTAGGTGTCATCTTGGATCGTAAATTGAATTTTAATATGCAGGTTACTTCATGTGTAAATAAGGCTAAATCATTATTAGGTTTTATGAAAAGATGGTCTAGGGAATTCAATGATCCTTATATTTCTAAGAACTTATACATATGTTTGGTTAGACCAGTTTTGGAGTATGCGTCGCACTATGGTTTCAATGACCACTTTTTTTGGCCAAAACTACCAAAACGAAAAAAAAAAACAACTTATCATATTTGAAATATGATTTAGATGAAAATCAAAACAATTTAATGTATTTATTTTGTATTTCAAAAATTAAATTCATTTTTTACACTTTTTATGCGTCAGAAGTACAATCATTCCAAAGGAAGTTTACAAATATTTCACTTATAACTCAACCTAAAGGCGTGAATTTTGCTTTAGCAGTATTTATTTTGATACACAACTATATTTTAGCAATATCTGCTATTTTATTTTATATCCTGGCATTTTTGTTCATTGGTTAGACCTTTGTAAATGATAAGAATTTCCAATGCTAATTTATACGGAAAAGATGGATTTTCTCGAAAATCGCAGAACGAGACAATATGGATAATATAGCCCAGATATATGTTTATTTATTTTCGTTCAGTTTTTCTTTACCAATTTTCACCAAAAACTTGCAGGTCTAATGAAATGTAAAATTTCTTACGAATCCAATTTCATTTTGGGTTTTGTAAAACTAACTGTATTTTTCTAAGACGCCAACAAGTTCTTACTGATTTCGTATTCAATTATAAAAGTACTTATACTAAGAAATATTTTCTGAATTAAACTTATTTAAAAAATTGTTGTACTCAATAATTATAAATTAATGAAAACCGTTGAAATAAGGCACCTTTTTTTTATATATATTTTAAATTTGCTTAAGAAACTGAACTTTGACCTGTTGTATTATAAAGACAAATTAGTAAAAGTAGCAAGAAACTTCATTTTCTGGCGGTTTGAAGTGTTTGCTACAAATCTACGATAATTAAAACACAAATAGAAAATGTTACCAAAATTAGTTTTGGCTAAGAAAAGTGGTCCGCGAAACCATAGTGCGTCGGTAGTCTGGTCCCCCAACTATGATTGTTATATAGATAGTATAGAGTCGATTCAGAAACAATTCTTTTTATTTGCTTTGCGTGGGCTTGGTTGGAGTTCTAATGTGTTGTTACCGCCATATGAAGATCGCTCGCAACTTATAAATCTGCCTTCACATCGTAAAAGAAGATTGGTACTTGGAATTATATTTATGATAAAATTAATTAATGGAGAAATTGATTCTGTGAATTTGCTTAAAAATATACGATTCAATGTTCCTTATCGGTTTACAAGAAAATATGTTCCTTTAAAATTAGATCTATGTCGGTATAATTACGAAGAATTTAACCCATTTTATTGTCTTTGCTCACAACTTAATGATCTTTATAACTATTTCTCAATTTCTGATCCAATTAATAAAATTAAACACATTTTAATGCGAGATGTATGAGAGTTGCCTAGACAGTTTACGTGAATAATTTCAACATCCTACTTTGTGCTTTCCGATGTTGTTTCCGATTTTGTTCGTGTCTCCATTTCTTCATCCTGATATCTTCGCTTTGATGATTGCTGTGCTATTATTTTAAAAATTTTTACGTATTGCTTAGATGATTCTAACCATTTCTTTATTCTGTATCCTGATGTCTTCACCTATAATAATCCCTGTTGTCTTGATGTTTGCCGTCCTGATGTCTTCATCTAAAAATTGACATATTGCTTAGATGATCTTACCTTGTTCCTGTCTCCATTTCTTTATTCTGCATCCTGATGTCTTCACCTATAATAAGCCCTGTTGGCTTAAGTTGCTGGTTCCTGTCATATTTCTCTTTATTTTATTTTTCTAAGTTCCTGACTACAATAACATGTTCGTGATATAGTTTGATCGTTTGCTATATCCCCTGATTGTAATTCTACTATGTTCCTGATTAATTGCTGTTACCATTTGTTCCTGAGTTAACTTTACATTCTTTTTACTTTATATTAATATCATTGCTCCTTTATTTCCTTTGTATTTTAGTTACTAAATATTTTTATTTATTAGTATTTATTTTATTAATATTATTATTATTTTTTTTCATCTATTATTATTTTTGTTATTATTAATTTTATTAATACTTTTGTTATTATTATTTTTATTATTGTTATTATTAAGGTTTAATTTGTTTTACTTGAAAACATTTTTTGTTATTATTATTTATTTTTCTTCGTTTTGTTTATTTGAATTTATTTATGATTTTTATTTAAATTTTATTATATTTATTTTAAATTTTATTAGATTTATTATTTTTTCTCTCTATCTAAATAAATGTTTCTTTATTTATATTATAAATTATATTTGTGTTATGTAGTTTATATTATATATATTAAATTTAAGTTTGTTATTTAGAATATAAGATTTCCAGCTTTTGTAATATAACTGTAGCTGTGTGCGTAAATAAATAAATAAATAAATAAATAAATAAATAAATATTTTTTTCCAAATATGGGGGCTAGGTGAAATAATGGACCGATCATAACCAATTTCAATGAGCCGTTAAATCGACTCAGAAAGTGATTCTAAGCCGATTAGTATAAATTAAGGTGGGTCTTAGACCAATATTTTTGTGTTACAAACATCAGCACAAACGCATAATAATAATAATTAAAGATTATTTTATTTGTTATCTTAAAACGAAATATAATACATGTTATAAAAAATATGTTTTAATTAAAACATTAAAGCACTTTAAGAATAGTGTACCTATAATGTGGGATATTAGAAACATGTTGAGAAACATTTCATTTTATTTAATGTTTCTGTAAAAATTTATAGACAAAACAATACTTAGTAGTTTTTAATTGAAAACAATTACTTATTTACTTTAAAATAAACAAAATACGTATGTAAATTCATTTTAAATGTTATTATGAGTAAATTCAAATCTTGCTAAACCATGTGAATAATCTGTATTCTCTGTACACTTTTCCTGCATTTGCTTTATAGAACTTCTCTATTTTAAAAATGTTGTTTGCCTCACTCAGTATTGTAATCTGTTTCGGTTGCTGACTTATTCACATTTAAATCCCAGTTGGGATTTTTAAAACTTTGATTGAAACATGAATATACAAAGGGATTAATTATTTTAAAATTACATGTCGCCTACTTGTGATGTTGAAGGGTAAAATAAAATTAAACTTATTTTAAATTGTATCCTTGGATCGGAGAAATACTAGTCTTTGTTATTTTTCTTTATTTCATTGTATATCCAAACTTAAAATTGTTTAAAAAATTATTATAAGGAAATCTATTTATTTCCAACAGGGTATTTATCAAAATCATGTGCATATTTTGCTGCAATGAAGTACATGAATCCATAGAGAAATCTTTTTTATACCTTTAGTGAATACTCCAAAAATTTTAGTTTCCAGAAATGTTATAAATATGTGAAAGTGTTACATAGAATATTTGCAAATATTTGTATTAGGGCGGCTCTATTTTTTCAGATAAAAATTATAAAATAAAACAAGTATATTTATTTCATGAACAAATACTATTTTTATTATAATTAAAAAGTATAAGGAGCAAGACATATGTAAATACATTGGTATGAGTAATGATATGAAATTGAAAAGGTTTTACTTAAACATTTTCTCAGTGTGTTTAAACGATTTTAATAATGATATGCCGTTTCATAACAATGTCAAAGGTCAAGGAATTTTAATTTAAGTTGTTCTTAAGGAAACAACATTATTTTCTTTCTGGACCTGTTGTACATGTGATGGTTCTAAGTTAGAATTATTAACAACTTGACCTTGTGTTTGCTTGTCAACATGTTGCGATACTTGTTGTACCTTTTTGCGTATGTGTGTAGTAATAGAATGTATATCAGAGGGATCTGTGGCATTTGGTTTTAAAACCACAACGGTTTTAATGTCATGCGTAATAGGTTTGTGAGGAACGACAACTTTATTTTGTCCTGATATTTGTACCTGATTAATATGATGATTTAAAACTTGGGGTATATGTTGATGAATTTGTTGGACTATGCCTTGGATATGGTTGGGTATTACAGGTTTAACTTCGTCGACTTTCTTTTGGACTTGATTGACATGATGGTTTATAACTTGTGGTATATGTTGATGAATTTGTTGAACTATACCTTGGATATGAGCAGGTACTACAGGTTTTTCTTGAGCGTCTTTGTTGTGTATCTGACCATTATGTTGGCTTACAACTTGAGGTATATGTTGATGAACTTGTTCAACATTGCCTTGGACATGTTCTGGAACTATTGGTTTGTTTTGAACATCTCTCTTTTGTATCTGAGCAACATGATTAACAATTTGGGGTACATGTTGATGTACTTGCTGGACAATATCTTTAATTACCGAGGGAATAATTGGTTTGTTGACTACATCTTGATTAATTACTTGGGTCACATGTTGCTGAACAGTATCTTGAGGTTTTTCTTGAACATCTTTCTTTTGGGTTTGGGCTACATGATTTACAACTTGAGGTATGTGTTGTTGAGCATGATGAACGATTTCTTGAACTAAAGAAGGAACTATTGGTTTGTTAACAACTTCCTTTTCACCCACATTTGAATGATGATTAGCTACATCTTGTTTAAAAGGTTTTCCTTGAACTTCTCTTTTTTGGATCTGGGCAACATGACTAATAACTTGAGGTACATGTTGTTGTACATGCTGGACAATATCTTTAACTACAGAAGGAATTACAGGTTTGGTAACAACTTCTTTTTCTACCATATTTGGATGGTGATTAATAACATCTGGGTTAACAGGTTTGCCTTGAACAGCTCTTTTTTGGACTTGGGCAACATGATTTAGAACTTGAGGAACATGTTGATGAACCTGCTGCACAATATCTTTAACTACAGAAGGAATTACAGGTCTGGTAACAACATCTTTTTTCTCCATACTTTGATTATTTGCTTGGGATACATGTTGCTGTACAGTACCTTGAACCTGACCTGCAACTTCTCTCTTTTGGGCAACATGTTGTGTTACAACTTGAGGAACATGTTGCTGAATTTGTTTGACTATTTCCTCACCTATAGAAGGTATTATATTTTCCACTACTTTCTTCTCAACATGTTGATTTGTTACTTGTGGAACATGTTGTTGAACTTCCTTTTCAGGAACTTTATGCACATTCTCTATAGATGTTTTATTATTATTATTATTTATTTTTTGTTTTAAAGCAATTTGATGATTAATAACTTGTGGTATATGATTTTCAGCCTGTTCCATTACATGCTTAACATGCTCCTGTAATTTCTTAATTTTTTCCACTACAAATGGAGGCACTCCTAAGCTAGGGCTAGAAATTAATGGAATATGTAATTGTTTTTGTTGAGCAACAAGTTGCAGAACTTGTGAAATATGATTTTCTATAAATTTTTTAACATGTTCTGGTATTTTTTTATCATTAATATTTGGTTTCTCAATTATTACTTCAATTTTTCCTTCTTTCATTTGTTGTTTTAAGAAAGGGATTTGTTGCTTAACATGTTTTATATGTTGCTCAACAAAGTCCTTAATATGTTGAGGTGGTAGACGGTCTTTATGTTGTGTTGCTTGAGTAGTCTGCTCAACTGCATAACAGCAGCTTAAAAGAGCTGAAATTTTTTTTAGTTGAGGATTATAATACAGTATAGTTTAAAGCTTTTAATTTAAGAAAACTTACCTAATAATACTATAACAAATCTCATGTTGTAATCTTTTTGAAACCCAACAAAAGACTGTATTATTTTTGGCAGATGTATAAGTTTTTTATACCCTTTGGAATTTGTTGGATTTTGTGGTAATTAACTAAATTGCTTTATTTATGTTTAATAATTCTTTAAAAATTCGCCAAAAATAAATTTGTTCCCTCTTGTTGCAATTTTGTTATTGTCAACGTATGTTAATTAACACAAATTATTTTTAAACTTAAATATTCAAAATGATTTTTATAATCTTTTAAAACTGTTATAAAACCGGTTTTAATATGTATAACAGTACAATGGAATTTAAGAAATTCTTAAATATGTATCTGTTTTTAAATTACATTGTTTTTTTAGCAAAATAAATAAAACAGGTGTTTTAAAATTATCATAAATGCTTAAAATGTCTGTAATAATAAAATGAATTCTTAAATACCTACTTATAAACATTTATATGTAGAAATTATGCAATAATTGTAAAACATTACATATTTTTATTAAATTTAGTCAACTGCTATAAAGTTTTTACCAATATTTTCTTATAAATAAAATGAACTGGACTAAAAATTTAAACAGTAACCTACTAAAATTTATATTAAGTTTATTAATAAAACTCCTTAAACATTATGAAATTTCTACTACTCTTAACAATTCTTGGTAAGTTAAATAAAATTAAATTTTCCACCCACCAAAAAAAAAAAAACTTTAAAAACAAATATTCCTACTCCTTTATTAGCATTTTGCTCCCTAACTTGGTCTAAAATTGTTCAAATACCCACTGCCTTGCCACCGCATAAATGTGCCTTTAGTTGCACTAACTCTGATATGACACTTTGTGCCACTAACGGCCAGTGTATGCAAGAATTTCAAGGAGAATGCTTAATGAGTGCCTACAATTGTGAACATCCTCACAAACCTTTTATAATCATTGAAGATTGGAAGTGTAAACAAAGTGGTGCCCCGAAATGTTCACAAATTGAAGTAGTAGATTATTAAAGGAAGTTAAGAGAGAGATGTAGAAGTTGCAGACAAAACAACAAGTCAGACAGTTATAGAAACTATAAATAAAACAAAATATAAAGTTTTATGCAAATTTAAATTAATTATATAGTCTTTGTGTTGCATGTCTTATGACATAAATTGTACGTGTAACATGTATGTAGGTATGTGATTATTATGTTAGTATCATCTATATGTTTGGTGTATGTATTTAATAAAAGCCAAAAGCATAATTTAAGTTTTTGTTCAAAGTCAAAAGTTTGTTATTGTTAGATAAACTAAATACATGTATGACTAATTTACACTGGAAAAAATTATGTATTGAAATTGCGTAAATTAATGCGATTATTACCAGGGCAACCAAAAATATGATAATTAATATTTTTCTTGGGCTTTAAATTATTCAATTTGTTATGCATCGATTGTTATAGCATTTTCATTTTTTTTTGCATATTTTGGGTTAAGCCGAATATTTTGTCATATAAAAAAATCCTTATTTTAGGGCATAGTTTAACAATTTATATTAGAGCATAATTTGCTCTATAGTGTAATAAAAAATATGCAATTATTTTACACTTAAGAGCATAATTTTGCATATACATTCAATGATGTCAGATGGAGGGAATTTTCCCTTTTTGAGGGAATTTTTAAGGCAAATTTTAGTCGAAGGGAAAGAGGGAGGGAATTTTAATTTTTGTAAAAATAAAGGGAATTTTAAAATGTATAAATTTAACTCAAAAAACGAAAAACATTTTAAATAAAAAAGGAAAAAATGCAGTATTATCATACACAGTCATTTAAAAAAAGAAATCTTAATTTGCCGAATGGATATTTTCAGTGTTCTTGTTCTTTGTTTAAAATATTTCTGTATATTTTTTATTGAATTACAAAGAAATGAATTTCAATTCATTTTTTACTAAAATTTTTTCAGTTTTTATTAAAAAATAGCGATTTTAAGGAGGAGAGAAAAATGGAGGAAAAATTTTTTCTAAAAAAAGGGAAAAAAGGGAACTTTTCAACTAAACAGAGGGATTTTCTTAAATTTTATCTGGCATCACTGATATACATACTTACACATTACAACCTAGAAAAAAGGAACTGGACAAGAGCCGAACAAGTCATGAATTTAACATTGTGTTGTCATTTGAAGGAAGTGAAAAAGAGCGAAAATCCTAAAATGGGATTTTTCATATTTTTGCCTATAAAGTCCATATTTTGCGAATAACCCAGAGACTATAATGGAAAACTCTTAAAAGCATATTATAGATTCCTAAACTGCATTCTGTTTGCAGTTTCATGCTTTGGGTTTTTGGAAAATATAGACTAAAGTAAACTAAACTTTCATATAAAATATGTCAAATTCGGAAAGGAGTGTACCTAGACCACTTGGGTTATTGGGATAGTTTTCTATTTTAAAATAATCTTATAAAGATGCCTCTCAGAAAAGTATAAAAAGAAAATTATATTTTTTCTGCCAAAAAAATCTTAATTTATGCAAATTTTTAAATTCAAAATCGTTTATTTTTGGACTTAATAAAGATACCCTGCGGAAAATTTGAGACAGTTGCAGTAATGGATCGGTCCCTCAGTACCAGTTAATTATCAATTTACACCTGACTCGTCACCAAAGTTCCAAGTAAACCAGTAAACACAAATACACTCATTATTTAACAGTTGAGAGTGAATTTATAACATGCTTATTAAGTGCGCAATTAGCAACTCGAGCGCAATAACAATCAGTGGCTGAGTGTTTGGCGTTGAAGACTATAAAACATAACATCGACATTAACAAAAAATTATAAAATAAAAATAAACATAATTAAATAATAAACAATTACCGAATTTTTATAAAATTTTTATTATATTAATCGACACAGAACCAGTCCTCTTGTACCAGTTCTGTGACCTGTACCAGTTGATTAATTAGCCACCTCCAATGGCAACCCCATGTAAAAGTGACAGGTTCCTCTCATATAAAGCTCCGGAACTGGGACCGGTCACCCTGAGAACGTGTCACATGACTAGTCTTGAATCGGTTCTCTTTACCCTAGGGTATCGTCTTAGAATTTTCTTTATTGAATAGATAATTTATTATTTAATTATCTAAATAAAATCTTTCAGAAATACTGGAATATATAAAGAAACTGGACCAAAGACATATAAAATTGAGGTAGTTAAAATTTCAAATACAAATAACTCGAAAACTATAAGTAACAAATAGTGATAGGCTTTATCGAGTTCTCTAAAAAGATATAAAAATATTTGAAATCGGATAAGAAACAAAACTTTGAGAAACTTTAAAAATTTTCTATGTAACCTATTTGGAGCCTCCATAGCTCCTCTCCTGAAGAATATGTGGGGTCCACCTTCCGAACTTAAAATTGTATTATCTGTTACGCATATGTAAATAAAACTAGTCGATTAGAAGTTACAGAAAAAAAAAAAGAAAATGTCAATTTTTGGATAGGTGCAGGAGGAAGAATATTAAAAGAAAAAGAATATTATGGCATATATTAAAACAAAAAATATAAATAAGGTGTAATTCTTTTATAAAAATTAACAATTAAAATGAAAATAAGGTGGACCGCTCTAAGAGAAATGGTAACCCCCATACAAAAAATATGTGTACTAATTAACGGTTAAGTTAAATTACAGTAAAAATCTTAGAATTTTACAGGAATAACTTTGTCAACAATCTCCACAATTAGAAAGAAAATCGAACGGATAGGACCTGGGGAAATTAATGGTAATCCCTATACAATTAAAATATTAAATACCGTATATCTTAAGAACTATTCCAATAGAAGTCTTAATATTTTGTGGGAATAATTTTATCAGCAACTTCTATAATTTAAAATTAAAATGTGACGGGTATGACCCACATACCCCACATAAATCAAAAATACTGTTAATGGCATAATTAAACAAGGGTGAATGTTATATTCGGCTCGGCGGTAAAGTGTGCGGACCACGCTCATTTTTTCTTTCCGAGTTTACATTGGTCCTTCAATTATTTATACAATATTTCTTTGATTTTCACCTTATATGGGAGGTGGGCGGTAAAGTGAGCGGACCACACCCATTTTTGGTTTCCAATTTTATAGCGACCCTCGAACTATCTGTACAAAATTTCGTTATCGTACATGCTTTTGTTTAAGAGATATCAGCAGAAATGTATGAAATGAAGCTACAACGGACACCCTGTGTTTCCAGTATTTTGCCCATAACTTTTGCTTATTAACCGATTTTGTTCATTTTCAATACCAAACAAACCTTATATAAGGTAAATATTTGAGCCAAATTTCATTTCCCTAAGTTGTCCCGTTCGATCCCTATCTTGCTTTCAACAGACAGACGGACGGACATAGCTAGATCGACTCTAACCAGGACCCAGAAAATATATACTTTATTTCTGGTTATGATTCCTTCTACATGTTACACACGGAATGACAAAATCAATATAATCCCCATCTTTTTGATGAGGGGTATTATGATGAGAGCCCTTAAATTTTGTGGTAACTAAAATTCCTTATCATATTGCAATAATTTTAGCATAACTAAAGTAGTAATTTAGAGAATATCCTAAAAAGTTGTTTTAAAAGTTGTGGTAGCGAAGCGTACTCGGGTAATCTATTTACTTTGGTCCTCAATAGGTTAAAATACGACGAGATGGAGAAAAACCGAAATGTTCCTGGTGATTGCGATTATTTTACACTAATTAATGAATTGAAATTTTAAATGACTATTTAATTATTTTGAGTGTAAGTGATGTTAATTATATTTCCCAGAAAATTGTTGTTGTTAATTCTGTTGTTATGTGGTAATATTAAATATCCCTATAATTGGTTTAGTTAGTTTTTGGTAAAAAAAAAAACAGTTTTATGTTAAATATTTTATATTTTCCTCTTTATGAAATAAATAGGTGTATATTAGAGCGGGTAAAAAAAAAAATTATTTTAAACTTAAACAGTTTTTTAAACCTTTGTAATTCTATTATTTATGAACAAAATTAAATACTTTAAAAGCAAAAGATGGTAGGTTTATAAAGGCTTTCATTATATATAAAAATAATTGAAAAGATATATCCAAGAAACCAGAAGTGACATCTAGAATTTGACGTCAGATTCAAAAATCACCAAAGAGATATTTAAGGCAGTTGTTAAACCATTAACAACGATATATCACATTCTGCAATCGGACTTAAAATGGCGACGCTATACACAAAAACGAAAAGGGCGGTATTTTGGGGTGTGGCAAAAAAATAATTTTTGAATTTTTGGAAACCGCAGTGACTATTCTTTCATTATAGGGAGTGACTGGCACAACTTATTTTTTTTTTTTTGGGTTGGGTTCAAAATTTACCATAGCTCCCATATAAGACCCAATTTCGGGAATCACCCAAAAGTGCATAAATACATGTGAATGTTTGTATCGATATAATATTCTGTAATAGTATATTTTATTTTACACTTAATACAAGTATCGGTCCACAATTGATCCCTTCCCGAAATTTGGTATACAAAGACAAAGGTGTAGGGTATTATATGGTCGGACTTGACCGACTATATCTTTTTTTCACGATTTAATTGCAAATAAGAAGTGCGTATAAACGCTGTATATGTTAGTTATTGAGGGCTACCAGAAAAATTTCAACAGAGAGACGGATAGTTGTTTCGAATCTTATTTCTATAAGAGCCCTGTATATTTATTTTCTGACATTATTATTGTTTTTTTGCTCTTTTTAATGATGTAGATATATTTCTATCGAAAATTTTGTCCCGTTTTAAAAGAAAAACTGTATTTAAAATTTTAAATTCTCATTACTACAAATTCTGACAAGTTCCCATTTAATATGCAAATTTTTAGCACAACACCAGTGCATGCTCAATTAAAGAAATATATTTTCATTCTAGCTATTATTTAAAATTTAAAAACTAATCTTAAATCTCTATAGTAAACTGTTTATAAAATTATTATATAAATCTGCTATTAAAATAACATAAAATGCATTGAATTTGCTTTTATAAATATTAAACAAACATTACTATTCAAAAGTTCTAAACAAAAATTTATATATAATATTAGTGTGTGTGTTAGGAATTTGGCGCCAATTAAATACCAGTAAAATTATGAATATCAAGTAATAAAAATGTGAATGCTCTAGTACTACTAACTGCCACAAATGTAAATATTTTGAAACATTTAGTGATATATTTACATAGACTTATTCTATATATATAATATGTATATTGAAATTTTTATTGCAAGTCTACGAATGTTTATATTTAAAATATTGTCACAAAAACCAACAACTAAACCAGAAATAAAATACTGATATAAAAAGTTATATAAGTAGTATATAAACAAATTGTATTTTGTGTAAAAACAATTATTAGTTTAGTTTTTGAAATAACATAAAACCAAAGGAGGGTTTCATGGTACCAACTAAAATGAATTGATTAATTTTTAAAAGGGCTTAAATTTTCTATATAAATTGATCAAGTTTCTTAAATTTTCTATTAAAAATTGTGTTCCCTTTTCCAAAGGTACTGAAATTTTCAACAAAAAAATATGTTGCCCTTTTCAAAGGAGCTTACATTTTCTATAGAAAATTCGTCCCCTTTCTAAAGGGGCTTACATTTTCTATAGAAAACGAGAGAAGAAGATATAGTCGGTCAAGCCCGACCATATCATACCCTACACGATTTCGATCCACATAATTTTGTTTTTACTTATATACAACTTACTTGTGTTGAATATTAACATAATAATAATATTTGTATGGATTTATGCCCCAGCAAAAAACGATGAAGTTCTTCCAAAAACGTACATTTTCACTACTTCAAAAGTGGAACAAAGTGCATATATTAAACTTTTTTGGAAGTCCTTAATAATTAATTCTGTTTGATCTGTGGACTTTTAAAGAAAATAATCCAATTGCACACGGGCACTACAAATTAACAACGAAAACTTGTTTTTGACAAAACGTTATAAACAAAACTGAAACTGCTTTATTTGAGATCGTAGTTATTTATACAAAAGAAGAGTTCTAAAACTGTAACTATGTAAAATGTTGATATAGAATTTAAAGAACACTGGAAATTAAGTACAGTGAAGACACAATTTAGAGCACAATTAATTACTAACAATATGTAAATATAATTATGGTATACAATAAATAATGTTAATTAAGAATTGAAAAATTATAAAACCAATAAGCCCCAACATTCCGGCGGCGTTGAAAGGTTCATCTTTCAAGGGTTGAGTAGTGTAGCCAATTTTTGTACGGGCCTTCTAAAGACACCTTTCGCAGTTTTCACATCAACCACTCTTATCTTTCCATCTTTCCCAGGATACGTAGAAACGATTCGACCCAGGGCCCACTTAATTGGGGGTAAATTATCTTCGTGTATAAGGACAAGTGTATTCAGTTGAATATTAGGGCATGAAATGGACCAACGACTCTTTTGGATCATTTCATTCAGATAGTCAGTTGACCACTTTTTCCAGAACTCTTGTTTAGTTGCAATAATTCGTTTCCATCTCTGGAGGTTACTAATATCATGACACTCAATTGATTTTTCGGGTAGTGCATTTAAAGGACCACCAATTAAAAAGTGCCCAGGTGTAATTGCTTCAAAATCGTTTGGGTCACTCGACTGGGGTGAAATAGGACGTGAATTCATGACAGCTTCAATTTCGATTAGAGTGGTTGAAAGTTCTTCATAATTCATTCTTGCGTTGCACAATGTACGATAAAGGTGACCTTTGGCAGACTTAACTGCTGCCTCCCAAATACCTCTAAAATGTGGTGCTCTGGGGGGAATAAAGTTAAAATTAATAAAATTTTTTGAACAAAAATGATTTACATCAGTTTTGAATGACTTATCCATAAAAAGTTTTCTGAGACCAATAAGTTGTGCATTAGCACCAACAAAATTTGTGGCATTATCGCAAAAGATGGTTGATGGTAAACCTCGCCGACCAATCAAACGCTTCAAAGCTGCTATAAAGGCTTCAGAAGAAAGATCAGAAACAGCTTCAATATGGACTGCTTTTGTGACAAAACATATGAAAATTGCCACATAACACTTATACGGTTGTTTTCCTCTTATTTTCAAGTAAGTTAATATTGGACCACAAAAATCAACTCCACACCTTTCAAATGGTCGCGCAGGAGTGACACGTTCAATTGGCAATTCGCCCATTACTTGCTGCAAAATTTTTGGTCTATAACGTATGCATCTGGTGCACGAACGTACAGTCTTTCTTACAATATTTCTTGCACCGATTATCCAGAAGTTTTGCCTAATAAAAGCTAAAAGTGCTTTTGGTCCTGCGTGGTAGTTCTTTATGTGTGTATCGCGTACTATAATATTAACAAAATTACAATCTTTTGGCAACAAAAAGGGATGTTTTCGGTTTTCAGGAATATGTGCATTTATTAATCGACCTCCGACACGAATCAATGAGAAACCATTTACATTTTGTATAAAAAGACTAAGCGATTTTAGTGAGTTTTTTATTTGTTGTCCTTTGTTCAGAATACTGAACTCTTCATAAAAATAATATTGTTGAATTGTCCAAATAGTACAAAGTAATGCACGATGAAGTTCTTCAGGACTAATTTCGTTACCTTTGTATTTATAACGCAGTCTATACAGCCAACATATCACACGCAATACTTTGTTATATGAACTAGTACGATTTATAAGCTTTAGTATAGAATTTTCGCTAGTTTGACATTTAAATGAAAATTTTCGAATTGCTGAATCAACGACATCATTCTGTAATGGCAATAATGTTTGTGGCCAATTTGTTGGTTGCTCCTGAAGAAAATTTGGACCGGAATACCAAATTGATGAGGATAACTCAGACACTGAGCATCCTCGGGATAATATATCGGCCGGATTACTTGATGTTGGTACATGGCGCCAGATGCATGTTGGTGTCTTATCCTGAATATCTGATATTCGGTTTCCAACAAAAGTTACGAGAGTTGATGAATGTTTTTTAAGCCACAACAGCACAACGGTTGAATCAGACCATAAAAACGTTTCAGGATTAAACTTTTCAAAAACAGGTAATATTTTAGAATACAATTTTGCAAGTATATGAGCAGCACACAATTCTAACTGTGACATCGTTCTCTTTTTAGTGGGTGCGACACGACATTTTGATGTTATTAAATGAACAGACACTTTACCATTTTCATTTGTAGAACGAACGTAAATACAGCACCCGTATGCCCGTAATGATGCGTCGCAAAAACCATGCAACTGCAGCAAAACTTTGTTTGTTTGTAAGATGTATCGAGGTACTTTTAGAAAGTGTAATTTTTTAAGATCTTCTATAAAATTTAGAAACGTATCTTTTACTTTTGTATCGACTTCAGTATCCCAATCAGTTTTTGTTATCCACAAATCTTGCAGTAAGACTCTTGGTTTAATAACAATAGGGTAAACTAATCCCATAGGATCAAATATAGATGAAACCAAAGATAAAATTGCACGTTTTGTAACAATCATGTATTGTTTTTTGGGTTGAAATGAAAAGAGAAACTGATCCGTAGTTGGATTCCATGTTATACCAAGTGCACTTGTGATAGCTTGCTCATTCATATTCATATTTTTAACATCATTATCTTCCAAATGTAAAAAAGGATTGTTAGATTTAAATTTTGTTAATTCAAACCCACCTTGTTTTAATAGTGAAGTAGTCTCTTCTTTAATTTGACGAAGAGTTTCTAAGTCATTCGCTCCCGTCAATAAATCGTCAACGTAAAATTGTGTTTTCGTAGTTTTGGAACCAATTTTGTAAATGTGTTGATATTTTTCAGCAAGAAAATGCAAACTTCGAATTGCTAAGTATGGAGAAGAAGACATTCCGTAGGTTACTGTATTTAACTGATATGTTGATATTGGCTCGTCTTCGCTATACCTCCACAAAATTTGTTGAAATGAGCGATGAGATGGATGTATAAGCACCATCCTGTACATTTTAGCTATGTCGGCTGTTAAAGCGTATTTCCACAATCTAAACTGAATAAGCAACAAAAACAATTCACCCTGAATTGTTGGACCAATACATAGTATGTCATTTAATGACGTCATTTTGGATGTTTTTGATGACGCATCAAATACGACGCGTAATTTTGTGGTATCACTGGATGGTTTAAGTACGTATTGGTGTGGTAAATAAAAGTTTGGTTTTTCTATGTTTGGCTCTATTTTTGTCATGTGTCCCATTTCTTCGTATTCTTTCATAAATTGTAAATATTGTTCTTTAATTCTGGGATTACTTGATAAACGTTTTTCTAATAATTTAAGTCTTTTTAAGGCACAATTGTAAGAATCACCAAGAGTAGAAGGATCGTCCTTAAATGGCAACATCACTACAATCCTTCCATTGCTTAAAATTTCAACATTTTTAGTAAAATTTATTTCGCAAGCTTGATGTTCAGCACTATAATTTTTTGTAGGACACGTTATTTCTTCCATAGACCAAAACAGTTCCAATTGTTTATTTAAATTTGTATCAGTAGTGTGTACAATTGTAGTATATGATTGACATCTACTACCATTATTTAAAGTTTTATAACTTCCCGAAACTACGTACCCAAAGTAAGTTTCTTGCAAAATAGGTAGATTATTTCCAAGTTTTATCTTTTTACTACCAAGAATTTCAAAAAAGGCATCAGCGCCTATTAACATGTCAATGGGTTGTGATTCATTAAACCGTTCATCAGCCAAATCTAAGCATGAGGGCAAATTCCAATTTTTAATATCTAGATCCACGTCAGGCTGATATCCGGAAACACGATTAGTTATATAGAAGTTGATTGCATATTCTTTGTTGTTATAACGAGAACGAATTGTTGTATTTGTTTCAAATTTAATTTTTGTTGAAGTTGATCCAACACCAATAATGTTCATAGATGTTTTTCTTTTCGGTAAATTTAAAGCTTTTGCGAAATTTTCGGTAATAAGATTTACTTGGGAACATGAGTCCAACAGAGCACGACACACCTTTAACTCACCAAGAGCATCACGAACAAGAATAACAGCTGTGGCTAAAATTACTCCATCAGATGATTGTTCCAAATGAACGTTTACGATGGCTGATGACGAAGACGTCGGCGGCGACGAGCACAAAACCGGCGGCGATGAAACACTATTTTGCGTTGTTGCTGTTGTTCTGTGGAGCATCGTGTGATGAGTTTTATTACAAACCTTGCATTTGTTTTTAGATGTGCATTTTGAAACTACGTGCCCTTCTGCCAAACAATTTATACACAAACCCAATTTCTTGACTGTAACAAAACGATTCTCACTATTCATTGCTTTAAACTTTGAACAACCACTAAGCCAATGATCAAGGCACTTGCAAAGCGAGCACAATCTTTGTTTGGTATAAAACGAAGAACAACTATTTTGTTGATGTTGTGAATGGCGTTTTTGACAATTTCCATTGGCACCAGAATATGACGGATAATTTTCAGCGGATTCTAGGAACTGGCATCTTCGTTCTAAAAATTTACAGAATCGATCCCAGGAAGGTAATTGTTCATAATCCAAATTTTCTCTCCACTTTATTTGTGTATCATTATCCGTTTTTTGGTTTATAAGATGAATAATCAATGCGTTACATATGTCATCTGCTGATCCTAATGACTTAAGAGACCCATATATAGCTGATGCGCTATCTACCAAGCTTCGTAATTGCATCCCTGACGATTTATTTATTTTCTGCAAATCATAGAGATTTTGTATATGCTCTATGAAAATTAAAGTTTTATTGTCATAGCGCTCTTCTAGTCGCTTTATGGCTTTTTCATAGTTATCTGACGTAATTTGAAATGCACGAATTGTATCTAAAGCTTGACCAGACAAGCAGTGCAACAGATGATTGAATTTTTCGATGTTAGATAATGACGAATCATCATCGACAAATTGTTTAAAAGACGACATAAAATTTTTGTATGCAGAATATCTGCCATCAAATTTTGGTAGTTCAAGACTTGGTAACTTACTATGAGTTGCGAAAGGCACTGCAATTGATGTATCAAAACTTTGACGTTTGTAATTATCACCTAATAACTCTATTATTTTTGATTTTGTTTTGATACATAAATCCTCTATATCTATTCTTGCTGTGTCTTTTGGATTTAGTTCTTCTATGTTTGTTTGTATAGACAACAGCTGTTTAAAGTATGCCTCAACAAGAGACAAACGACATTCCAATTCAGCAAGAGACATAGAAGATGAAATTAAATTTTTTATTCTTGTTACATTTGCTTTTGATGTTTGCCTTTGTTTCACGAGAGTGTCTAATTCAGCCATGTTTACATAAATTGAGATGTTTGTTATAAATTCTCTTAATTTGTGTTTATTAATATTAAGAAATCACGAAGAGCGTCGTAGAAATAGTATATGTTGGATGATGTGTATGTTCCTTTTTTACTTAAATATATGACGAATGTAAACCACAAAGAATTGATAATTTTTATTTTAATACATATTTTGTTTGATCTTACAAAATTTTATTATTATTAATTTTTTTTTTTTATTTTTTTTTTTATTTTGGTTTCGACACTAATTTTGTATAATTTAATTTATTTTTGAATTCGTGCCCCACGTTGGGCGCCAAAAATGTTTGATCTGTGGACTTTTAAAGAAAATAATCCAATTGCACACGGGCACTACAAATTAACAACGAAAACTTGTTTTTGACAAAACGTTATAAACAAAACTGAAACTGCTTTATTTGAGATCGTAGTTATTTATACAAAAGAAGAGTTCTAAAACTGTAACTATGTAAAATGTTGATATAGAATTTAAAGAACACTGGAAATTAAGTACAGTGAAGACACAATTTAGAGCACAATTAATTACTAACAATATGTAAATATAATTATGGTATACAATAAATAATGTTAATTAAGAATTGAAAAATTATAAAACCAATAAGCCCCAACAAATTCCAAAAAAGTTAAAATAAATGAATTTTTAGCGGGAAAAAATGGTAATAATTTCTAAGAAAATTAAAATTTTAGAAATTTTAAAGAATTTTTATTATATTTTAATAAAGCTAAAACAGAATTTTTGTTAAAAAAATTTTATAAACATAGTTTTAGGGGAAGTACTTCAAAAGAAATGAACAAGAAGTATAAAAGAAGAACATCCTACCAATGATAACCATGGGTTAAAAAAATAACTTCTGCAGCTCTTTTTCACCACGAAGTACTTCTTTCCAATGACAACACAATGTTAAAATCATGACTTTTTCAGTTCTTTTTTTGCTGGGACACGTTAAAGTGATTTTCGAGAGAGGATTTTATAACAAAGGATTTTATAACAAAAGGAAAAAAAGGGCCGATCATAACCAAACTCAATAGGCTTCATCCTTGTATTGAAGAAAGTATATCAAATTATCTTCAAACCTGTACTTTGCGCACAAGATTTACATGGACAGCCAGCCAGCCGACCAGACGGACGGATATCGTTAAATCGACTCAGAATTTGATTCTGAGTCGAACGGTATATTTTAGGGTAGGGGTCTGAAGATTTTTTCTCTGCGTTACAATTTCTGCACAAACACATAATACCCCAACCACCTATGGTGGTGGTAGGGCTTAATTAAGTCAACTTTCTAAGGGGGCTTACATTTTCTATAGAAAATTTGTTCCCCTTTCTAAAGGAGCTTATATTTTCTATAGAAAATGTGGTCCCATTTCTAAAGGGGCTTACATTTTCTATAGAAAATTTGGTCCCCTTTCTGAAGGGGCTTACATTTTCTATAGAAAATTAAGTCCCCTTTCTAAAGGGGCTTACATTTTCTATAGAAAATTAAGTCCCCTTTCTAAAGGGGCTTACATTTTCTATTGAAAATTTGGTCCTCTTTCTATAGGGGCTTACATTTTCTATAGAAAATTTGGTCCCCTTTCTAAGGGGCTTACATTTTCTATAGAAAATTTGGTACCATTTCTAAAGGGGGCTTACATTTTCTATAGAAAATTTGTCACTTTTCTAAAGGAGCTTACATTTTCTGTACAAAATTGTGTCCTCTTTCTAAAGGGGCTTACATTTTCTGTAGAAAATTGTGTCCTCTTTCTAAAGGGACTTACATTTTCTATAGAAAATTTGGTCTCCTCTCTAAAGGGACTTACATTTTCTATAGAAAAGTTGGTCCCCTTTCTAAAGGGGCTTACATTTTCTATAGAAAATTTAGCCCCCTTTCTAAAGGGGACTTACATATTTTATAGAAAATTTTTCACTTTTCTAAAGGGGCTTACATTTTCTGTAGAAAATTGTGTCCTCTTTCTAAAGGGACTTACATTTTCTATAGAAAATTTGGTCTACTCTACAAAGGGGCTTACATTTTCTATAGAAAATTTGGTCCCCTTTCTAAAGGGGCTTACATTTTCTATAGAAAATTTAGTCCCCTTTCTAAAGGGGGCTTACATATTTTATAGAAAATTTGTCACTTTTCTAAAGGGGCTTACATTTTCTGTATAAAATTGTATCCTCTTTCTAAAGAGGCTTACATTTTCTGTAGAAAATTGTGTCCTCTTTCTTTGGTCTCCTCTCTAAAGCGGCTTAAATTATTTATAGAAAATTTGGTCCTCTCTCTAAAGCGGCTTAAATTATTTATAGAAAATTTGGTTGCCTTTCTAAAGGGACTTAAATCTGGTACCCTCTTTAAAGGGGAAGGGACCAAATTTAGTCCCCCTTCTAAAGGGACTTACATTTTCTATAGAATATTTGGTCCCCTTTCTAAAGGAGCTTAAATTTTCTATAAAAAATTTGGTCTCCTTTCTAAAGGGGATAAAATTTTCTATGCAGAAAATTTGATCCCCTTTCTAAAGGAACTTAAATTGAAAATGATATCTCCTTACTAAAGACGCTAAAATTTTCTAATGCAAATTTTGTCTCCTTTCTAAAGAGTCTCATATTTTTTATAGAAAATTTTGTCCCTATACCAAAGGGTCTTATGTTTTTTATGGATTAGTTTATTTTCTTACAAAAGAGAATTCTTTTTTTATAGAATATTTTGTGTCCTTTTTTAAAGGGTTTTATGTATTCTATAGAAAACTTTCTCCCCTTTCTAAAGGAAGCAATATAATTGTATCCCTTCTTCCAAAGGGGAGTTTGCTATTGAACATATTGTCCTCTTTCCAAGTTTCATCTTTTCTATAGAACATTTTCCCCCCTTTTAATTGGGTCTTACATTTCATATAGAAAATTTCATGTACTTCTAATTTTTTCTAAAATAAATTTTATATTAAATTAGTTGGTTATATTTTTTTCTCCCACAGAAGATTTCTGGACATTAAACAACTAAATAGTTATAATATACAGACACATACATTTGTAATTTGTAAGCCTTCATACAAATGTGCATAAATGTGTATGTTTGAGGGCGTCAGTAACTTTTACCAATACATGGTGATGTTAACAACTTACACATCCACATACCAACCATTGAAAAATGACAACAAATTGTTTATTTCCGGCTGATATTGTGGAACTTAACAAAAAACCAACACACATTTCCGTTTTTTGTTTTGCAAATTGTGTGTATTTTTCTCTATAAATTTTCACGTTTCATTGTTAAAATATATGTAAAAATACAAAACGTTTGTTTGTTAACAATACTTTGACAATTTAACAAGAGATTTAAACAGTATTGTAAAATTTATAAAATAAATAAAGGAACAAAAAATAGACCTGAAATATTTTATTTGTACATTTGGTTACTACAACTGCACTATTTTTGTTTGTTTTATTTAAATTTGTATTCATGATAGCGTAAAATATTATAGGAATGACCCCAGCAAGTATTTGTATTTTGCTGGAAATAATTCATTAAGGAGGAGACCTGTTAATAAACTGAATAGTGGGAGAGATTATTCATATGTAAACTACAAATTATTGATGGGGAAAATAATTGGAAGACAACTTGGGCTTTTGGAATATTGTCAGTAGATGTCCTTATAGAAAATTTAATGCATCTAGATTTTAGCATTAAAATTAAAAGATTATCACTTTTAAATTTATGTCGCAATCAGCCCACTGTACTTTATATTTCATATACATATGTATGTGTACAATATACATATTGTACATATTTTTATTTATTATTACTAATGTAAAATACAATTCGGCTATAGAAATGTAAGAATATGGAATATAAATCCAAAAAAAATATATATAGTGCATAACAACCAAGAGACTATGAAAACTCAATTTACTGATTTTCCATATGAGTAACTTGTTAATTTGTTTGAAAGTAAATGAAAGGAATACAAGTGTTCTTACAGTCACCGAGTGTGATATATGTATTAACAATACATATGTATGTAAACAAATAAAAAGATAGTTAGACCTATCTGTGTCTCACTCTATCTCTTTGTCACTGCATTGGTCACTATTGAACTGAGTTGCATATTTAACAACATGCAGCAATAAATGAAATGCATTTCAAATATTTGAATTTTCTCTTTCATCATTTCATTGAATTTGTTACAGAAATTCTTTGCATACTTCTAGGATGCCTCCTGCAGTGAGTTTGTTAAATGTACTAAGAGATTGATGGTGGTTGGGAGGTAGGAAATGTTTTAAAATTTCATTCAATAAAAAAATATGTAAGTGTATGAAAGCATGACTATAACTTGCTGTTTGTTAATGTTTTGGTTTCAGCAGCTTGTGTCTTCTTTCTCTGACTTTATTGGAAATCAGATAGAAAGTTTGTTGTTGTTATTTTTTTCATCCATTTAAAGTTTTTATTTAAGTTACTTTTTTTCTTTTTTGATAAATTTATAAATTTGTTCTTTTCAAGCCTCAATTCAAATTGCCAATCAGCTACTTGTTTTTTTTTTCGTAAGAAACATTTGTAACGACGTCTTTATAGATGTATTTGTGGCAATCACATGCTTTGCTGCAACAAAGTCAATGTCGTTACAAATATTTACTCACTTCAAGTGGAATTAAGTTTTATGCATCACCATCAGGCAAAATACTTAGTACGAATTTTAGTTGTTAGTTGTAGAAATAAACCAGTGAATGAATGTCTTACAATCATTGATTTTTGGTGTTTAAATTGACCCATTTTGCTTCAGATATTTTGTAAAAGGAATTTAGCTGTTTTAGTGTTTGCAAACATCCAAAGTGCATGTAAATATTGTGGATGCAGGCAGATTTTCTAAAGTTGTGGCTGATTTATGACGACAAGAGGTTATTGTAAAATAGAGGTTGGTTTTGGGGTTAAATTGTTTTATATTTGAATAAGTATTCCCGGAAAACAGCAACTAATTACTTGGTATTAAGTTTTAATTTAGTTAGAGAAGCGGGGTAAGAAATATAAACAAAGGTATATATATTTTTTTAGAAAAAGCATACAGAAGCACAAAAAAGAGTAAAAGGTAAAAATTTAAAGATCAATAAATTTTCAAAAAATTAAAAAAAAAGAAATAAAAATATTTTAAAAATTTTTGACAATTTTAAAAGCAACAATTTGCAAAAGTAGCATTTTTCAAAAACACACACAAAAAATGTTTTTTCGTGCTCCTTCAAAAAAAATAAAATATCTGGAATTCCGCATGCTAAACTCGAATCTGCTTCTAATATTGCGCCCTAAATAAGCCGATTACTCGAATATATTTCACTATAACTCGAGAACGGTATGCACGGTTTATATAAATAATACACCAAAATCGTTCTACTAACAAATTTGTATCTGCTCTATAGTTTTGGAGATATTTCGAAATAAGTGTACGACAAAAAAAAAAAAAAAATTTCAATGCCAAATTGAAGATTTCTTTTTTTTTACTAAAACTTCTTTTTAAAAGTGAAAACATCAAAAATGTTTCAGTTTATCATCTTTATCTCAAAGCTGGCAAAACTATGAGTAAATTAAGCCACGTATCAAAAAAATTGATGCATAAATCTTGATTGCATTCACAGTTAAGTTTGGATACCCATGCATACCTACAGTTAAGTGGAAATACACTAGTAGGCAGACATTTAAAAAGAAAGAAGCGCGAATGTTATGTTCGTCCCGGCCGAATCTATATACGCACTATCAACTTTTTTAAATTTTACGTTATATAAGAGGTGGACGGTGAAGTGGGTGGATCGCGCCCATTTTTTGTTTCAGGGTTTACATTGGTCCTTGAACTATTTGTATAAAAATTCGTTGACGTTTCACCTTATAAGGGGTGGGCGGTAAAATGGGAGGACCACGCCCATTTTTGGTCTCCAAGTTTATATCGACCATCGAACTAACTGTACAAAATTTCGTTATCTTATATGATTTTGTTTAAGAGATATAAGCAGAAAAGTATGAAATGAAGCTGCAACGGACACCCTGTGTTTCTAGTATTTTGTCCATAACTTTTTTGTTCATTTTCAATACCAAATAAATCCTATATAAGATAAATATTTAGTCCCCCTAGGTTGTCCTGCTTTCAACAGATGGACAGACGGACGGACATAGCTAGATCGACTCAGAATCTAACCTGGACCCAGAAAATATATACTTTATGGGGTCTTAAATGATTTTTTCGACATGTTACACACGGAATGACAAAATCAATATACTCCCCATCTTTCTGATAATGGGTATAAAAATAATAACAATTTGTAAAAAAGTTTAATAATTTTTACAAAAAAGTATCAATTAAAAATTTTTTGTTATAAAATTTTAAAAAGTACTAATTTAATTACAATTTTCGAAAAATTACTTAATTGAGCAAAAAAAAATAAAAAAAAACTACCTACTTGTTTTCGAAGAATTGTACCAGTTTACAAAAAGCTTAAATTCTTTAAATTCATTTAAAAAAGTTTTAATTTCAACTATTTAAAAATGTCGATTTGCATGAAATAAGATATTATTTTCGTTTATAAAAAGTTGTTTAAAAACTTTTATATTAAATCTTGAGAAACTGTCGGAAACAAATTATATTTTACTATATTATGATAACTCGAATTAATAAAACATTTTAATACGTCACACTGAAACTTTTTATTGTTTTTACCAAAAACAAATTATAATAATCATAACAGTAAAATACAATTCAACACAATATATTCACTTTTTATCATGATTTATTTGCTCGTTAATCATATTTTGTTTAGCGCAAATATTGTATATTTATCATATACTTATATAAAAAATGTATTATAATGCTTTTTTAGTTTATATATGAATAAATATTTAGTTATATTCGTAATGATTGAAACAATTATTAATTAATTAATTATTAAATTAATTAATAAAAAATATTTCTGTATCAGTTTGCAGAACATATGTTTAATAAAAATATTAAATAATTGATGAAAATTAATTAGTTAATTAATTAGAAAAAATAATGTTTGATTTGAAGCATAATATGATAAATTTACAATTAATAATATACCCAGTAAAAACTTGGTAATGGTATGTAGTTACGGATGTAGTTACTTTTCAATCATAACAACATACTTTCTGCATTACATGAAAGTAGATTAGTAACTGCTTACTTTTAACTTGATATGTAATCAATTACATAAGATCAGATTTTTGGAAATGTTACTTTTTATCTATCTCTTCATTTATATTATAAAAATTATATATTTTAAAAGTGGGTAAAATATGAAAATACATAAAGTCACGAAGACTTAAACAAATAATTAATCGTAAACACACCAGTCTCCGGTGAAGTCGAAACCACGACTTAAGCAGACAGAATAGCTTATTGTTAACAAATCCATTAAGCCACTTTATACGTACATGAATTCATTCATGAACTCTGTAATTTGAGTTTATGTAAAATACTACATCAAACATAAAATACGGTATAACTCTAAAACCAATAAAGGGGTATAAAAATGTACTAGAGGAAATTTGTAGGAAATTTTATTATCTATAAATGTTGTATTAACATCAAAATACGTACTATGATCAATAAGCTAGTTATATGCAAAAAGTGTTACTGTTCATTTAATTTTACTGTCTTGTGTACTAAATAAATTTTGTGTCTGATAAAATGTTTGTCAAATTTTTCAAAATTAAAAATTCTTGATATAAAAAAATAAATTTAATAAAATAAATTTTTTTTGTTAATATTTACAAAAATCAATTTCTTATGTCAAAAGGCTATTGGTAAATTATTAGTGTTTAAAAGTGGTAAGTATCTGAATATTACTAAAAAATATCCACTAATTTGTATTGTTTCTCTTAGGCACAAATTTATAATACCTAGAAACTCAACAGGCAACAAATTTGAAGAGATTGCAATTTAGGAAATACAATTACATAAAGGTAAGAAAAATGTATCTTAAAACAATTTGTTAAACATATTAAACTCTTAACAATTTTCAGACGGGGGCAGGTCAGTAAGGTCCGGTATTTTATTCAATTTCTGCACGGGTCACTACAATGCGCTTCAAAAACTATGGTATGAAATAGTCCTGATTTCCGCATATTTTCAAATAAATAAATTAAAAAAAAAAAAATTATCTGGTTTTCATTTTCAATACTTCAGTACTTACTTGTAACCGATAATGTAACTAGTTATTATTCATTTTGCTAATAATGACTTCTGTAATACTTTGAAACTAATCAGTGATTGAATAGCTACAAAGTAATTAGTTCTTGTAACGACATCTAAGTTATGACTTTCTGAAATGCCTACCTGTAATAATATAGAGTAAGTAGTTGCCTCTAATGACATCACCGTGTTAAAATAATGAGTTATTCATCTAATGTGAAAGTAGTGTAGAGCCATTACATTAGCTTCTTATCTCATTACATGACAAGCAAAGTTTTTGCTGGGTATTAAAATCATAATAAAATAAAACCAGATTATAATGTAATCAAATCGTATCATAACATGATACAAAGTTTAAATGTAATATGAAAAATATCGGATTATAATATGATCAAATTTGAAGATTTTAAGATTATCATGATAATATTTGCTATTATTATTGTTATTATTATTATTTTTTTGACACACGCAGAGAAAAAACATGGTTACAGCATGATCAACTATTCAATGATTATATAGCTGTTTTTCATTGATTTAAATATACTGTGTTCATGATAGCAACGTTTATGATTCTGTTTAATCATTTAATGATTACCCACAATCAAAATTTTAATATGGTTCACTGAATTATAATATGTATTTAAATATGTTTGTATGAAATCATATCAATAAATCCAATCCAATAGAATTCACTAAATCTACAACTATTTAGTTAATTACATAACCATTCATTTCATTTTACAAATTTAGTTAATTCTACAACCATTAAGCCATTAACTTTTAATCCCTTTTGAATATACATTTTTGTGTATCAGTCTAGTAGTTATAATTCTCATTTAGTTTATATATGAACAAATATAAATTGAAAAGTTTTGTTTTTATTCAGTATGATGATTGTACCACATATCGTGGTACAAATGAATATAAATATGAAAATATGGGATCATATATATGATAAAATGGGATTATATATATGATGAAATTTGTTCATATATATAATAAAATGGAATTATATATATGATAACATGGGATTATATATATGATAAAATGGAATTATACTTATGATGGAATTAGATCATATATATGATAGAATGGAATTATATATATGATTAAATGGAATTGTATATATGATTAAATTATTTTATATATATGATAAAATGGAATTATATATATGATGAAATTGAAATCAATACTTAAGAAAAGGTTATAAAACTTACTAAATGTTATTAATAAGGTTATGAACCTTACTAACAAATTTTAAATTGGAATCATAATAATGATTACGTACAAATATACTTATTGTAACCTGGAATCATATATTACAATCATAGTATGTTGCTCTTAGTTTATGATCACAGGAACCATATTTTTTCTTTGCGTGCAGTAACAGTTTTTACAGCCATCATATAATTCAATCAAAATATGGTGGAAAGTTACATACAAGTTTAATATTTTTAAATTCTATGTTTATTACCATTTATTCTACAAATCTATCCCACTGTGTACTTCAAAATGGTGTAATTAATATGCTTTTTTGCCGTTAATATTATAAAATGTTAATTTGCATACTTTTTTTTCGTACTCATTTGCATTTTTTGTATAAATTAATAATTTAATATTCAAAAACAAATATTATACCTAGACGTCTTTATATAAGCATATTAATAACATTACATAAATATGATATTATGCAAATTGTTTAAATAAATATTATAACATATTAATTTAAGCCCTATGATTAATTTATATTAAATTATTATATTAAATATATTAACATATTTAAAAGTAAAATTTATTTTTTTTATTTCTGTTCAGAAAAATGTTGAAAATTAAAAGTAGAATAAAATAAAAAAAAAAAAAAAAAAATATTAAAAAGTTAAATATGTTGTTGGCTGCTGTTTAAAAAACTTTTACACTTAATATGCTTTTGAAAACAAAAAATAAAAAAATGTTTAAAAAGTAAGTACCAGAATACGAATACGACAAAAATGCTAGAGTAAAAGGGGAAAGAAATCCTGAATTTCATTAATTAATTAATGTTGACTGTTGGTAAAATGGCTGGTACGAATGTATGTTGAGACTAGTAAAATTTTTATTTACATATTGTACATACATATACCAACACACACCACTTCTCAGATATATAGAATTATTAATAACCAGGCAAATATGGTCTATGACCGGAGTTACTATGATGAGTATCCAATCATAACTGAAAGATTATTTATTTTTCAGAAAGAACTGTTTTCAGTGGATGTATCTATAACGTGATTAAAAAAATACAATTTTGGAATTTCTTTTTATATATTATTTTTGTAAATTATCTAATCTCTCACATTTAAATGATATATAGATACAGATGTGATTAAGAGGTGTTTGCTGCACATTTATTAATACATATTATCTACTAAATGTTTGCTGGGATTAGTTACATGTTCAACATTAATTTTTGGGTAATTGAATTTGAATTTAATGTTAAATTTGACATTACGTTTAATTTCTTTTCATTTTGTATGTGTGTGTGTGAAGTAAGTTCAAAAGTACAATTTTTAATTCGTATGAGTATTATTAATGACACAAATTTTTCTTCAGAAAATATTTAACAATAAATATGCATAACAAGGAGTAAGGATGTAATATGAAATAATTACTTATAAATGTGTATAAAGAGTATAAATAGGTATTTACATAAAATTAATTTTTATTTTTATT
The DNA here is from genome assembly GCA_951394005.1 of Protophormia terraenovae. Taxonomy (NCBI): domain Eukaryota; kingdom Metazoa; phylum Arthropoda; class Insecta; order Diptera; family Calliphoridae; genus Protophormia; species Protophormia terraenovae. The sequence goes on along the minus strand of OX596076.1, from coordinate 76,503,828 downwards.
TTTATACTTTAACAATGATTTTACATACATTAAAGTTAAAAATTTATTATTTTAAATGGAGTAAAGAAAACATTTTTTGTAAAAATAATTTATTTTAGAAAAATTTAAATCATCTACAAATTAAAAGAAAGTTAATGGTTATATGTACATTTGTGATATGAAATGACAAATGAAAAACAAAAATTTAAGAAAGTGCAAACCAATTGATAAATTTAATATACCCTGGCCACTTATGTTAAAGGATATAAATATATAAAAAGCAATATTTACTTAATTTTTTTCTGTAAATTGACTTTTATACACATGCATATATTTGTTTATATATTTATTTATTCATCATATAAATATTATTTAAATTTATTTATTTCTTGTTATTTGCTGCTGCTGTCGGTTTTTTATTTGCTAAATATTAAATTATTCATTAAATTTGTTGTGACAACACAAAAACATGTTACAGATGTACATATTTGTGGTTTTTTGCATATTAAATATTTTTTTTCAATGCGTGAATTTTATGAGAGAAAAAAATTTATGTATATATACACAGATATATCAATATATTTTTTAAAGAGTATTATGTTTACAAAAGCTTATTGGCGTTATTTATGGTTAATTGTTTTTTTTTTTTGTTTGATATATAAAATTTGTCTTCATAAAAACTAATTGATATAGAAAATTTGTTAAACATAGGGTCATGACATGTGATTTGATGATATTAAAAATAGCATACATACATATGTTAATAAATTTGTTGATATATTTAAAAAATTAATTATCAGCATAAACGAGGGCTTACTATAAAGTTACTTTAAAATTTATTAAATAAATTTAAATTAAACATCAGTTCACATAATTAAATACAATTTTACAATTTATACATAAATTATATGTAATATAAATTTATAAAATAACAAAGCAAAGGAGCTATCCTATATTATCCTTTTATTTTAATTATTCTATATAAAAACAATTTTATATTACTTATATTATATTAAAAACAATCTTCAAAATATAACCTTCGATAGCTCAGTTGGTAGAGCGGTGGACTGTAGTGTTTGATTTGTATTCATATAGAAATCCATAGGTCGCTGGTTCAAATCCGGCTCGAAGGATTAATTATTTTTCTATTAGTTTTTATTAATATGTAAATTATCAATTTTTTTTTGCGCTTATGTCATGCATTTATTTTTTTTTAAAGTGTTTTTAATAAAGTCATGTTTTTTTATAATTTGTAAATAAATTAACAACTTAATAAATCATTGCACTTTACTGCATTGTTTGTCTTTGTTTATTTATAATATTTATTATTAAATAATTATACGCTTATTATAGACATAAATACTAGGGTATCCAATTATTCGGATTTTCATATTATTCGGATTATTCGATAATAATCCGATAGACAAATTATTATATATGCTTAAAAGCTGATCCGTTAATAAGAACTTGCTAAATTATTCGATTAACTGAATAATCTTAGTTATACATGTTAAACATATAAATTACACTAATTATAAAAAAAAAAAAACAGATTCGTTGTGGCAACCGAATTTTTTGCCGCATCGAATTTTGTCGGTTTCCAGTATCATATTCGATTCGACCACGATTAACGAATAAACATAGTACATGTAACTGATTTTAAAATTAATTTTATAGAAAATGTGAGTATCTTTGTGAATCAAATTAAAATAAAATAAAATACAAAATTTTATTTTATTCTATTTATTTTGTCAGATATACCCAGCAAAAACTTGATAGTGACATGTAGTTACGGATGTAGTTACTTTGTAATGACAACAACATATTGTGTGCATTACATAGAAGTTATTTAGTAACTAATCATTTATAACCCGAATGTAAATAATTATTGATTTTTATAATGCAGTTACCAATTCATATATTTGAAGCAGGGATATATAAACGAAAGGCAAAATTTGCGTATGAATTCATTTGAAATCTAAAATAGTTTATTTTTATTACATTTATTTTAATTACATTTTTGGTTGTTGCTAAGTTTTTTAATTACAATTTAAAAAAATCTTTTTACAACAACAACAAAAAAAATATTTTATATCCTGACATTTCATTACTTATTTCTAACCTAAAATGTAACTAGTTCCTATTGTTATTACCAATCATGACTTCAGTAATGCTTTAAAATCAATGCGCTCTTTAACAGCTTGGAAGTAATTAGTTATTGTAATGTCATCTAAGTAATGTATAGGGTAAATAGTTGCCTCTAATGTCATCACCGTATTAAAATAATGAGTTATTCAGCTAATGTGTAAGTAGTGGAGAGCCATTATATTAGCTTCTTAACTCATTACATGAAAACCAAAGTTTTTCATATTAATATACATATTTACCAAAAAAAAAAAAAAAAAAAAAAAAAAATTGAGTAATGTGGAAAGGTTTGCCTTAATTCTGAGGAGGATTTGAATTCGTTAGCATACACTAGTTTCTGTTTTAGGGATTTTTATCAAGCAAATGACAACAAATGTATAATCAATGGAAATAATTCGGACAACGAGCACTTCAAAAAGAGGAATATTTGTGGATAGGAATTAAGTCACAAGTGACTCATTATAATTTCTCCGGTCAGAATTGATTATTCATAGAACCTCCAAAGGAATTTAATATATAAAACTAACAACTCCATATTAATTTAGAATACCGCATGACAGATAGGATTGGATAATATTAATACCTCCAATAGATGATGAAACTAAAACAGAGTAAGTTTTAAAGGAATGTGTAATATTTAATAGTTATTTCGCTTTTAAAATTATTAAGTTTCAAAAAACAATCCCAACGTTATGTATATTACACTGGTCGACAAAAATTTTTTTTCGTACTCCTTCAAAAAAAAAAAAAAAAAAAAAAAAAAAAATATGTGGACTAAATGGAATTCCGCATGCTAAACTCGAATCTGCTTTCAGTTTTTTTCCATCAGGTCGAGATTTCTTTTATGAGCGTGTCTAATATTGCGCCCTAAATAAGCCGATTACTCGAATATAAGTATTTCACTATAACTCGATACGCACGATTTATATAAATAATACACCAAAATGTGTGGAATAAGTTTGGCTTTAAATCGTTTTACTAAAAATTTTTTTTAGGAGATATTTCGAAATAAGTGCCCGAAATTTTTTTAATGCTAAATTCAAGATTTATTTTTTTTTTACTAAAACTTCTTTTTAGAAGCGAAAACATCAAAATGTTTCAATTAATCATCTTTATCTCAAAACTGGCAAAACTACGAGTAAATTAAGCCACTTATCATAAAAATTGATGCACTAATCTTGATTGCATTCACAGTTAAATTAGGATACCCATGCATACCTACAGTTAAATGGAAATACACTAGTGGGAAACAAAATTTTTTTCCTCCTAAATAAAAAAAATAAAAAATTGATTATATGAAATTTAAAGCTTTTGCTTTTTTCTATCACGTATTAATTTTTTTTATGGGCATGACTATTATGACCCCGCCTTTAGGCAGTCACACTTGTATAACTCGAGAACGGTTTGTACCATTAAAATTAAACGACTTAAATTGTCTTTAGGCTCCATTACTCTACCGTAAATGTAAATGTAAAAACGTAAATGTAAAAGGAAACGTAAGTGGATGATTACTCTAAAAACGTAAATGTAGCCAATACTTTGTTGCTGTTTTGTACACATGAATATCGGTGATGCCAATTACACATATTTCCAGTGGATCAAATTCAAATTGAAAATAGCTAAATTTATTGGTTTGTATTTCAGCGATTTGTATACAAAACGAAATTTGTGCTTTTATGACAAAAATTTTGAACTTTAAATTAAATATTCGACTCTACGTCTTATTTAAATTATTTCAAAAATTTTTTAGTGAAGAAAACAGCAAAAATAATTGTCCAATTTATAAACCTATTACAGCGATTTTTTACGCAGATTTTGTATATTGAAATAAAAAGCTGTCAACATTGTTGTTACAGCTGTCCAGTAAAAACGTAGAGCGACCTAATTTGATTAGGTTGCTACGTAACATTTACGTTTTTTAGTACACATACACACATAACTCTCATAAGCAAAACGTGTCAGCTGATTCGCTACATTTACATTTACGGTAGAGTAATGGAGCCTTTTGAGCTGAATTTACATAATTTTTTGTTCAGTTAATATTTCCGTAGTTATTGAGTAATTATTAGCGAAAAAATTATTGTTATTTTTTGAAAAATGGTGAATCATTTATCAAAATGGTGTAAAAGGTTCTTGTCTAAATTTGACAAACCATTCCCGAATTTTATAGTGTGACCGCTGAATAAGGTGATGATATTAGTCAGGTCCATAAAAAAATCAGTACGTGATAGAAAAAAAGTGAATGCAGATTGTTCTTTAACTCGTCAAAACCCACCTAGTCCACCTATTTTTGTTTCAAGAAAAAATCTAAATTTTTTTTGTCCACCACTGCACAGTGGAGCAGAATCGATTTTTTTTTGGAAATAAATCTGTAACTTTTGATCGGCTGTTTGGCTGCATGAAATTTGGTATAGGCATAACAGAGGAGTGTACAATGTTAAGTCTGGAAGAGGGACCGCATAGATCCCTTAGATCCAAAATTGAGTACCTCTGACATATACATTTTTTATCGCTCGCCAAATTTTTGTTTCTCGTCCAATTTCAAATGTTTTTATACATTATTGTAGGCACTGATAAGACCTACAAAAAACATGCTTGCATGTCCGGTTTATCTCTTATAGTTTTTGAGTTATATCCTAGTTTTCCGACCGATTTCATTTGTTTTTTCTTTAGCTAATTAAAGAACAAAATTGTCTATTGAATAAAAAATTTGAAATCGATATCTTTACCGAGTTCAAAAATAAACGATTTTGAATTTGAAGATGGCAAAAATTACAACTTTTTGTGTTTTTTTTTTTTTTTGGCCGAAAAATATCTACACTCTTTTATCTCTAAAATAAAATTTTCTTTAACAATATATAATAAATTTGTACTTTTCTGAAAGGTATCTTCACAGAGAAGACTTTAAAATAAAAAGCAATTCCAATAACTCAAATATTCAAGGTGAAAACGCTCCCGTATTCGACTCATTTTATATGAAAGTTTTGACTTTAGTCTATATTTTCTCAAATCCCAAACCACGAATCGGTAAACGGAATACAGTTTAAGAATCTGTAATATATTGTTAAAAGTTTTTTTTTTTTTTTTTTTTTTTTTTTTATAGCCGAAAATGTGAAAAAAAACCTATTTTTGGGATTTTTGGCGTTTTTTTGGGAATTGTGGGATTCCTTTTACAAAAATCTTAAAGTTTTTTTTTTTTCACTTTATCATTTTATATGATAAAGTCTACATCCACTGAAAATTTCGTTAAGTTATCTTTAATAATAAAGATTTTATTATAGATAAAATATTTATAGTTTCTCAAAAAAACACTTTTTTACAAAAAATTTACTTTAAAAAATCAGAAAAAGTATAAACTCAATTTTTTTCATCTAAATTACATTACTTAGCTGACATAATTCTTCGTTAAACAGAAATTGAAATCAATTTCTTTTACGGAACCGAAACTATGCCACTTTAAAGTCTATTAAGTCACGGAAAATCCAAACCAGCCGATAAAAAGTTACAGATTTATTTCCAACAAATTTCGATTCTGCCCCACTGTGCACTGTATTTCTACTCAATTGTATGTAACATGGGTATTTTTACTTAACTGTGAATAAAATCAAGATGTGCATCAATTTTGAAGATTCATGCCTTATTTTATTCGCAGCATTACCATCTTTAAGATAGAGATGATAAACTGAAACATTTTTGATGCTTTCGGTTTTAAAAAGAAAATTTATTAACAAAAAAAATCTAAAATTTTGCATAAAAACAAGATTGGATTTGTCAATCGTACACAGCGTTCTTGAGTTATGCTCTTTCATATCGCTTTTTATAAAACATTATATTTCAACAAAAAATAGCATCTAAAGAAGTCATTAAGATTCTGAACTTGGGATCCAGATGTAGTACAAATTCGTATAATTTCCAATAAATTGAAATTTTTGATACTTGTGTTATGTCATGTTATGTTCAGGATTTTATGCAAAATTGCAATGAATATTAAATTTTTTTTTATAAATTTGTTTCAATTTTTGCTAAACCAACACTTTTTTTAATAAAAAATTATTTTTTTTCATTTTCACAAGGATGTTACAGACCTCATAAAAAAGATGTAGTTGACATAAATTTATCATAAAAATAATATTTTTTTCTAATTTATAACTCCAGAAAACCACATTTCGTTTAACAGGATATTCGACACATATTATTCTGTTTATTCATTATTAGAAAATAGACAGTTTTAAATTATTCGAACAATTATTCGACCAAAATTAACCGGATAACCAAACGAATGTTAATCGATTGGATACCCTAATAAATACCGAGGTATTTATTTAATATTTTAACCAAATAAATATAATGATAAAGTAAAGTTAACTAATTAAATTTTAGTTTGCTTTATTTGTTTCCGGTATGTATTGACATTTTTTTTAAACGTTTATTCAATGTTTAATTTTAAATAAAAAATTTTAATATATTTTTATATATTTAAGCGCCATGAAGTATAAAATGGTTAGGTGATAATGTTTGTAATATGGTTTTAAAATAATGTAAAGATTCACATGTCTGTCTAAATGATTGTAAGTTTTGTAAAGAATTTTTTCTGTTTGTAATGAGATAATTACATAGTAGGTGAGTGGTACACTTTCTTTTTCTTATCTAATGAAAGGGAAACAAGAATTAGTACTGGTTTTATTCTAAAGGAAGCCAAGGCATTCTTTGAGGAATTTTTATAGAAGGTAAACTGAAATGTGTTTATTATTCGTTCGGTGAGGTGTGGAGGCATTCACAAAGGCCTACAGGGAGGAAGCACTTACATATTTTCCTGCCGATATAAGTTCTTTTTCACTTAGTACCCATACAAATGTCCTCCCGGATTTCATAAATATTTTAAAACATTCGACATAAATAATTCTATATGACCATAAAAACAGATCGGTTCATAAATAATCACAGCTCACATATGAGACACCCTTTCGCAAATCACTTCATAATTTATAACTCCCGTTTATGTAATTGTCGATATCGAGATAGTATTGTTCTGCGTTTGTTGTTGGTTTATTTGAAGGCTCCGAAAATAAAATAGGCTACTTTATTTTTCGGTAGGAGCAGAGTAAGAAATTACTAATTAACGGATAAATTAAATACTGTTATTGAAAAAATGGTAAAAGTTTTACAGGAATAACTTCCAAATTCAAAATGAGAAGAATAGGACAAGGGGATGGTACCCCTCATGAAGAGATTTAATACCGTATATCTTAAGAACTACATATTACAGTAAAAGTCTAAATATTTTATAGCAATAACTTTCTCATCAACCTCTATATTTAATAATGGGATTTGTAGGACCAGGAGGATTGAAACCCTCCATACAAAGCAAATATTAGCAAATATTCTTAATAGCACATCTAAAGAACTATTATGGTGAGAGTGTTCAAATTTTGTAGGAACTATTTATTTACAATAAATATATTGATGAAATTAAAATAGGATGGATAGGGCCAGGGGAAAGAGTAACGCCTATACAAATATTAAGGCAAATATTAATTTTTGCAAAAATAAATTAGAGATTTAGTGAATGTTTTAAAAAAGCCCACATCAAATTTTTAAAAGAGAGGAAAGATCGAGGGGGAGGGGGAGAGGTAGTAGTAGCCCCGACATATATTAAATGTTAGTTATATCATCAAAGAGAAGGGGTAGCGAAGCGCACCGGGATAAGTTAGTTTCGCTTTTTCTGCTCTGGTTTAGGTAAAAAAATTTATTTTTTAGATTTTCAATTAAAAATCGGGTTTTTGGTACAAAAAATATGATTGGTTACGGATCTTCGTACACTGACGGCTCAAAGATGAACTGCGGTGTCGGCTCTGGTGTTTTCTCTAACGACCTTGGAATTAGACACTCATATAGACTCCCTGATGAGGCAAGCGTATTCCAAGCGGAAATACTAGAGGTCAGGGAGGCGTGTAAACTAATTCGCAATAGAAATATTCAAGGGTATATTGTCGACAACCAGGCGGCACACAGTGGGGTCAAACGCAAATTTTTTTGTAATAAATCTGTATCTCTAAAACTACTGCTCGGATTAAATTGAAATGTATGGAAGAGTTACAGAGGAGGACCTAAGCTTTCAGAAAAATCATATTGTAGTCACCCTGTGATAACACGAGATAAGCCACAGGGTGTCAAATTTGACTACCTCGAGTATGCAAAAGTTTAAAAAAATTTTAACTTATACAAATAAAGTCCGATTTTAAAGTTTTTTATATTTCTGTAAAGAGCTTGAAAAGATAAAGACAAAATAAGCTTACTCACCCAAGTTATCTCTTGCAGTAAAAAAGATATTTACTTTTGAATTTTGAATTTTTGATTTTTTGCCTCGACTTTCTTTCGTTTTTCAAGAATAAGTCCACAGATATATGAGGTCAACATATTTTAAAAATATTTTGTAATTTGCTATATATTTCAAAATAACATGCTTAAAAAATTTTTGGATCATCACAATGCGTCTAGACGAGAAAAATATTCAAAGTCAACACTCTAAAATTGGTATGAGAAATGGTTATTTTTTTACAAAAATATAGTAAAATTCTTTCACCTTTTCTTCAAAGTTCCGTTAATTTTTTCTTTATATATTTCAAGAGATATAGCTTCAAAAATGTTTAATAATGAAATTTTCAATTAATTTATGTGTGCACCCTACATCAGGCATTGGTCGAAAATGGTAAATTTTGGAAAAAGGTTAAATTTTTATCGATTAATAAATAAAATTTCACACCAGCGTTTTTAAATTTATTGACGATATTTTATCAAGAAATAGATTAAGAACGATTTGATACTAAACTGCATCCCGCCCGGCCAAAAACGAATGCAGGAGAGCAGATATCATGTAACAGTCAATATTTTAAACGATTTTCTTTAATTGCATTAAAATACATATTAGCATAATTTTTTCGCCATTATTTCTTATGTAATGTATACATTATATATCGATCTTTCATTCCTGCAAAAATCATTAAAAAATCTTTAAAACCCGATTTTTGGCAATTTTTCAAAAATAAAAAATATAAAAAAATTATAAAAACTAAAAAAATAATGTTCTGTAAAGCAAAACTCCGCCTACTTTCCAAAAACTAATAAAATATTACAAGAATGTAAAAATAGATTTAATTATCAATTCATTGATGTATAATACGTATATATACATCGTTTTTAAAGCATTATATCATGGTCTCAAAACTGACAACGTATACGTAACACACAATTGTGTTGTCACCTTTTGGTTGTTGGACGTGATAATATTCATAATAAACGCTTATATTTATTAAATATTTTTTATTTTTGAAAAATTGACAAAAATCGGGTTTTAAAGATTTTTTAACGGAACTTTGAGAAAAAGGTGAAAGGATTTACTATATTTTTGTAAAAAATAGCCATTTTTCATACCAATTTTAGAGTGTTGATTTTGAATATTTTTCACGTCTAGACGCATTGAGATAATCCAAAAATTCTTTCAGCATGTTATTTTGAAATATATAGCAAATTACAAAATATTTTTAAAAAATTTTTACCTCATATACCTCAGGACTTATTACCGAAAAATGAAAAAAAGTCGAGGCAAAAAATCAAAAATTCAAAACTCAAGTGTAAATATCTTTTTATCTGTAAGAGATAACTTGAGTGAGTGAACTTATTTTTTCTTTATCTTGCCAAGCACTTTACAGAAATGTAAAAATCTTTAAAATCGGACTTCATTTGTATAAGTTACGATTTTTTTAAATTTTTACATACTCGAGGTAGTCAATTTTGACACCCTGTAGATTTTCTTGTTATATCACAAGGTGATTACAAGATGATTTCTCTCAAAGCTTAAGTCCTCGTCTACAACTCGTCCATACATTTCATTTTAATCCAACCTTTAGTTTAGGAGATAAAGATTTATTACCAAAAATTTTGCGTTTGACCCCACTGTGCGGCTATACTATCGCTCAAATCACCCAAAACTACCTCTATTGTAGTCAGACAGTGTAAAGAGGAACTGTAAGGACTAAATCGACTATATGAAATTACTATAGTTTTGGTTCCTGCGCATGGGGGCCACTATGGCAATGAACAGGCAGACGAATTAGCCCGGGAAGGCTCTGCTTTGAATGCCTCCTTATCGGCTTCTGTCGCAAACCCGTTAGGATCAATCAAAAGCAGAATCCAGAAACACTATCTCGAAAAATAGATGGCGGAATCTGGACAAATATAGAGTCGCTAAGGAAACGTGGCCTACCTACAACAAGAAAAGCTCAACGCAACTCATAGGCTACAAACGTAAAGACATTTCGAGACTAATAGCATTGGTTACAAGTCATTGGATGATCGGAAACCATGCAAGCAGACTAGGGAGACCAAGACCAATGAATACTGTCGTAGTTGTGGCAATCGCGAGAAGCAGGAGACAGTACATCATGTTCTTTGCGAATGTCCAGCCTTGAAGGCAATCAGTCATAAATTTCTGGGAAGGTACCAATTATACAACCTCTGTGAGATATCTGACACTAGATTCAGTGACATTATTAAATATCTCAATTCTACTGGCTGGATCTAATTAATTTATATTCTCATTTCTCTTCCTTACACTTCTATCTCATTACAGACTCAATCCAACTCATTCACCTGGCGAGCAGTGTGATCTCATCAAAACGGAATCTAACGAATCTAATTGATTGTCCGTAAGTTTTACTGGCTACCACGTAAACCAACCAATAGATCTTCGTCCTGTTCGCTCTAATTGCTGCAGTTTATTTATAAAATCGATTTTAATATTTTTATATAAAAATAGATTTTTGGTTGTAAATATAAAATTTAAGTTCTTTTGACTCTATCTGTCCTGGATTAGTTTAAAAATCGATATGAGTGATCATAGATTTTTGACTTATATGATTTTTACGTTTTTCATAGATAAATTTTCAGGTTTTTTGCTAAGAAATATGAATGATCGCAAATTTTCGTTATTTTTAATATAATACTTTCAATCAAATTTATATTCTTTTTAATTAAATTTTATTTTTCTCGATGATATTATAAAAAATTGTATAGTCATACTTTAAGTTAATTCTTAATGGAGCTGAATAATTTTTTTTTTTAATTTTTGTTATAAACTCTGTTAATAACACATAACTTTAACAATTTTAAAGGAAGTTAAGGCATATAAATAATATAAAATTTAAAAGCCTGTATATAATTTTTGAGAAAATACTATACCTGCATTGGACATTAAGTTGGGTATTTTACAATTGTTAGTACTAAAAGATACTTTTATATTTGTAGTTTATGGCACAGAGTGTTGTAACAAGATACGAGTAACACAATTTATAAACAGTTTATGAAATTTTATTTTAAAAATTAAAATAAACAGACAATAAATGGTATTTCGAACCAATAAATTTAAAATTGTTATAAAAATTTCTTATCCAAAAACAAGTGTATTCTCTACTACCAATATCATAAAAAATTATTAATTTAACTTAATATCTTACGCATTTTTCAAACAATTACCTCTTTTGTTTCAATACCCTTTGCGTTCATACATCACAATCACTGTCATAACACTTTTACAACACACTACTACAAAGCCCAGACAATCGTACCATACAATACAAAGACAAATTAAATCCATAACAGTAAAAAAGAAAAATACAATGGCGAAAAATGACAGTGAAAACAATTACGGAAAAGTGGCTGTAAACAGTTACAACGTCACAGTTACAGCTTTGTGAGTGATAAAGTGATACCGTTCACATACAACATATTACTCTCATATAAAAAAAAAAAAAAAAACAAAGTGAAAGCGAGATACTACAAACATAAGACAAAAAGAGTTGGTAGAAATTAAATGTCAGCTACAAAAAATAGGATATTAAACATGTAACTAGCAATACTATTCATTAGAGTGTCCCGAGGAAATGCAGTTTTGAGATTTCGATGTAGGAAGACCTCTCAAACGATGCGTATTTATGAGCTAAATACAGAAAAAATATTTAAAACATTTTAAAAATTGGTCTTCATTTCCCTACTAGCGATTGAAAAATTATAGGTCCCATAAATTTTTATCGAAATGGTTGTTAACAAATTCGTAATTTTGAGCTGGTTGGAGAAAAAATATTGAAAAAAATTTTCCCATAGAATTTTATTTTGCTGGATGACTTTTTACAGTATTTTGATGAACAAATTTTTTGAAAATTATCTATTATCAGCAGTAGAAAAAATATCTAAATTTTTTGGATAATGTACAAAATGACGGTTTATGGACCAAAATTTTAGCGAAAAAATTTTAATTTTTTTTTCAAAACTGGGGCAATATTACGAATTTTTTGATGCTCATGTCAAGATAAAACTCCATGCTTTCTGGCAAAAAATATTTTAGAATTCTAAAAATGCATTTTTTACTAACTAATAAATATAAAAAATATAACGTGATCATCAAAATTCGGATATCACATTCTCCTGAATTAATCGCCATTTTCGACCCATTTAACCCAAACGTACAGACGGACGGACATTACCATTCAGATAAAAAATATTTTATAATTCTAAAACTGAATATTTTTACTTACTAATAAATAGGAAAATTAAACGTGATCATTAAAGTATTGATATCATCTTTCACAGAATTATGCATAATTTTCGACCCATTTAACTGATGTATAAACGGATGGGCGGACATTACTATTCTGCAAAAAAAAAAATCTTAAAATTCTAAAACTGAATTTTTTTCCTAATAATCAATAAAAAAAAAATAATAAAACGTGATCATTAAAATATTGATATCACATTTCCCTCAATTAATCGCCATTTTCGATCATTTTTACCCCAATGTGCGCTGGTAGGGAACTGAAGATTAATTTTAAAAATGTTTGAAATATTTTTTCTATGTTAAGCTAATTTTTATGCATCGGTTGAGGGGACTTCCTACGAAATGTTTATCTACGGGACACTCTACTATTCATATACAAACATAATACATACATGTGTATGTATACATGTTGTGATATATAGTGTTTTTAAAGGATACTCATATAGGTATGTTTGTAGGACATAGCATTTTCGTTTTTTTTTTTAACAATCTAGCCTTAAGGATAGCTAGACATTGTAACAGGATAATAATGATAATATATAGAATGCAACATTTTTATTCTTTTTAAACTTCTTTAGAGTATATATTCTATTCAAAAATTTTATATTTGTATATACGACTGTAGTGTATTATTAAGAGCCTATTTAGTAGTTGTTAGATAATAAATTTAAAGTTCATTTCTCTTAGATAAATAAACATATCTAGGTCTTGAAAATTAATAAAAACAAGAGAGTGATTGCAACTTTTTATTTTGGAAATAATTCTGTAACTTATAGGAAGTAATCGGCTCTGAAAATGATTCTACTTTAGGATGGCAATTCGAAGATTTTTTATGTGTATTATAACTAAATAAAAAAAAGCATAAAATCCCAATCGCCTATGGTGGTATAGGGTATAATGAAACAATTTTATGCACCAATTATTGTGAAATTTGGCTGTAAGATTTTATTTATAAATTTATAAACAATTTTCTTTGTGGTAAATTTTCTCTTTCTGCGATAATTTATATAGGAACGTAAATGAGGTTTTTGCGAAAGGGGTCTTAAAGAGGAGCTATGACCAATTACGGACAAAACAGATCTCTGATGAATTTTTTATAAAACTAAAAATGAACTAAAAATGGGTTCGATTATAACTAATTTTAACGGTTTTTATTATTGGACCAAAAAAGACTCATGGCTCCTATAAATTAGCAGAAATGTTGGTTAATAAACAAATGTATAATCTCAAAAACATTTTTTGATGTACTTACATACTAATGATATAAGGAGTGAGATCGAAAAAATCTTAACACACGATTTACCTCTAAACTTTTTCGTAAGCAATATTAAATTTTTTTATCTAGTTATCTTTGAAAAATATATTAGTTATTATTTTTAATAACAACAATGTTGATTTGTTGTGAGTTTGATCGTGAAAGAAGTACGTGCTAACGAAAAAGCAGTAAGTGATAAAATTATTAAAAATTTTCAAAAATATACAAATTGGTCCTACAAAATATTGGCTAAAGAAATAAAGGTCTGCCGTTAAATTGTTTCCTATGTTATCAAACAGTATGAGGAGAATTTGAACATTGATAGAAAACCTAGTTCGGGAAGAAAAAAAATTACCACATGATATTGGGAAGGTCAAGAAAGTTTAAAGCATATTGAAAATTGCTCCAAACACATCTTGTAGAAAAGAAGCCCGGTTAGCTCAGTACTCTGACTATTTAGTGTGAAAAGTTAAAGCCAATGCAGGCATACAAAGTCCAAAAGATTCTAGTCAAAAAATTTAGAAACCAAGAATAAGGCACAGAAATGAAAATCAAATTTTGTACAAAAATACTCATGTTGTATAATGGAAGACGAAACTTATATACTAGATATTTTTCGCAGCTTCCAGCTCAAAATTAGTTGAAGATAAGTTTAGAATCCAAAAACAGAAAGAATTAATGGTTTATACAGTTGCAGCAAAAGAAGCATGTCACTTATTTTAGTGGTCTCTATAAATACCGAAATATACATCAAATAATATTTGCAAAAAAGGCTTCTTTCTTTCATAAGAGAGCACAATGTGTCAACATATTTTTGACCCGATTTGTCATCATGTCATTATGGTAAGACAGCTCTTGAGTGGTACCAAAACAATAACATAGTTTTTGTACCAAGAAAGGTCAATCATCCAAATTGTCCGGAGCTAAGACCAGTGAAGTGATATTAGGCTCTTGTGAAAAGAGAATTGAAGAACACAAAAAAGTGTCTCAAATTATCGAAGATTTTAAAAGGAGATGAGCAAAACTGTTCTGAAAAATTGACTAAAACAAAACAAAAAAGGTCCACTAGTAGTTAGAACTATAAAAATTATCAGGTATGTGATGAAAACCGATCGTTTTCAAAACGAATCGGTTTGAAAAACTCTGATAATTTTCATGTGAAAAATAACAGTTATTTTTAGGCAAATTAAAAAAATTATTTAATAAAATCTAAAAGAAAGTGATTAAAATATAATTTTTATCAATAACAAAAACGAAAATTTCTTTTTTTTTCGATTTAAAATCGATTCGTTTTCGAAATCGTTTTCCATCACATACCTGTATATTTTTCTGTGATCTGTATTATAATATCAATTAAATAAAAAACATATCAAAACTCTATTTTAAGATTTTTTCGATCTCACTCTTTATGTTAGTACACTGAACGACAAAAAAATAGATGGAATAGATGGAATTTGACGTGGATAACATGAAACAGCTTTTACAATATATTATTATTTTAATTTAAATAAAATCAAGATTTGTTCATCGATGTTCACAATGCCAAAATCGACTTTTTGCGAAAAATAACTTTTTTATTATTGAAAATGGTTCTTTAAGGCTTCAGTACCAAATTTTGTTCTGCGACTTTTTCATAATTCCGTTATTTACAAAATTACCGTTATTTTTAGATTATTGAAGAAATTCACAATTTTGATTTTAAAATTTCCAGAATTCGACCAAATGATGTTTGACAACTTTGCACAAAATCCTTTGGCGAGTATTTTTGCTGAACATATGAACTCATAATATTTGCAAATACAGGGTGTTTTGATGCATTTTTAATAAGAAATGAATTTGCGCCATCTAGCAGCAATAATTTGTACAAACTATGTTCAGCAATTAGAAAGGTAATTTGAATACCTTTCCAAAAAAAAAAAAAAAACTTTTTTTTTTAAATCGGTTGAAAAATAACCGAATATCTGTAAAAAGTGTTCTAAACAAAAAAAAAAACAATAAAAAACAGTAACATTACAAATGTAAACAAGCGCGAATGTTGTATAAGAGGTGGGTGGTAAAGTGGGCGAACCACGCCTATTTTTGTTTCCAAGTTTACATTTTTCCATGAAGTATTTGTACAAAATTTCTTCGACCTTTCACCTTATATGGGAGGTGGGCGGTAAAGTGGGCGGACCATGCCCATTTTTTGTTTTCAAGTTTATATCGACCCAAGAAAATGTTGTTATAGTACATGCTTTTATTTAAGAGAGATATCAGCAAAAGGGTTTGAAATTAAGCTACAACGGACACCTTGTGTTTTTAGTATTTTGCTCATCTTTTTTTTTATTTACCGATTTTGCTAATTTTCAATACCAAACAAACCTTATATAAGATAAATATTTGGGCCAAATATTATCCCCCTTCGTTGTGCCGTTCGAGCCCTATCTTGCTTTTAACAAACGGACATAGCTAGATCGACTCAGAATCTAACCAGGACCCAGAAAATATATATTTTTTTAAAAAATCCAAGTTTTAAAGGCCACCCTAAATTTCCGTTTTAGAACAAGTGAGGGACACTCTAATTAGATATTAAGGTATGCTGACTCTACCCCCAAAGCATTAAAAATCATTCGGTATTCACAGCTTGAAAATTAAAAAGTACTTCTTTTTGGCATATTGCTAATCATATTATCTATCTTTATGATAATATATTAAAAACCCTCATTTTCAACTTTGCAGTAAATTTTAAAGAGCAATATTTTTAAAATTTTGCATGCAATATTAATTATTTTTCGCCACTAATTTCCGAATAACTGCAAAACTATTTAGCGAACAAAAAAAAAAAAAAAACATATGTTAAGATAACTTGAAGGTAATTTTAGTCGGTATCTATTTAAATCTAAATTTGGTAAACAGCTCTTAAGTAATACTAGTATGACCGCCTAATAAGGGGTCTTATTAGTCTACCTCACCTTGAGTTGCTTTTTGTTTAATTTCACACTTTACTGGACCAGATTTTAAAAGCCTTAGTTTTCCGTTATCGATGTTGAAATTACTTTAATATTTATTAACATTTAATATCCAGTATAAATTATATTTAATTCCATTGAATAGTTTCAAAAATATTAATACGCAATTAATAAAATTTGCTGAGGTTGGTTCAGATTTTGTTCTATAACTTTTTTTCTGCAGCTCCGATTTAGCTAATTATAAAAATCAAACAGCTTATGAAAAAACCTTAAATCTGAGTAATTTTTTTTTTTTTTTAATTTTACTTAGTAGTTTGGAAAATCATTTATGAAATGAATCATTTATGAAATGAAACATGAGTTTGCTAATATTTCCAAAAAATAAGAAAAGAAAAAAACAAAATTTTATTGATTTTCTGTTTTCTAAAATAACACACTTAGACAAAATATTGCATTATGAATTTTAAGTCCTGATACTTTTTTTATATTCATACTCAAGCTAGAGTTCACAGTGGAGACAATCGTTGGTAATACAATGAATAATTTTAAAGATGATTGTGTCTTCTTTAAAATAACGCATACAATTATTTTACTATTTTATAATTTATAAAACACTTTTTAAATAAGAATTAAATTAAATCATGTTAACAATAATAGTCAAGGCCAAAAATGTCAAGTTAAATTTTCTTGCATAGTAGAATTCAGAAGTTTTAAATTTTCCTAAATTAATCACATCATATTTGAAGTAGTTACAAGCTTCTATAGGTTTATCACACTCAAAGTGGCCAAATTTGTCCCACTGTATTGTCGCCTGGGCTTCAATTACATACTTCGGCAAAAAATATCCTAAAAGCCTAACTGCTCCTGTACCGGTGTTTCAAGTTTCGTTCAGATCGATCTAGAAGTTCGAAAATTCATATTTATTACCCTTTATTTCCCCTTTGTGACCACTGTGAAGTGTGTAAACGAAATTTAAATAATTTTTTTTTTTTCATTTTTCGATTGCAAATGCATTGTAGAAATAAAATGAAATTGATTGTAGGAATAAAAGACTAACTGAGTGAGTGGGTATCTTCAATCATATTGAAATAAATTTGATGAAATATTGTTAAAACAAAAGAACAGCTTGTTTTTACAAGAATAAGAGAACTTTTGTTGTTTAACTTAAATATTGCAAGAAAACCCAAATATCCACTTTAAACTTAAAGAAATTTTTTAAGGAAAAAAAAAAAGAGAAAAGGGAAAACTAATAAAGTAAAATTTATTTATCTCATTTATACAATTATTAAACAAATATTTTAAATTCTATATAATAGTTTTAATTTAATAATTAAATAATATTTTAAGTTCGTTATAAATCTTTAGTTTTAAGAATTATTTAAATTTTTTATATTTTTTTTTTCACAACAGAGTTCTTTAAACTACATCTATTATAAGTAAATAATTTAAAGTTAATCACTTAATTTTATTTATTATAATATTTTCTTTTTTTCGTTAAAGTTAAAAAATAATTTACTTTAGTTGTTATTATGACACACTTGTACAATGTACACACATACATACATACATATGTTTTCAGTTTATATAATAAATGAAGTTTGAATAACTTTCACTCATTTTGTAAATGACAAAATAAATTCATATTGAGCACGTAAATTTGTTGAAAATATAAAACTGAAAAACATTTTACTGGTATCTATGAAATTAATCACATTTTATGATCAAAGTTTTTTTTTTATGTTATACTGTTCTAGTAACACAATATTGAAAATTACTTTATGAATCATATAAAACAGAGGCTCTTAAAGATTTTATGGATCGTAAATGTGAAAAAAGTATTTTTTTTTAATAATATGCCTCTTTTCAAAAGTAGACATAGTATACTGGTGGAAAAAATAAATAATTTTTTAAACATATTTTGTTTGCCACAACTATATTAACTGTATTATATTTACTCTAACTATATTATACAGTTATATTTTAGTAAAAAAAATTTATAAAAAATTATATTTGATCATAATAAGATAAATTTGAAGCATTTCTAATGGTAATATGATAAACCTTAAGCGTAATATGATAAAATCAGATCATAATATGGGAAAGTCAGATAATGAGCAGTGTTGCCAGGAATTGAGAAAAAAAGAAGCTAAATTAGACTTTAAAAAAAGTCAGAAAAGGCTAAATGTCCCAAAAAATAAAGCCAGAAAAAATGCTAATATATTGTTTTATTTAAAAACGCATTTATTTATTTTTTTCTCATTAGATTTTGGTATTTCTTAAGGATATTTTAGTGAATTTGTAAATATAACATAAATAGTTTTTATAGGTAACAAAGTTTGTTAAAAAATACTTATAATATTTTTGTAGAATGAAGCGCCGCAGGCGAAAATTTTCGTTAAATATAAATAATTTCGATTTTTTGTGCGAACTAATACACAAAAATGCTTAAATTGATGATTCTGTAGAAATAAAATGAGTAAATTTTTAGCATTTTTAAGGCTAGTTTAAAATTCAAAAAAGCTAGAAAAAAGGCCAGAAGCTAAAACGAAAATTTTGAGGCTAAAAGCAAAATAAAAAGGCTAGATTTAGCCTTATAAAAGCTAAACTGGCAACACTGATAATGAGGTAACTCCGAATAATAATATTATGATAATACTTTTGAATATAATTTGAAAAAGTCAGATTATAATATAATAAACTTAAATAATTCTTATTGTTATTCTTATTCTTATTACTCTTATTACTCTTATTACTTTTATTACTCTTATTACTCTTATTACTCTTATTACTCTTATTACTCTTATTACTCTTATTACTCTTATTACTCTTATTACTCTTATTATATTCTTATAATAATTTGTGCAGCTACTACATAATTCAATCACAATTATGGTCACCACAATTACATTTCTCTAACGATTTTTGTATAACAGTCAGTTGAAATGAGAACTCTGCAAATGTAAGATTAACTTAACTTACACTGATAAATCTTTGTTTTTCTCTGGTTATAAAAATATCTATAAAGTTTGATTTTTATATTTTTTATTAAGAATATAAAATGATGATAATTTCAAAAGGTTTTTGATTTATTTAATTTGAATTAAAAAAGCAAAGATAGCATTTAATTCTTATCAGTTTCTTAGGTAGCTTAAATGATCAGCCTTGACCTAAATATGAGCTAGATTTTTCAAATGCATTATTCTGTAGTTTGATGTGCCTTCGATAGCTCAATTGGTAGAGCGGTGGACTGTAGTGAATTATTGGTGATAAAAATTGATATCCATAGGTCGCTGGTTCAAATCCGGCTCGAAGGATCATTTAAAATATTTTGTATGGTACTTAAACTTATAAACGATCGAAATTTAAACATTTTATTGAATTGATAATTTTGTCATTCTATTTTTCTGAGAAAATATGCCACATATATGGTTTGATTTTCTTAACTTTTAAGCCTTCGATAGCTCAGTTGGTAGAGCGGTGGACTGTAGTTGTTAAAATTAAAAAATACAAAAGAAATCCATAGGTCGCTGGTTCAAATCCGGCTCGAAGGATATTTTTAGATATTTAAAAGAGAAAGGGAGAGATAATTAAGATATTAAAAGGGTTGGCGCTTTTAAGACAGTGATATAATTTCAGATGATCCTAATCTCGTGTGCATTATGCCTTCGATAGCTCAGTTGGTAGAGCGGTGGACTGTAGTTGTTAAAATTTACAAGCAAAAGAAATCCATAGGTCGCTGGTTCAAATCCGGCTCGAAGGATTATTTAAAATATTTTCCAAAACTAAAAGTTTATAAGATTTAAATTTAAGCTCTCCCATCTTAAATATCTTTCAGACTCTCTGTTTGCTAATCTTATAGAAAATCTACTCAACGAAAGTGGAGACCCAATGACACACTACACTTTCGAACATACAACAACATACTTTGCATAGATATGAAGATGAAAACCTTAAGAAGCTGCTTAAAATGCGCATTATGAAAATGAAAATCTTACAAATTTCTCCCTAGAAATTTTACTACACGACATGAAGAAAATAAATAATAAAAAAACGCAAAAAGAACAGCGTTAAAGAAAAAACAAACTTGAAACTGCAGCTGGAGTTTAAGACAAAAACACTTTGCACAAACATCATCATACAACATGCAACTGACTTAAGTATCAAAATACATTCTTACAAGCAAACACCTTAACCAAAATACCACATACAACAGTAACAACATATGACTACGACAACATCAACAGCATCAGCTTGAAAAAGGAATTTAGAGAAGAATGAAAAGAAGAGAAAAACAAGTGGAGAAAGAAAACTTATAACTTTATTTGTTGTAGAACGTGTTGCAGCAATAAATGTACATTTACAACTTGAAGGCATAATGTAGAAAAAAAAAAAACAAAATAAAAGAAAACATGCATACAAATACAAGCATTTTTACACTAATACACACTTGTATGCATACACAAACATAAGTAAATGTTGGTAAAACAGGAAATAGGATTAAGGTAGAGCAATTTGAGCAAAAAAAAAAAAAAAAGAAAACTAAAATGAAATATAATGAAATGCTTTAAACAGCTTAGACGAATTTTATTTACTCAACATCTAACAATGGACACCTTAAAATATGTTATAATTTTAGGCAAATCCGAAGTAAAAAGTATATTTTATATTTAGCTGATAGTAAATCAATGTACCTACTTTTTAAAAGAAGTTTTATTAAATATAAGCGTCATGTACTTGAATATAATTTTTATTTGTTTTTGTAGTATGTAGCGTACTAAAAAAATAAAACGTGTAATCTTAGCTTGGCAACATGAATTGCGTTAAGGGAAAAGGCATTGTAAACATTAAAAATTCCTACATAGAAACTACACTATTTATATGCATAGTTTTTATTCTTCTTTTTCAGCTAAAGTTTTTTTTTTCTTTTTGCTGGCTGGCTGTTTGTGGCTGTAACTTTTGCTCCCTTGTTAAACACTGAAAGAAAAATTGTTATGAATTTTAATATTCAAAATTAACGTAAATTTTATAAAAAATATTGGTCTAAGACCCACTTTAATTTATACCAATCGGATTAGAAGCACTTTCTGAGTCGATTTAAACTTTGTAATCAAACTACAAGTCGCAATTTTAAACAAAAATTATTGAAATTTGACACACAGATTTTTTACAGTCCAGGGACGAAATTTGTTAAAATTGGTTATGATCGATCCATTATTTCACCTAGTCCTCATATAAATGTCCGTATACGTAAATGCGTATGTTTTATTTTACATTTAATATGAGTATCGGTTCCCAATTGGCGCCAAGTCTAATAAAAGACTCCTCACAGAATTATAATGTACACAATGGTGTAGGGTATCATATGGTCAGTCGGTCAAGTCCGACCTTTTATCTTTTTTTTCTCGTTATAACCTACACTACCATAGATGGTTCAGGTATTATGTGTTTATGCTAATGTTTATAACGCAGAATCACTTAGACCCACTTTCTGAAACGATTTAAAGACGTCCGTTCTTCTGGCTAATTGTCGATATAAACTTTATAAACAGAGCAAGTACGAACAGTTATTTGGCACTAGGACGAAGCCTACAGAAATTGGTGTATGTGCTTCCTTAATGATCATCTTCCGACAATCACTTAAACGTATATAAATCCCTAAATAATATTGGATCAGTGCCAATTTAGATGAGAATTGGTCGATAGTTAATCAAAGCTACCATATAAATACTACTTACGGAAATCACCCTTAAGTACATAACCCGATAATGCATGTGTTAGTTTTAAAGAAGTTATGTTTTTTTTTTTTAATTTGACGATTTTTTGGCTTTTTAGCGTTTTTCGTATTTTAGTTTTTTTTTTTTTTTTTAATTTATTGTTTTCTTATTAGACTGTAAGAAATCACTTAATTAGGGAAAAGTAAATAAAATACAACAAAATGTTGGTTTTTTAGTATTTTTTTTATTTTGGCATTTTAATGATTTTTAATATTTGTAATGATTTTGTTTTTTAATAGGCGATTAATTGCAATATGGATTTTTTTAGACATTTTAGCGATTAAAATTGTTTTTTTTTTGTTTTCAACGATTTTCGTATTTTTTCGAAATTATTTTTCTTTATTAGACTATTTGTTTTATGTTAATAATTTATTTTTTTTGGTATTTTAGCGATTTTCGTGTTTTTGTTAATTTTTGTAATTTCGATTTCATATAATTCGGCAATTTCGTATTTTAGAGATTTTCTTTAATAATAAATAATTCTTGTATAATATAAATTTTTCAAATTTTTTTCCATTTAAGCTTCTTTTTAATAAAATTTTTCAATTTCACTATTTTCTGTAGGTTGGTGATTTCTTAGATTTTATTTTATTATTTTATTTGGTTTAATAATATTTTATTTTAGTGTTTTTTAATAAAATTATTTTCATATTTTAACAATTTTGGTATTTATTAAGTGTTCTTGTTATTGCTATTTTATTTTCTGCTATTTTAGCGTTTTTTTTGTAATGATGATTTTTTTTTTATTTTTTAGTGATTTTTGTATTTGAAGGTTTTGTTTTTTTTCATTATTATTATTATTTATTTTAGCGATTTTCGTATTTCAGTGTTTTTTCTGTAATTTAGTGTTCTATTTATTAGATGAATTGTACCTTAATGACTTTTTATATATAATAGTTTTTATTTCTTGTTGTTTGGATTTTTTTTTTTGTAATTTTCGCTATTTTTTTTTTGCTATTTTAGCGATTTTTTGTATTTTAGTAATTTTTTTGTAAATTGGCGATTTTTTAATTTTACTTGTGATTTGTTGGAGTTTTAGTCATTATTTGAAAGAAAGTTATTATAAATACATTTTCTCTAATTTTGTATTATAATAGGCCTTTTACAAACTCTATTATAACAATCACATACAAAGACGGAAAGTCATACAGACTTAAATAGGGAAAAGTAAATAAAAAACAACAAAATTTTGGTTTTTTGGTGACGATTAAATATACACAGAAAAAAAAATTATGACTAGAATTTTTATTAAATAAAAAAATTTAAAAAAAATTTTGAACAAAATTCTATTAAAATAATTATTAAATTTCTAGTGTTTAGACATTATCAAAAAATATTTATAAACATTTTATGTATATTTGTTGTAACACTGGTCGACAAAAAAATTTTTTTCGTGCTCCTTCAAAAAAAAAAAAATTGAACTAGATGGATTTCCGCGTGCTAAACTCGAATCTGCTTTCAGTTTTTTCCCATCAGGTCGAGATTTTTTTTATGGGCGTGTCTAATATTGCGCCCTTAATAAGCCGATTACTCGACTATATTTCACTATAACTCGAGAACGGTATGCACGATTTATATAAGTGATACACCAAATTATGCGGAATAAAATTAGCTTTAAGTCATTTTACTATTTTTATCCGCTCAATAGTTTAGGAGATATTTCGAAATAAGTGTCCGAAATTTTTTTTTCATGCTTTCTTTTTTTTACTAAAATTTCTTTTCAGAAGTGAAAACATCTGAAAACATATGTGAATTAGATGGAATTTAATGTTCTAAACAAGAATCAGCATTCACTTTTTTCATATCACGTATTGAATTTTTTATGGGCATGACCACTATGACTCCGCCTTTAGGCAGTCACACTTGTACAACTCGAGAACGGTTTGTCCAATTAAGTTAAATTAAACTCCAATAGTTAGTGATTTAAATTATCTTTGAGCTGAATTTACATCATTTTTTGTTCAGTTAATATTTCCGTAGTTATTCGGAAATTAGTAGCGAAAAAATTAAAAAATTTTTTTTTTTAAATCGTGAAAATTTTGATCCATAAATCTGAAATTCTTTAGCGAATAAAAATAATTTTAATATGCCTTGAAAATAATTTTCGTATGCATCTTTTGGTATATCATTTATCAAAATCGTGTAAACGGTTCTTTAGTTATAGTTAACGTAAATAGACGCCCCGCTTTTGGCGGGATTATCCCGCTTTTTAAACTTCGATCCCGCCTAAAATATTTTTCCCGCTTTTTATAATTTTTTTTGTTCATAATCCCGCTTTTTTGTCGTTCGGGTCCCGCTTTTTGACAAAAACCCTCTGGTCACGTTAGTTATAGTCTAAATTGGACAAACCATTCTCGAGTTTTATAGTGTGACCGCTGAATAAGATGATGATATTAGTCATGTCCATAAAAAAAATCAGTACGTGATAGAAAAAACCTAAAAGCAGATTCTTGTTTAACTCGTCAAAATCCATCTAGTCCACCTATTTTTGTTTAAAAAAAAATTAAATTTTTTTTTTGCCCACCACTGTATTTTTACTCAATTGTATGTATACATGGGAATTTTTACTTAGCTGTGAATAAAATCAAGATTTGTGCATCAATTTTAAAGATACATGCTTTATTTTATTCGCAGCATTATTAGCTTTAAAGATGATAAACTGAAACATTTTTGATGTTTTCATTTATCAAAAGAAATTTTAGTAACAAAAAAATCTAAAATTTTACATGAAAAAGTTTTTTTTCGGACACATATTTCAAAATAACTCCAAAACTATTGGGCACATAAAAAAAATAAGTTTGGATGACTCGAAGATATTTTTAGTCCGCATCTTTTGGTGTATAATTTATGTCAATCGTGCACATCGTTATTGAATTATGAGGAAATATACTAAAGCAATGACCTTACTATGGGCGAAATATTAGACACGCCCATAAAAAAATCCAGACCTGATAGAAAAAAACTGAAAGCAGATTCGTGTTTAGCATCAAATCCAACTATTCGTCTTTGGGCAAGGATTTTTTTGTCGACCAGTGTAATTGATATTTATTTGTTATATAGATCAGGTTTCCTGCAAATATTACTTTGCGATCCTCTCGGACATTTTTTATTCTCATAGACCTGCAGATATGTTCTGATATTTCAAATGCAAATGGGTTAAAGCAATTCCCCGCAGGATCGGTGAGATATCGTACTAAAAATACATATAATGAGAAATATTCTACAAAAATGTTAAGTAGTTACCAGAAAAAAAGGTTGGTTAACATTAAGGGAGACCAGATATTCTCTTCAATGGAAACGGTGCAAGCTGAGATGACTTTGGAGAATAGATAGTAGTATTTAATTTTTCTTAGACAAGGAACACACAACCAAGTAACTATATTATATGTTTTAAAACCGTAGGTTTGATCAAGTCTCTTATAAACTATTCTAGCTCCTAGCGAGTGGTCCTGTCCACCATTTAGTAATGGAATACGAAATTTAATTTTTTCTGTGTATACTTTATGGAATTATAGTTAAAGCGTATAAAAAATGTTAACTTATCCTTAATCTTTGTCTTCTATACATGATTTTATTTAACAAAGTTTCTTTCAATCTAAGATTAGATTAATGTTCTTTCCTTCTACAACCTTAATTTAATAATTATTTTAATTTAATTGAAATCTAATTAAATTTTAATTTATTTTGTAACAATAAAGACTTTGCTAATAAATTTTTAAAAATTTAAGTGTCATTCTAGTCTTGGAAATGTTATTGTAATAAACTTTAATGACTTAGCAAAATTTGTTGCAATATATTAATATGTTAGTATATTATTTTTCTTGAGTCATAATTCCAAATTTATTATATTATTTCTACTAGATAGTTTGTTGTATTTTGTTGAGCGATAAGATCAACAAAAAAAAAAAAAAAAAAAAAAAAAATAATAAATTATCTGTTATCCTTCGAGCCGGATTTGAACCAGCGACCTATGGATATCTTCTATTCTATGAACACTACAGTCCACCGCTCTACCAATTGAGCTATCGAAGGAGATAATTTTTGCAAAAAAACAAAATGTATTTATTTTTATTATTTTTTTAAACAGTTTTGAAATGATAAGATTAATTTATGTATTAAAGAATTTTTTTATTGAAAAAATAATTAATTTAATGTTTTAAAGAGTTAATTGAAAACATAATTAAAATTTTTTTCTTTCAGTGCATCATCATCCCAAGGTGTAAACAGACAAAACATCAGCATTGTAAATGAAAAATAAACAAAAAAGAAAAAAAATGAAAAACTTAAATGCCAAGAAATAAAGAAATAACAATATTGTAGCAGAGAGCTGCAAAAGAAACCTTATAGGCTGCAATAAAAAATGATCTACTAAGGAATTTTAAATTAATTGTGGTTTGGCTAAGGAAAAATATTCCTTCTAACATTGCTGTTGTTGTTTTTAGTTTTTCTTTTTTGTTTCTAATGCACAGTGTGTACATAAATTAAATAATTTAGTTAAGAAAAATAAAAGAGAAACTGAAATGAAAATCTTAATTATGAGGCAGTGGTGTCAAATATAAAACTATTTAATTATGATTATAATTAAAATACAAAGTGTTAAAATGTTAAATACGATAACAGAAAAAAGGAGCTGAAAAATGCCAATGTTATAAAATTTGTCTCAAGTATGTCTCGAATAAACAAATATTTATTAAAAAATTATACTATAGAATTTTGTAGGACTTAAGACTTTTTTTATAAAGATTTGGAAAAAATGGTTGGAATGCTCCCAAATAAAGTTTATTAGATTTAAACATAGTAATCGAAAGTATAAGATCATTAAGTTTTATAAATAATAATTTCTTCAAGTATTTATATGTGGAAAATATAGAAATTATTTTAAGATTCTTATTTTTCTTGTTATTTTGAGATTAAAAAAAAAAAATAATAAATAAATCTTCTTTAATTCATTCTTTTTAAATTTAATATGTTTTATTTGTTTTTGTTTTTTAATAAATTACTGTTATCTTTTGAGGCTTGATTATATATATTTTTTTTTTATAAAATTAACCTTTGAACCCATAGATAACTGCACTTTTTTATGTCTAATTTAATGCAAATTTAAAATGCATTATAAGAAAAAATTAAAACCTTCGATAGCTCAGTTGGTAGAGCGGTGGACTGTAGTGTTGATCTAGACAAAAGAAATCCATAGGTTGATGGTTCAAATCCGGCTCGAAGGAAACTAATGATATTTTTTTCTTTACGAAAATGTATATTTAAAACTTATTTATATATTGTTCGTGATTTTTTATACCCACCATCAAAAATATGGGGGTATATTGAATTTGTCATTCCGTTTATAACATGTCGAAGGAATTATTTATGATGCCATAAAGTATATATTTCCTGGGCTATGTCCGTCCGTCTGTCTGTCTGTTGAAAGCAAGATAGTGCTCGAACGGGACAACGTAGGGGGACGAAATTTGGCTCAAATATTTATCTTATATAAAATTGGTTTGATATTGAAAATAAACAAAATCGGTTAATAAACAAAAAAAATTATGGGCAAAATATTAGAAACACAGGGTGTCCGTTGTAGCTTTATTTCATAGTTTTCTGCTGATATCTCTTTAACAAAAGCAGGTACGATTAGGAAATTTTGTGCAGATAGTTCGGTGGCCGATATAAACTTGGAAACAAAAAATGGATGTGGTCCGCCCTCTTTACCGCCCACCTCCCATATAAGTTTAAACGTCAACGAAATTTTATACAAATAGTTTAAGGACCAATGTATACTCGGAATCAAAAAATGGTCGTGGTCCTCTCACTTTACCGCCCACCTTTCATATAATGTAAAATTTTAGAAATTTTATGGTGGGTATATAGATTCGGCCGAGCCGAATAAAACATTTACGCTTGTTTTATATTAAAAAATTAAAATTTCTGGAACAATAAGTATATAATAAGTGTATAAATAATTAATATTACTCATACGTCGGTGATGCCAGATAAAATTTAAGAAAAATCCCTCTGTTTAGTTAGAAAATTCCCTTTTTTCTCTTATTTTAGAAAAAAATGTCCCTCCATTTTTCCCTCCTCCTTAAAATGGCAATTTTTAACAAAAACTACAAATTTGTAGTCAAAAATGCATTAAAAATTACATAAATGTAGTTTTCGTTTGTAACTCAATAAAAAATTATACAAAAACTGTTTTAAACAAAGAACGAGAACACAGAAAATAACCATTTGCCAAATTAAGATTTCTATTTTTAAATGAGTGTGTATGTTAATATTGCATTTTTTGCTTCTTTATTTATCTTTTTGTCGTTTTTTGAGATACATTTTTACGAATTAAAAAATCCCTTTATTTTGACAAAAAATAAAATTCCCTCCCTTTTTCCCTTCAGGTAAAATTTGCCTTAAAAATTCCCTTAAAAAGGAAAAATTCCCTCCATCTGACATCACTGGGCTCAACGTAATTTTTTTTGGTAGTATATCTGTATCTCTTAAACTATTTCTCAGATCAAATTGAAATGTATGATAGAGTTGTAGAGGAAGACCTAAGATTTATGATTTTTTGAATTTTTTATATACTCGATATAGTCAACTTTGACACCCTGTTGCTTATTTTGTATTATCACAGGGTGACTACAGGAAGATTTTTCTGAAAGCTTAGGTCCTCCTATACAACTCTTTCATATATTTAAATTTGATCCGAGCAGTAGTTTAGGAAATACAAATTTACTACCAAAAAACTTGCGTTTATGTGTCCCCTCATTTAATGAAAAACGTTAATATGTAAAAACCAAAAAATATAGAAAACTTTATTTTTATTAGCAAAATAAAAATGAATTTTTATTGATATTTATAGGTTTAAAATATAGTTTTTAACCAAAACACTAAAAAAAAGATGAAAAGTCTTAATTCTGGTATTTCATTTAAAAATTTCCTTATAAATTAAAATCCTTTTTAAACCACTATCTCCTTAAATATCCTGATAATAACTTTAATGTAATATTTAAACCAAAATCAATAAATTATAAATAAAATGCATAAATTGCAATTGCTAAGTTATAAAATAAATAAAAAAAAATCTTAATGAAAATGTAAATTCAATTCACTTTGCTACATTTACCGATTATCAGACATTTGCCTTCAATCCTGTCAAAACCATAAATTTGTGAAATCATACGATAAAATTGTCTTGTGTTCTAGATTTTGTTTGTTTTTGTTTTTTTTTTGTTTGTTTTTGCTGATTCGTTAAAATCATTCAGCACATAATTTTGTAGTAAAATCTTAATTTTATGATTTTGTTGTTTTTGATACTTGGCATTAAAATGCATTTCGCTATTGAAATAATATGCAATTATTATATAAAAGGGTGAATGGGTGCTCTAATCCAAATGTTTATATAAATATGTATGTAGGTGTGTGTTTATGTGTATTGGCACGTAGGTATATTTATTTGAGTTTAATTAAATATTTGTGGTATCGTGTTTTGCATAAATTGTTGTATAATTTTGGTTTAAGTTTTATGGTTTAATTAATGATCTATAACAGGACTCATACTTTATTTATTGACACACATATACACAAGTGGTTGTATAAAACAAACATTGTTACTTAGGTATATATTAATATGCACTTATAATAAATATTTGTATGAGTGTGTGGTAGGGGTAAGAGTGAAATCTGAGAAATTAATTGATGACTTTGGTTAAATTCCATTTTCCATTTATCAAACTAAGTATTAGAAGAATTTTAATTATAAACTTGGTCATA
This sequence comes from Protophormia terraenovae, assembly GCA_951394005.1. NCBI lineage: Eukaryota > Metazoa > Arthropoda > Insecta > Diptera > Calliphoridae > Protophormia > Protophormia terraenovae. The sequence continues at coordinate 76,473,354 of OX596076.1, read as the reverse complement.
GTCAATTATGTGAAAGTTGTGTAAATATATTTGTATGTGTAAGATGTGACAGTAACACTAAGTATTTTTGTTATAAATATTTAAATAATTCTTAGTATAAAATAAACATAAAAGTTTATCAAGTAAGTGGCAATTAATATAAATAATTTATAAAAAAAAAAATTGAAACAATTTTTGGACCAAAATGCCTACTGATCGGTCTTTAATTATGACAGCGCATGGTAATAAGTCTGGATCTTTGAAACCATAACTGATTTAGATGAAACTTAGAACATCGATAGAGGCGGAGTTAGGCTTACAGAATATTGTTAGGTGGAGTGTGTAACTGGGACACAGGAGGCGCTATAGAGTGTCAAAGTTTATCAACTCAAGGGTGGACAACATATCGGCGCTTATAACTTTTACAAATATGAACCGTTTTTAAATATTTTTTAGTTTTGAATTATCCTAAAAAAAACATGCCTTCTCTTACAGATATGTGACTTTAAAAAATAAAACTCTCATTTAAGGCCTTGATTTTTTTTGCGATTTTGCCCCACAACTATTAAAATAAAATGTCTAATTTATTAAAAGTATGAAAAGTATGAAACGGACATCCTGTGTTTCTACTTTTTAGTCCATAACTTTTTTCTTTATTATTTTCAATCTCAAACAAACCTTATATAAGATAAATATTTGTGCCGAATTTTGTCCCCCTACTTTGTTCCGTTCGAGCCCTATCCTGCTTTCAACAGACGGACAGACGGACGGACATAGCTAGATCGACTCAGTATCTAACCAGGACCCTGAAAATATATACTTTATGGGGTCTTAAATGATTCCTTCGACATGTTATACACGGAATGACAAAATCAATATACCCCCCATCTTTTTGATGGTGAGTATAACAAACAAATGCAAATTATTTCATAAATGTGAGCCTGAATATTTTCTAAATTCTTATAGGTATCAAAATAATTTTTGCACATGTTATAAAATATTTAATGAAGAATTTATATACAATTTTACTTAAATTTTAATTAATTAAAATTAAAATTTGATTATTTCACTAAATATTTTTAAAGGTCAAAATTTTTTATTATTGAAAATATTTTTGGAAAATTGCCTCTTGTGACTTTGTCATAATTTTTTGCACCTTTAAGAATATATTGAGCTATCTAGTTTAATTTACAGAAGTATCAAATCAACAATCAATTTTTTTTACGGATTTAAAAATTTGAATTTTTCATCAATAATTGAACTTTTTTGACCACTGCTGGATATAAGGTGTACGTTCGGAACTTTTCAAAATAGCCTTTACATGTCTTTATAAGGTCCAGTCTTTCAGAAAATCCTAAAAAATAGTAAACTTTTTTAACAAAATTAAAAAAAAAGTAAATCCTAATATATATTATAAAAATGAGGTGTAAGTTTGTTTGTTTGTTTGTTTGTTTGTGCGTCAATCACGTCTAAACGACTGAACCGATTTTCACGAAATTTGACACACAGATAATACCAGTGCCAGAGGTGGTTATAGGCTATATAAGATTTCGATTGGATGCCACGCCCACATTTTACGCCCACTTTTTATAACTTCCAAACGGTTGGACCGATTTTCACGAAATTTGACACACAGATAGTATCAGTGCCGCTGATCATTATAGGCTATGTAAGATTTCGATTGGATGCCACGCCCACATTTTACGCCCACTTTTTATAACTCCCAAACGGCTGCACCGATTTTCACGAAATTTTACACACAGATAGTACCAGTACCGCTGATCATTATAGGCTATGTATGAACTGTGTTGGATGCCACGCCCACATTTTACGCCCACTTTTTATAACTCTTAAATGGTTGTACCGATTTTCACGAAATTTGACACACAGATAGTATCAGGGCCACTGATCATTATAGGCTATGTATGAACTGTGTTGGATGCCACGCCCACATTTTACGCCCACTTTTTATAACTCTTAAAAGGTTGTACCGATTTTCACGAAATTTGACACACAGATAGTATCATTTCCGGTGGTCATTATAGGCTATGTATAAACTTGGTTGGATGCCACGTCCACATTTTACGCCCACTTTTTAAAACTCTTAAACTGTTACACCTATGTTCACCAAATTTGACACACAGATAGTACCATTACCGCTGGACATTATAGGCTATGTATGAACTGGGTTGTATGCCACGCCCACTTTTTATAACTCTCAAACGCCTGTACCGATTTTTAAGAAATTTAACACACAGATAGCACCATTAACGGTGGTCGTTTAAGGCTATGTAAGAACTGGGTTCACGCCCATATTTTACGCCCACTTTTTAAAACCCCTAAACAGTAGCAATTGTTTTATATTCCCTATTAGGGGGTAGCGAAGCGCACCGGGTTACGCTCGTATATAATAAAATTACTTTTTAGGCAAAAAATTTTAATTTTTGTGAACTGAAATTTTAATTATTATTATTATGGTATTATCTTTCTTTACGATAATTAAAAAATGTAAAAATGTATTTGAATTTGGTTCATATTTGCAAAAACTATAAGCCCCGATAGGTTTTCTACCCTCGAGGTGGTCTACTTTGGCCCACTGTAGCGCCGTCCGTGCTCCAGCTACGCACTCCCGTCAACAATATTCTGAAAGCCTAATTCCTCATTTATCGATATTCATCCAAATCCGTTCAGTGGTTTTAAAGATCCAGTCTTATTACACTTTACTTTGCATTTGGCTCCAATGTACAGTGTTTTACTTATTTTTTACTAATAAATTGCCCTACAAAAATTATGTTTTTCTTTTTATACCCTTCACCAAAGGTGTAAAGGGTATATATAAGTTTGTCATTCCGTTTGTAATTCCCACAATTTTCGTCGGAGAGCAAAAAAGTTTACATTTTCGGGATCCTTGTAAGTAATGATGACGATAGGACCATGTCCGTCCGTCCGTCCGTCCCTGTGTCGGTTGAAATGGCGTTTATGAAGCCCACCGATAACTGACATATATAATATATATATCAAACGATCGGAAATGCTTTCGAGAATTTTGCTATTGGAATTCAGCAAGATCGATTCATACATTGCGGAGATATGTTAAAAAAACGGTTTTTAGAACCGGTTTTCCAGTTTCTGAAGCCTCTGTATATACTAGGGACTTCGTTTTTACAAAGAAGTCTCGGACATTTTTTTCTAAATTTTTGTTCTGAAAAAATGAAATAAATCGGTTCAATAATAACTGAGATATCGGACAAAACGCATTTTTTATTTTTTGAAGCCCTGGTTTAAGCTATAGATTTTTATTTTTATACAGATCAGTCACAAATATTTTTATAAAATTTCGGTTTTTTGAATCAGCAGGATCGGTTTATAAATGGCGGAGATATGCTTTAAAAACCGGCTTTTGGAACCGGTTTTTCAGTTTCTGAAGCCTCTGCATATACCAGGGGCTTCGAATTTTTAAAGGGGGCTCGGAAATTATTTTCTGAATTTTTGTTCTGAAAAAATGAAATAAATCGGTTCAGTAATAACTGAGATATCGGGGAAAACGAATTTTTTATTTTTGGAGCCCTTGTTCAAGCTACAGATTTTTATTTTTATATAGATCAGTCATAAATGTTTTTACAAAATTTCGTTTTTTTTAATAAACCAAATTCGTTCATAATCAACAGAGTTATGGCCCAAAAACAAATCTGTTAAGAATATAAATACACACACAAACATGTATATTAAGCATTGTAATGACTATTAGTGACGTTTTTTGTATAGGCAAGCAGTTTAGTTAGAAACAGCAGTAATATAATGAATAACAGTGTTGTTGTTGTTCTTTGTATATGCAGTCAGTTTGTATATACACACATAAAAAAATAAATAAATATGGAATTGTTGTTGTTTATTTTTTAAAAGCAAAGCCTGCTATGACTGTTTTTTTTTTTTCATATTCAAATTTTCGTAGTTTGAAAAAAAATTAGATTTATATATGTGAAAATATGAAAGCATACGTTAAGGCGAAAATTTTATTATTTGTCGGTAATATGGTAATATGATGTCGATAAGATAGTAAGATGGTAATATGGTAATATGGTGAAGGGTATCAAAGAATCGGCACAGCCGAATCTTTTTTCAATTTCATTTTAAATAAGAAAATTAAATCCTTCGAGCCGGATTTGAACCAGCGACCTATGGATATCTGTTGTTCTTAATTTGAAGATAACACTACAGTCCACCGCTCTACCAACTGAGCTATCGAAGGCTTAATAATACATATGTCATACTATAATCTTTAAAAAAACTTCAAAGACTTTTAAATAGTGAAAATATTTATAAGATGCAAAAGTGCATTAGAAGATTAAATGAAAGCGACTATTTTTTTTTGCTACGTAAGTATTATCTAAAAATTAATGTTGTTTTAAAATTAAATATTTATTTAAAAAATTAATTAAACTACAATTTAATATTTTAAAGATGATCAATCAAAAAATGTTCACATAGTTAGTGGTAAATTGTTGTGTATGTGCAAAAGCATGTATGTATGATGATGTGTGTGTAAGTGGTATTTTTGTTGTTTAACCAAAAACAACCAACCAACTTTTCAGCGGAAACGGAAGTGTAAATTATGAAACTGTATTGTTTTACACAACTATAAAAAATGCATGTATAGTATATAAATTATACTGCTGCAAATTTATAAGGGGATATTAGTTTAAATGCAAAAATACATTTTTAAAAGTCTTTTGTCATTTTAATTTATACTCTTAATTTTTTATATTATTGCCCTAAAGTTGACGGTAATGATAATAATATCTAATATTTCCCATTAATAAGGTATGAGTATATTTCACCATAATTCGAGAACGGTTTGTCTGGTTAAGATAAGTAGAACACCAGAAAATGTGGAATAAAATTGCCTTTAAGTCATCAACATTATTTTTTCATCTGCCAATAGTTTTGGATTTTTTTTTCTTTTTAAGAAATTAGTTTTGGAACAATTTGTTTTTTAAGCAAAATTTAATAATTAAAAGTTCTTTTCAAAAATGAAAGTTTTATTTTTTTTTAATTAATCATATAGCCAGTAAAGCTACGAATATAATAAAATAGAGACTATTTAATTTGATGCAAAAATTTAATTTTATTCACAATTAATTAAACACATCTAGTATATGAATAATTTAACGTATACTTAACATTACGTATGTTAAATATTATATATATTATTTTACATAAAATTTTTACTATAAGCGTGCAGTTAATTGTGAACAATTTTGTAATTTTGTATGAGAAATTGATATTTTTCGCCACTAATATCCAAATAACTCAGATAGTATTGAGTGGATAAAAAATATTATTAAAATAAATTAAAGGTAATTTTAGAAAATATATAAGTAGTCATATCCACACGGATCCAAATTTTCAGTGTGAGGAAGATATTAATGAATGCGTCAATGACTTTACATCATTACTTACTTCAGCAATGGAATATTCTAATAGTCAAACTTTTATAAAGGATGATAAGATTACTTCCAATTAGGGTGATCGATTATTCGACTTTTTTGAGAAACTGGTTTTCGAATAGTTCGAATAGTTGGTATTTTAAAAAAACCGGTTGCACTTTTTGAAATTCAGAAAAAACCGGTTAACCGGTTTTTTGTAGAAGTTAATATTTATATCAAGACTACATTTCTTTAAAAAAATCAATTCTTATAATTAAATTAAAATTTAGGGAAAATAATATAATAATGAAAATATGCACAAACAAATCCGAAAATTAAAAGAAAAAAATATGAACAACATTTAGACACCTTCCTCTCCCTAATCGAAGTCAATTATTTGAAGCCGTTCAAATTTATTGGAATTATATTGATTAAAGTTTTAAATTCGTAAACCTTTCAAAATAAAAAAATCGTCGTAAATGCGCTCCATGGCCGAAATACAGAATCAGTTTTTAATAGGATTTGGAGAGCAAACAATAAATATAGCAACTCAAAAGTTCTTAATATCAAAACAGACTTTTTGGTCCCTGATAGAAACCTCTGGCACTGTTAGAATTTTTTGAACGAATAGTTTTATAAGTATGCCGATTTTTAGTTTCTTACGTCGTCTGGGAGCTTCAGAAAGCTCTGGAAAGGAAACATTGCTTAGGAAAGATATATTTAAATCCATATATATATATATATATATATATATATATAGATCCACGTATTTTCGCTCCCTGATAGAGATTTCAAAATCTGGCTCCGTTAGGATTTGTAGGACGAATAGGGTTATAATTAAGCTGAATTTTAATCTTCTATGTCTTCTGGGAGCTTTAGAAAGCTCTGGAAAGAGAAAAAATTCTTAGAAAAAGACACATAATCCTCTTATATCCGCTCCCTGATAAAAATTTTAAAATATGGCTCCATTAGGATTTGTTGGGCAAAAGGTTTTATAATTAAGCCGAATTTTAATTTTCTACGTCGTTTGGTAGCTTCAGAAAGCTCTGGAAAGAGAAAAAATGCTAAGCAAATTATATATCTAGATGACTAGAAGATAATTATGTTTCAAAATTGTAGAAAAAATCATATAAATTTTAGTTAGCATAAACAGAAACCATGGCTTAATATGGAGATAGTATATTAATTAAGTCTCAATTGAAACGATTCTGCAGGTGAAACTTTTTTAACACAACACCTTTAAAAAATAAAGGAAATATTGGATCAAAAAAATTAAATTGGGTCATACAGGATAATTATATAGTATTTGTTTAATATTACAGAATAAATTCCAATTTAGACTTAAACTATATTTTAAAACATAAGAAATCAGTCTTTATGAATATTTAAAAAATTATTCCTAAATTTTTAAATATCACTATCACTATTTAGTACATGTTTTCTGAAATAAAATGCTATTTTTAAAACCGGTTTTTTGTGTTTAAAAAAACCGGTCTATTCGACATTCGAAAAATGAACATTTTGAAAAAACCGACAGCACATTGTCTGAAAAAACTTCCAATACAGAAATTGAAAAACTTCTCCTTGAAAAAAGAAAACTCAGAAGAGAATGGCAACAAACTAGATCACCAGCTGCAAAGCTGAGGCTGTTCATAGCAAGCAAAAAACTAAAAAGAACCCTTCAATTAGAAGAGGATCGCCAAAATAGAAAACATATTGAAAGCAAACATTTTTTTAAGACGAAAGGACAGACTGACAGACGTTTTTGTTTCATGTTAACTTAATACAAAATAAAAGTTATAAAATCGAATTTTTAAATATTTTGAATACTAACCAACAATATCTATAACTTTAAAATTTAACATACCTTTTAATTTTGAGAATTTTTTAAGTTAAGTGTAATAATATGCCAAATATAAGAAACTAATTTTCAGATAACTTTTTTTTAACATGAAATGACAGACTGACAAACATTTTTGTTTCATGTTAACTTCAAATTTAATTAAAATTATTTAATTGTATTTTTATGCATTTTGAATATTAACCAACAATATCTATTACTTTGTGTGATAATGCGCCAAATATAAGAAATAACTTTTCAAACATTTTTTTAAGAAGAAAAGACAGAATGACAGATATGTTTGTTTCATGTAAACTTAATACTAAATTAAAATTATACAATCGTATTTTTAAGCATTTTAAATATTAACCAACAATATCTATAAATAATTTTCCAAAATTATTTTATAAATTTAAAATAAATGTCAAAGAATTTTTTACAAAAAAATAAAAATTTGTTCACATTTTATGCTAAAATTAATCATATTAAACCGTTTTTAAAAAAAAATGTCAATTTTCGTCAAGTTTTAAATTTGTTCGGCCAGTTTCGGCCTAGGAATTTTTTATAAGAAATAAAGTTTTTCTCAATTTGTATGCTGAAATTATTGATATTAAACCATTTTATAACATTTCTTTAGTTTCGTTGAGTTTTGAAAAATTTCGGCCAGTTTCGCTTAAGTAATTTTTTATAAAAAAAAAAAAATTGCATTTTTGCAATATTTGCTTTATAAATAATAAAGATAAAGTATATTTGGAAATTTTTTGAACTTTTGTTGTGTTTTAATAAACATATCAATTTTTCAATATGGAAGGCAGCGAAGGATATTAAACCACCAGAGGCACAAAGTCATTTAAGGAAGGCTGACGGTACCTGGGCCCGTAGTGCAGAAGATAAGGCAAATTTATTTGCATGCTACTTAAGCACAGTCTTTCAACCCAATCCCCAAACAAATGATTTTGTATTGGGAGAGACACTTGACACTACACCAAATTATGATGACATAATTGTTGTTAGTCCAGAGGACATTAATACAATCATTAAAGAAAAAATAAATGTTAGAAAATCACCTGGATATGATTCAATAACACCATCAATGATTAAAAACCTACCGAATGAGGCAATAATTGTGCTATTAATCATTTTCAACGCGATCTTAAAACTAGGAGTCTTTCCAAAAATTTGGAAAACTTCTCTGATTAAAATTATACCAAAGCCAGGAAAAGATTCTACTATAGCATCTTCATATAGACCCATTAGCTTACTTTCATGCTTTTCGAATATGTTCGAAAATGTATTTCAAAAGAAAATCCTACCATTCTTGAACGATGGAAATATCGTCCCAGTTCACCAGTTTGGTTTTCGTGAAAAACACGGAACCATAGAACAAGTGAATCGTCTAACTGGAGAGATAAGGAAATGTTTCGAATTAAAGAAGTATTGTTCAGCTATTTTCTTAAATCTCGCACAGGCATTAGACAAAGTTTGGCACAAGGGCCTAATCTATAAAATTAAATGTTTACTACCACCATGTACCCACAAATTGCTGGAGTCCTATCTATCTGATCGTATATTTAAGGTAAAATATAATGACTTTGTGACAGAAAAATTTGAAATAAAGGCCGTTGTGCCGGAGGAAGTGTCCTTGGACGTACCCTATATCTAATTTACACCTCTGATTTGCCTATATGTGATGAACTGAATATTTCAAAGTTTGCTGATGACACTGCAATACTTAGTTCTCATGAAAACCCACAAATAGCATCTAGCCAACTAGATATTTACCTCCTACGTGTGGAGACATGGTTGAAAAACTGGCATATTCGCGTAAATGAAGTGAAAAGTAAACATGTTACATTCATCCTAAGAAGAAGAAACTGTCCTCCAGTTACACTTAATGATATAAATATAGCTCAGTCAGATCATGTTACATACCTTGGTATTCACTTAGATAGGCGACTAACTTCGCGTCGTCATATAGAAGCCAAGAGACTTCATATGAAGTTAAAAGCTGGTTGATTAACAGTCATTCAAAACTAAGTCTTGACAATAAAGTTATCCTGTATAAAACCGTTTTAAAGCCAATTTGGACATACGGAATCCAACTATGGGGAACAGCCAGTTATATTATACAGAGGGCCCAATCAAAGATTCTTAGGACCATGACGGGTGCACCATGGTACATAAGAAATGAGAATATCCATAGGGACTTAGAAATACCATTTGTAAGAGACGAGTTTAGGAAGCTCAGTGAAAAATACACACTTAAACTACAGACTCACCCCAACCCACTCGCAAGATTTCTTGCTGAAGTTCAGTCTGTTACAAGGCTTCGTAGAGCCGACTTTCCACCCCGTTAATAGCAGGACCATGGAATAACCAATGATCTCGATAGAAATCGAATAGTATTTAATATTTAGTTTTTAAGATTTTAATACATATTGTGAGGTCTAAAATAAGACAGATTCAATATACAAATAAAACGTAATAAAAAAAAAATAATAAAAAAATTTAGTCGGCATTTTATTTATATAAATTGGACAACACGTTCTCGAATTATATTAGTGTGAACGCCTAATAAGGGGTCATATAGGATAATGATAGACATTTGTAGATTTTAAATGTTTTCCTCAGACAGACAGACAGACAGACAGATGGATAGATAGATAGATAGATAGATAGATAGATAGATAGATAGATAGATAAATAGATAGATAAATAAATAGATAGATAGATAGATAGATAGATAGATAGATAGATAGATAGATAGATAGATAGATAGATAGATAGATAGATAGATAGATAGATAGATAGATAGATAGATAGATAGATAGATAGATAGATAGATAGATAGGTAGAAAGATAGATAGATAGATAGATAGATAGATAGATAGATAGATAGATAGATAGATAGATAGATAGATAGATAGATAGATAGATAGATAGATAGATAGATAGATATATAGATAGATAGATAGATAGATAGATAGATAGATAGATAGACAGACAGACAGACAGACAGACAGACAGACAGACAGACAGACAGACAGACAGACAGATGATAGATAGAAAGAAAGAAAGAAAGAAAGAAAGAAAGAAAGATATAGAAACGTACACAACCAAAACCATTTCAGAATATCAATATCACATTATTTGTTATTAGTTTGATAGTATATTTAGTGAACAAATTTGCCGTTGTACTTCATTTTGAAAAATAATATATGGCAACAATGGTAACGAGTAACAGGTAATACTAATAAGAAATTGATTGAAAATTTCTCTGTGACAATAAGTGATGTATTCCTTGAGTACGTTATTAATATTACTCATACGGTATAAAAAACATAAAACTATCATAGAAATATGAAAAACTATTTTTTTGTGTGAAAATAGTTACAATTCTCAATTCATTTTTGTGAAATTTTATACACTATTGAGACATTAGAATAATATTTTGGAAGTTGTTCAAAATTCTCAACACTTTCATTGAATATCAAGTAGCTAATGTCCTGAATTAATTATTTCAAATTAGTTCTTTTGAGCAATTTATAAAAATAACTATTTATAATCAAAATAAATCTCTCAAGTATAGAAAAAAAATTATTTTTGTAAATTTTTTAATGAAGCAGTGCATTTTAAATGCACTTTATCATCGTTGAAAAATGTTAATACCAAAATGTCAGTCTTTCATAACATGCTGTACAGTAATATGAATCCTATAAAAACTACATGTTAAATTCATTGATGTTTCACCAAAATTGCAACTAGTTCGGGTCCATTAGTATTTGTGAATTTTTTAATGAATAGTAAGTATGCTCTTTTTTTTGCTGCGATGTTTTGATGTGAAAAACTGTATGAAGTATTTGCTTTCAAATAATTTTGGACTAGTCTAATAAACTTCATATGCGTGTGTGTCTATAGTATGTATACATCCACGAAACCTGAATCAACATCATACTTAATGATAAATATGAAATACGAAGAAAAACTTCAAAGTTCTCTCAAAATTTTGGAGATAATTGTTTTCTTCTCTGAAGAAAGATGTTACCTTGTTTCTGTTTAACGTTAAATAAGGGTTAATAAAATGAAACAAAAAATTTTGGGAGTAATTCTTCAATTGGGTAATTTTTTTTAGTATTTATAAGAATCAAATTTTGAATAAATTTGGAAAATTTGCAAAAAAAAAAAGATAAATTTTGAATTTTTGGTGGAATTTAGAATTTTTGCTGAAACTTTTTTTTGTGAAATTTTAAGTTTTAGTGAAATTTTCGAATTTTTCTGAAATTTTCCTAAAAGTATAAAAGACAAATTCTTCTCGCAAGATATGTTTGAGTCTGCTGATAATAAAGTGCAACATATTTACTTTCTATTTAATTACACCATTGTATTCTTTTAGAATAGAACACAAAAAAGTGTAAAAGGCAGACTAAAGGCAACATTTTAGTATCTTTATTAATGATTTTTTAAAATCTAATATTTCTATTTTCGTTTATGTTGAACTTTATCTTCTTTATAACTACAATTATAAAATTATTATGAAAATTATATTATTTATTTTGTTGATTAATTTTTATTGTAATTTTCATCCTACCCTTATACTATTGTTATAAACAGACTGACTTAAAAACACAAAAAATTTAATACATCCTAATAGTTAAACATTATTTATATTTAAAAATGCACTGTGGAACTTTTTGGAGTAATGTATGCTAAATATATGATGCATCAAGAAATTTTGACAAGTGCCAATAAATAAAAAAAATTCGGTTTGAGAATTTATTTTGCACAATACACAGAAAAAAAAAAAAATAATAATAATTTTAATCACCAAAATGATTCACTTAAATAAATATTTAAATTTGCACCTCTTACCAAAATTATTATATCAGTTACTAATAATTGTCAAAACTAAAAAAAAAAAATCCAATTAAAGATTTTAATAAAAATAATTAAAAAATTCATTAATTTAAAACAATGTCTTTATTAATTTGAAACAATGTCTTTAATATTAATCAAATCGATGATTGAATGAAACAGTATTTTATTTTTATATTTATTTTCAAATATTATAAAATATAAAATATTTATATTATTTTATATAAAATTAATTATTTTCAACATTATTTAATTAAATTTTAATAAAAAATCTCATAAAAGACTTAATTAAAAAACGTTAGGTAATGATATTAATATGAAGACAAAAAAATTATTTAACTCCGTTTGCAAATTGTATAAATTTACTTTCTGAATCCCAAGAAACGCAAAAAGGATTCCAAATAACGATGTTCGTTGTTTATCCAATTTTTGATGACAACAAATATTAAATAAAAAAAGTTATATCTCATTGCATATCCTATTGGTTGAAGCTAAATGAATGGCGCCGAGAATAATACTTATTTAGTCATATTTTTTTTGAATAAAGAGTGAGATCGAAAAGACCTTAACACACGTTTTGCTTATATACTTCTTTGGGAACCAATATTAAATCTTCCTAATCTATTTTTCTTTGAAAAATATGTCAATTATTATTTTTAATTACAAACATGTTTATTTGTTGTAAGTTTAATCAAAATGAGTGACGAAAAAGAAGTAAGTGCTAAAATTAAAAATTTTCAAAAAATTCAAATTAGTCCTACAAAAAAGTGGTCAAAGAATTAAAGGTTTGTCGTCAAACTGTTTCTAATGTTATTAAACAGTATCAGGAAAATTTAGCCGTTGAAAGGAAATCTGGTTTAGAATGAAAAAAAGGTACACATGATATTGGGAAGGCCAAGAAAATTGAAAGCATATTAAAAAGAGCTCCAAACACATCTGGTAGAAAAGCAGCCCGGTTAGCTCAGTCGTCTAACTATTTAGTGCGAAAAGTTAAAGCCAATGAAGGCTTAAAAACATACAATGTCTAAAATGTTACAGACAGGAATGCTGCAAAAAGCCATGAATAGGGCACGCAAATTAAAATCAAATTTCTTACAAAAATACTCATGCTGTATAAAGAATAACGAAACGTATTTACTGTCAGATTTTTCGCAGCTTTCGGGTCAAAATTTGTGTGTTGATAATGCTGTAGGAAATATTTAAGATAAGTTTAGGAACCAAAAGCAGACAAAATTTCCTATAAATACCGAAATATATATTAAAGAATATTTGCAAAAAAAGTCTTCTTTCTTTCATAAAAGAGCACATTGTGTCCACATATTCTTGGCCCGATTTGGCACTATTGAAGACTTAAGAAAAGGTGGATTTTGAAAAGTTTTTTGGAAATTTGATCCTTGTAAGAAACTTTAACTGAAGCTAAAATTTGACTACAATTGGGGGTAAAAATAATCTCAAATAATACCACATATTTCCAATTGAAGTTAAAAAGGAACTATGATTAAAGGAAAGATTGGTAACAATAAATATATTTAAAATTTAACTTAGTTGGAGTTCACATATAGCTAATTTTCTTGCCGCAATTCTGAATTCGTAAGCGAGAGAGGTAAAGAGAATGTAGAAGTTTAGTATTCACTTCTTCTTTTTCTCTTATAAACACACAATTACGGCAAGTAAAATTGCTGTGTGTGAACCCCGACTTAAGAACGAACTATAATTGAAGCTTAAATATGACTTATTTAAAAAAAACTCTAATTGACAATTACATAGAACTTAATAAGAAATTCTGATTAGTTTGATAGAAAATAGAGAAGATCTTTTAAAGCTAAAAATTCGACTTGATAAGATACTCTAATTATTGTTAACAACTTTCAGTTGTTTTTATGCAAATGACCTACAGTTACTTTTCTCCGTTAAAAGAAATAATATTGTAGGATATTTTGCTGAAATTCAAAGATCTTTAAAAATAATTATAAACTGATGTGATAGCAATTTTATTTTTCTCAATATAGTGAAGTCAAAGGCAATGGTATTCAATGAACACGGAGCTAATATACCTAAAATTAAAATACGCAATCAGGAAATTAATTACCTTTGTTATATGAGGACACTAGGCTTTTTAATAGATAATAAACTAACATTTGATTACCATATCAATTACATTTTTTCTCATTTATCATTTAGATTAGGTGTACTTTACAATGATCATTACTGTTTGTCCTTTAAGATTCGCAAATTGGTAGCACACGCAACATTAATGCCAATTATTTCTTATAGACTCGAGGTATATTCCTGTACAAGTGATCATGTGTTAGTGATCATGTTTATGCTTATACAATAGACTTTTCAGGATGTTCTTTCCTTGATTACGTTAAAGTAAGGTTGATGTTACTTTTTTATAAAACTTTAAAGTTTGGATCACCAGGTTATATTACCTGTCGTTTTGTATTTGGAAACTCATCTAGGTAACGAGGGTTGACATGTCCGTGATTCAATTCTCTGATGATGTAATGATCATACGTTGCACAGTGTCCCGCTTCAAAAATAAAAAGGAAATAAATCTGGAATTTCCAAACAGCTACTCCGATTTTAATGTGATTTTAAATCGAATCTGGATCGTTTTAAATTTTTTAAATACCCGAGGTGTTCAACTTTAGGACCAGCCCCCGTTATGCTTATGACGTCCAAAATGCAATTTCATTACAGTGTTTATAATGTTTGATATTTATTGTTTTGGGAAACAGTCCATTGCTTTATTTTAGACTATGTAATACCCGGTTCGCTTCGCAATATGTTTCGTGGTGTAAATTTTTTTTGGTAAATTGGAAAATCATTTAGTTCTTTAAATATTCCCAATTTATATTCATTCTATGTGGGAGCTTTCATTTGCCCCAAGTATAATCTGGCTACTCCTGCGCCTATCCTTCCTGCTATTTATCTTACCACCACATTGGCTTTATCCATTTTTGTCCCCTAAACGTTAAAGGTAAAATATGTATGTTTCAACATTCAAGTCGTTCAAAAATCCCTTCTTTTTTATAGGGAATATACCGGAGGTGTCATAAATAAGTAAACAAACTCATCATTTCTGTTTCGCTTCAAAAAACGGAAAATGTAACGGTAATATGCTGAAATTTTTTCGATCTCATTTCTAATAGTGCACCAATTCTAATGTCATTCTACTCTATTTTTGCAACATCTAAATCTTTTGTTTTTCCTAGACATAAATCTGTTTGAATTTGATACCTAAAGACATACCAATTTTTTTGATATCTATGTTGCTGATTTTTTAAAAATTTTAGCCCATTGTGCTGAGGCAATAATACTACAAACTATAACGAAATTACAAAAACAAATAATGATATATCGTTTTATTGTACTATAAGTAAATTAAGTGAAATTACCTGTAAATGTAACTATGTATGTGTGTGTGCATATGTGACTTATTAATTGTTATATTTTATTTTAGAGCAGCACATCCTTCCTCATTTTATATTATTTCCTGTTTTTTACATTAAAAAATAGCAAATTAAATAATTGTTGAACTTATTGTAGCTGTTTTTATTAGCAGCAGCAGCAATAATGAAAAAGTGTTAAATGAGCAATAAAATTAAAAAAAAAAAAAAATAAAGAAAAACTTTATGTGGTGAAATGGCCAACAACAGGTGTTTTGTTAAACAAAGTTTTTTGTTTTGTATTTTATAATTGAAACAATATTTATGTTGCTTTTTATATTATTTTTGACATTTTCACACATAAGACTTAAGTACTTTGAACATAAAGTACTTATATAGAGGAAGGCCCCATATAAAGTGAATTATTTGCTAGAAATTATATTTTAAAGCAAACTATATTTTGATTTTTTGCTTTTGGGAGCTTTCTCCATGTAAAAGTTGTACAAAAGATTTAAGAATTCTTTCGTTTGTAATATTTTCAGAAAATTGTTTTTAAACTCCATTTTTTTCGTTGAACAGAATAATGTGTGTTATTTTTTAACTGAGGTTTTTTTAAAGTACTCAAGGTATGTATTTAAAATTTATAGTATTTTTTCATTCTAGAAAATTAAAGGCTTAAAAGAAGTATTTTAAAATTTAGTACAGACATAATATTATGATTTTTATGATGAAAATAGAGCTTGAACACTAAAAAAATATTAAAAATTAACTTTTTCAAGTAAGTATTGATTTACTCTATTATCCATATTATTTTTAGAAAATCATACATTTAATGATTTGAATATTTTTGTATTTTAGTTTAAAGCTTCATACAAGTGATATTTAAGTGTTCTTTCAAAGTTTTTAATACGTATATATTTTTTAAAATATATGTTATTGTGTCTATTAATATTTATTTTCTCTATTTCTGTCACAAACTCTTACAACAACTTAACAATATCATCTAAAACACCAATTTTACGCATACTAATATAAAAACTACCATCAACTGTAAAGCAAAACTTTTACTTTTCAAAAAAGTTATTCAATAAATTTGTTAATGAACTATAAATTTTAAAATATTTTCTGTCCATAATGGAATTTCAATATTAAAATTTAAATTAAAAGCAATAGCTTTTATGTTTTTTCAGTTTTCATTTTTTTCACACGCAGAGGAAGAATGTTTAATTTTCATTTTAGTTTTTATTTTTTAATAACAAACAAAGAAAAAAAAAAAAGTTTTTTATTTAATAGTTTTTTTTTGCATATTACAGGATACTAAATGAAAATAAATTTTTAGTATTCACAAACAAACCTAGACATCATTTGTTTGGTCGTAAATTCAATAAAAATAAATGAACGAAAAAAAAAAAAAACAAAAAAAAAGTTTTGCCAACATTTATTAACACATTGAAAATGAAAATATGATAGAAATATTTGTAAATAACATAGTAAACTATATAAACAGTAGGGTGATCGATACGGTTTTCCAACCGGTTTTTAAACCGGTTTTTTCTGTCAATGTGCTGTCGGTTTTTTCAAAATGTTCATTTTTCGTTTTTAAACACAAAAAACCGGTTTTAAAAATAGCTTTTTATTTCAAAAAACATGTACTAAATACTGATATTTGAATCGAAATTTATGAATATTTTTTAGAGTATTATTTGTAATGTTTTAAAAATATAGTTTAAGGTTAAAACGAAATTAACTATTGTAATATTAAATAAATAAATTGGTAATAATTACTTCAATTGTAACACCTGTAATATTTTTACACAATTTGAAGGTTTTAGTCTTTTTTTTATTCAATATTTTCTTCATTTTTCAAAGATTTTGTTTTAAAAAAGTTTCTCCTACAGAAAAGTTTCAGTAAAATTGATTCTGGCTCTTATCATATTAACCCCTGGTTTATGTTTTGTTCGTTTTGATGATTATTTTCTTAAAATTTTTATATTATATTATTCGTTCGTTCATATGCTTTGTAACACCCAAAAATATTGGTTTAAGACCCACCTTAATTTGTACCAATCGTCTTTAAGTCGATTTGATGATGTTCGTCCGTCCGTCTGTATGTTCATAAAAAATAATTAATTAATTAAAATACAGGTCACAATTTTGAACATGTATTAAATTTGAAATTTGGCACACAGGTTTCTTATAGTCTAAGAACGAAGCGGGTTGAAATTGGTTATGATCGTTCCATTATTTGAACTTGCGCCATGCAAATATCCTCCCGGAAAAGGACTTTAGCGATCATAAATCCCTTAAATGTAGTAAGAATTTTTTTTTTACAAATGTAAGTTCCATATAAGTTAAAATCTGTGTTCCGAATTTCATGAAGATCGGTCCGTAATTGAACATAGTATTATCCCACAATTCCACAGGTTTAGAAGACACTTTCCCGAATTTGGTGCACATAATTGAGTAGGGTATTGTCGGACTTGACCGACTATTTCTTTCTCGTACTTATTGGATTAATAGTTATTTCCAAAAATAATTATGTGTAACATATTTTAACTTGAACATCATAATATTTATTGATTTTTCTTTAAGAAATGTAGTCTTTTGGTAGAAATATTAACTTCCGGTTTTTTCTGAATTTAAAAAAGTGCAACCGGTTTTTTCAAAATACCAACTATTCGAACTATTCGAAAACCGGTTTCTCCAAAAAGTCGAATAATCGATCACCCTAATAAATAGAAATATATGAAATTGAAATGAGTGTAAAAGTAATAAATATTAAAGTGTATAAATTGTTATATAGAAAATTCTTTTTAATTTTTAGGGTTAAAAAAAATAACTCAATGCACAGTGGTAAATTCCGATAAAAAATCAATAACTCTATTATTTTTCAACGTAAATAATTTAAATTGTATATATTGATTGATTGGGGGTGGTGACCTTTTATGAACTTTAGAAGATTTATGTAAAATTCATATTTAATATATATCAAAAAAATTTACATAGTTATAAGCTCTCTAATGATATATGTTGGGTAATACTAGGTTAAGGAGAAGACGACACACAGTACTTTGATTCCATACAACGATGGGACAAAAATAAAGGAGTTGTCGTAACAAATTAAACTTGGTACGCATATTACTTTAGGGGTAGCATGAATAAATACGAAGTTTTGAACAAATCGATATTTTGAAGTTAAAAAACTATTTTTTTTTTAAATACTGGTCTGAACTTTATCAAAATTTGTGGCAGCCATTAAAAATAGCTTGTTTATAAGTCTGCGGCTCATCTCGAATAAAAAAAAATATATATATATTTTTAGTTTTTTTGGGCGGGGTCTGTGCAGCCCTCAACCGAATACAAAATTTGGGATAGTGATTGATACTTGTTGTAATTGTGCGTATTTTGAGCTATATCCCGTTGATATGTCCGAAATAGTCAACGTAGTAGATAGTCTCAAAGTTTGTAAAGCAAGAGCGGAAATTTTTAAAAAAGTCAGTTTTTCGCGAGGCACATTCACAGTTTCATGTTAAACGGTATGGATTACTGCGTGAACTTAGTTTTTTTTTTATTTTAAATTCATTAAATTTATTAAAAATAAATTTAATACAAGAATTTTATATATTTTTGTATTTTTATATAAACAATTGCAATTTAAACAAATATTGGATATATAGGTATAAGAATGGCGATAAATATACAGCTGTGTGCAAAAAAATAGTAGCACTACAACATATTTTGTAGTTTCTGTTGCAGCTCAATGCCTAGAAAAGGAATTCAAAACAATTTGTTTATATTTTGCTCTTAAAAAATTTTAAAATTGGTGGCGGCAAGTACTGTATTCCTAGCACCCGTACCTTATTGGTAAAAATATTTTCTGAAGGTAAAACATACAAATTTCTCCAAAAATTTTGTGGAATGTTCTCCCGCAGTTATTAAAAATTTAAAAAAAATATAATCCAAACCAATAAACACGAACTCGCATGTAAAAAAACGTCTAAGTGACTTTACTAAAAAAAAAGCTAACCATTCGCTTTTTGTGACGTCCACTAAGGCAAAAGAGGACTTAGAGCTGAAAGTTGATGCGTCAACTATTTTTTGACATCTCCAAAAAGAAAATCTGTAAGGAAAGTTCCATTACTAAACTGCAGACAGGTACGCAATCGCCCTTATTTCGCGATAATTTACTCCGACTGGCCGCAAACGAAATGGCGCACATTCTCTGCACAAATGCGTCCAAAGTAGTTCTTTTTGGTACATATGGGACGCATGGGACAAGAATATATGTGACGTGACCAAATAACAAATAATATGATACAAAATATATTCAAGTCCGTCAAGCACTATGTTGGGAAAATCAACATTTGGGGATGTTCTTTATATCAATGTAAACAGTTTGTATAAGAGGTACCATGGATGCCCCAATGTATGTGGAAATAGTAAGAACAGTCATGTTGTCTTATTCAGAGAAGAATATGCGACTCAAATGGGTGTTTTAGCAGGAAAATTTTCCTAAGAAACGAGTAAATTGTCAAAAAAAAAAAAAAAAAAAAAATGGTTTTCCGAAAATAAAAGTGATGTTTTGGAGTGATGGACTGAGTCTTCATATCTGATCTACATTGAAAATCTTTGGGAAGATGTCAAAGATGCTCTTTTTAAAAAGAAACTGGGAAATTTGCAGGAATTGTGGACTCCAGTGCAGTCAGCTTGGAAAAATATTCCCATTGAGAGGACCAGGGGTTATTAATATATTCAGTGCCCGCTGCGCCGCTCAAAGGACCAATAAGGATTACTCCACAAAATATTAATGTGTACAAACAAAGTATGCCAAAAAAAGAAAATCTTATTCAGACAGTTTTATTTTTACAGGTATTTTTAATCGATGCTAATATTATTTTGCACAGCTAATTCTTGTGTATTCAATCTCTTTGAGTATTTTATCTGAATTACGATGTTTAATTTTAAGATTTACTTATTTTTTTTTTTATAAAATTTGGGAAATATATAATAAAATCCATAAAAAAAATTCTTGAAATCAACAAAACATCTTAATTTTATTGAATGTAAAAATGAAATATATGGCGCTACTATTACTTTGCACATAGCTGTAATTGATCGGGACCATAAATTTAAGTCAAATGTCGTTGATAATTGAAAACGGGACACTTTTGTCAAAACACATTTCGCTAAGGCACATCGTGTGGACAGCATGAAATTAAGTATAATTGACATAATTAGTAGGTGTTTGTTATGTTTAATAAAAATGCGGAGGCGCATCAAAAAATTTCGAAAGATAAATATTTTATGCACCAAAAAATATTTACTTGTTTTAAAAAAGCATCACAATATTAAATAGCATTTCTTTGTAATAAATTCATTCAATATATGGAAAATAACTTAGATTCAACCCCTATTTTTCGAAAAATTTTAAAAAATCGTTAAATTAAATTTTACTAGGAAACCCTAAAATATGCTGCACTAAAATAACATCAAATATTGAAAATATCATAAATTTTATTTGAATAACTCATTAGGTTTTGATATTAAGTGTAATTTTGACCAGAATTATACATAAACTTCTAGTTTGTAAAAATTTGTATATGTTCAACTTAAAATCGCAATAATTTTCGCGCCCCTCACTGGAAATTATTAACGCGAACCACATGCATTCGAGTAATTTTATATATATACGAGCTGTTAACCCGCTACTTCGTTAGCGGAAATTTTTTTTAAAAACCATACTATAAAATATATTTAAAATAGGATTTTCGAAAAGTACAAAAGGCATGTCTGATAGGGTGCCAGTAAAGTACCAATTTTTTTACATCTTTAACATTCGAAAGTTAAAAAACTACAAAAGTATTCCTATTATTATTTTTTAGTATAGAGGAATGTGACTAATAGAGCTTGAGAATTCTCATTCATAAATAACAATATCTCTTTAATATTAGATTTTTAATATTAGAATAACGAAAAATAAATATTATAATAACGAAAAAGTATTTTAGAATAAGGAATTAAGAACCACAAAATCTCTTTTAAGGATTCTGATTAACTTAGGACCTTACATCTTCAATTTTATGTTTCTAGGATGTATATTACAGAACATTCAAAAAGTATTGTTAGAAGATCGAAAAAGTACCACAAAATCCCTTTTTATGGATACTTACTAACTTAGGGCCACAAAATTTTAACTTCATGTTTCTAGGTTAAATATTATAGAAAATTTAAAAAAAAACACATGTCCTTAATTTCATGTTTCTAGGTTTATAATTATAGAAAATTCAAAAAATATCATTAGAAGAACAAAAAAGTACCACAAAGTCCCCTCTTATGGATTCTCATTCACTTAGCATCACTGTCCTTAATATCATATTTCTGGATTCATAATTATAGAAAATTCAAAAAGTACCATTAGAAGAACAAAAATAGTACCACAAAACAAACATGGTGGATTCTCATTCATTTAGGACCATAAATCTTTAATTTCATGTTTCTAGATTAAATATTACCGAAATTCATTGGAATAAAAAAAAGTACCACAAAGTCCACTCTTATGGATTCTTATTCATTTAGGACCACATGTCCTTAATTCCATGTTTCTAGTTTAAATATTATAGAAAATTCAAAAAGTACCATTAGAAGAACGAAAAAGTACCACAAAATACCTTCTTATGAATTCTCACTCACTTAGGGCCACACATCTTTAATTCCATGTTTCTAGTTTAAATATTATAAAAAATTCAAAAAGTACTATCAGAAGAACAAAAAATTACCACAAAATACCTTCTTATGAATTCTCACTCACTTAGGGCCACACATCTTTAATTCCATGTTTCTAGTTTAAATATTATAAAAAATTCAAAAAGTACTATTAGACGAACAAAAAAGTACCACAAAGACCCCTCTTATTAATTCTCATTCATTTAAGACCACACATCTTTAATTTCATGCTTCTAGTTTAAATATTATAAAAAAAAACAAAAAGTACCATTAGAAGAACAAAAAAGTACCACAAAGTTCTCTCTTATAGATTCTCATTCATTCAGGACCAGATATCTTTAATTTCATGTTTCTACGTTAAATATTATAAAAAATTCAAAAAGTACTATTAGAAGAACAAAAAAGTACCACAAAATTCCCTCTTATGGATTCGCATTCACTTAGGACCACATGTCCCTAATTTCATGTTTCTAGGTTCATAATTATAGAAAATTCAAAAAGTACCATTAGAAGAACAAAAAAGTACCACAAAAACCTCACTTATGGATTTCTCATTCACTTAGCACTTCATGTCCTTAATTTCATATTTCTAGGTTAAATATAATAGAAAATGCAAAAAAGTACCAATAGAAGTAGAAAAAAGTACCACAACGTCCCATCTTATGGATTCTCATTAACTAAGGACCACATATCCCTAATTTCATAATTATAGAAAATTCAAAAAGTACCATTAGAAGAACGAAAAAGTACCACAAAGTCCCCCCTTGTGAATTCTTTACAACATCGGACCATGCGTATTTATTTTGAATTCCTATCTACATTTTCTTAATTTCATGTTTCTATGTTTATTGTAATTGAAAATTCATTATTAAGTTTGAATAAAATGTAATTTCCCGCCTTTACCCCCTATTTGGTACTTTTTTTTCACCCATCGAAGTATCAGAAATTGTATTCCAATAAATTTCTAAATTGTAGTGGTATCCCATATTAAAATACTTATATGAATATTTCAATAAATATAAAAAAAGGTTTTATGAAAAAAGTACCAGAAATAGGTACGATTTTTACCCCTTAAACGTTTGAATTTCTAAAAAGTACCAAATTTGTATTTCTCATTTTTTGATAAGTTATGAATACGATATAAATTTTATCTGTATGTTGATTGGTTTCAAAGATACATATTGTATCTTTGTACCAAAATACAATTTTTACCCGTTTTCTCCCTAAAACGGCCGATTTTCAAAAAAGTTCCAGACACCTGTCCAATTATTTTTTAAATGAATAACGATAACTATTCAACTTTTTTTGTATCTTTATTAGTTTGGGAGATATAAAGTTACCGATTTTACCCGTTTTTACCCTTTTTTACCCCCTAAACATTCGAATTTCCAAAAATCCCGTCTTAGTGGATCTATATGGTGGGAGACCTACCTACGTTCCAAATTTCGTCTCTCTAGCTTCAGCCGTTTGGGCTGTGGTATGATGAATCAGTCAGTCAGTCACGTTACTCTTTTATATATATATAGAAGAATACAAATGCGTTTTAATGTGCCATTGAAAAAAAAATAAGGGCTAAAATCAAAAATCAATATTAACACAATTTATTGTACATTGAATTCTTTTATTCAATGTACTAACACATTGATATAATTAAGAAGAAGCATTACACAATGAACAAATACATTAAATCAATGAAATATTTTATTAAAATATTTTTTATGTAAATAAGTTTAAAAAAATTTTAATTTTATTTATAAACTTTTTTTGTTCAGGATTATGCTATTGCCATATAATGTGGTGTCTAAATCTAAAACCATCATTGAGCAATATAGAGGACAACAGGAAGTACTTTGTAAAATAAATGAAAAAGGTAACTCAAAGTTCACGATCACATCTGTAACATGTATTTTGTTTATTTAAATTTTTTTGTGAAATTTAATACATATAAACAATGAATTATAGTTATGGCATTTATATTTAAAAAAAATATATATTTAATTTTTACTTATATTAAAACAATTTAATCATTTAATTTGAAATAAAATAAAAACCAAAAGTACAGAATAAATAAATTAATATTGTAATACATTTTCAATGTATAGATTCATTGGGACAAATAATGACTTCATTGAAATCAATGTACTGTTCATTGAAATTATTTATTTTATTTAATGAACGTGTTCATTGAATTAATGTACGAGTATACTTAATTAATGAACTTGTACATTGAATTTTAATTTTAATGCATGGCAATACATTGCATCAATGAACCTGTACATAGGGTAAAATTTAGTGCAAAAATTTATTGAAACAATTTTCAATTTTGCATGAAACAATTTTTATTCGGTCACTTATTTCGAAATAACTACGAAATTATTGAGCGGATAGAAATAAGATATTAGAACGACGTCTAAAGCCAATTTTATTCCGCATGTTTTGTTGTATAATTTATATAAATCGTGCACACCGTTCTCGAGTTATATTGAAATATACTCGAATAATTGGCTTATTTAGGGCGATGTATTAGATAAGCCCCTAAAAGAATCTCGACCTGTTGGAAAAAAACTGAAAGCAGATTCGTATTTATTATGTCAAATTAGATCTACATAGTCCACATATTTATTATTATTATTTTTTTTTTGAAAGAGGATGAAACATTTTTTTGTCGACATAAATATTTATTCTTGCTGTAAAAAGAAATAATTTAGAAAATTATTATTTTTAATTTATCTTGCCAAGCACTTTATAGAAATATCTTTGATCATAGGATTTAATTTGTAGAAGTTAGAGTTTTTTAACTTTTCAAACTTAGGTCCTCCTCTACATTTCAATACAAACCGAAAAGTATTTAAGGAGGGCTTAAAACGCCGAAAACAAATGGAGGTAACTTCGGCTTTTTGACGTTATTACGGTTATCAATTCATCTGAGGCAAATTTTCTGTAATTCGATTTTTAAAACATATGCATTAGAGTGCTCCAAGCTTGTATGAAGGAAAAAAAAAAATGTTGCATTTGCAATCCCATTAATTTAGCAAATTGATAAAAAAAAATTAGGCATTAACCCTTTTTGAATATGGTGTCTACTTAATTCAGCAAATTGATAAAAAAAATTGGGTATTTACCCTTTTTGAAAGGTTCAGTAAATTGATAAAAAAAATTTGGACATTAAACCTTTAAATTTTCAATTTGCTGAACCTTTCAAAAAGGGTTAATACCCAATTTTGTTTTTCAATTTGCTGAACTAATGGGATTGCAAACGGGTTTTATTGAAATATATTCAAATTGGCATGTTTTTAAAACATCGGGTTCATTTTGACCCCAAGGCCGTTTAAAGGTTAATTTAATTTTTTTCACTATCATTGTAAATATCGGTTGTTAATAAATAAATTTCTTAAGTTTTATGAAAATCTACCGAAAAATAGATAAAATTTCGACTAGTTTCCATCAAAAATTGCAAATTTTACAAAATTTGACCTTTAAATTTTATGGGTTAATGTCGTCCAAAATGTATGAGCCTCTTGATTTATATTTAGAATTATGTGGATTATAAAATTTTAAAAAAGTTCCATTTAAAATACACAACAATGTAATAAAATGGCTGATTTGCCAAAATATTACATAAAAATGGGTTTTTCTCGAAATCCGCTGAATTCAAAATGCAGGTACAGGCAAACTATAAGAGGTATTGACCTAATTTTTTTACTGTTTTATTCCGTAATCTGTTGTCCATAAATCCCTATGAGATCTCCCAAAAATATTGAAATTTGTTTAAAAAAGTATCAAAAAAACTGAAATTTGAGTTTTGAAACGACCTTTAAAAATATCCAAATTTTTTGACCATAGCTGAGAACAGGTTTACAGGAACAAAACTCATAATCAAGTAACTACAGATGTATTTTAAGTAATACAATTGTTTTATTTGAATATTTTCAAAAATGAATTTCTTTTTTTGTCACATTTCGAATTCAAGTGCTCTGTGACACGTTAATGGCCTGGGGAATTTTCAATAACTTTTACATTTTTCAACCAATTTTTGTGCTTTATATCTTTTTGTAACACTAATTCTGTGTACATTACGATTCCTTTACAATAAAAAGCAAAACTAATTATTTAATGAAAAATTTTTTGTGAAAACTGTAACTGAGTCCCCTTGTAAACACATCTTCAAACTTCAGAGCCGTTGCGGCACCAGTTAACGTAGTCCTATTGCCCTTATTTTTTGTACGACGTATTTTTATAACCCATAGAACAATTTTAGGAAGGGGACGGGCAAAATTCGAAACTTCGTTTTTTTTGGAGCACTCTAATATACATACATATATCCATTTACTGGACCTTTTTTAAAACAAATTTCAACAGACAAACGAATATTGTTATACTTCTCTATCAATAAGGATCTAGAATATATGTACATATTTTTTTGGGGTCTAAGATAAATATTGTGGAAATATATATATATATATATATATATATATATATATATATATATATATATATATATATATATATATATATATATATATATATATATATATATATATATATATATATATATATATATATATATATATATATATATATATATATATATATATATATATATTACAAAGAATAAATTACAAAGAAGTGATTATGTATGGAAATAAAATAATATTAAAAAAAATAAAATTTATTGCAGATGGTATAGTTTTTTAATTTTTTTTTTTTTTCAATTTAATACTAGAATAAAATGATAAATTTAATGCTGATATTTTAAAATTTAATTTAAAAGACATCTCCACAACCAGGAGACCACACAAAAAGTTGTATAAAAATAAACTAATACTCATACTCATACACATGTAAATATTTATACATCGATGTATGCCCACATACATCTAAACATATTCATTGATATCTAATATAAGCAAGTTTTTTATTGCTGTATTTTCATAGGCCTATAAACATACTAACACAAATTCATTCCCTTATTGATAATGATTCATTTGCTGCTTTCATCCATCCATTCATTCATTTATATTGATAAAATTGTTATAAACGTACATACTTTTACCTGAAGCTTTTTTTATATATTGATACACATGAATGATCAACTACTCTATATGTACATATGTACGTAACCACACACTTTCTCTCAACATATTTTCATATATTACACACATACACATTATTGATGTAACATTATTATGCGATGTTTGTAGTCATTTGTTGTTTTTTTATTATTATTTTTTTTTTTTTTTTATAAAATTGACCTGCAATCGGGGTTGTTGACCAATTGTTAAATGATTGTTTTACATATAAATAAACATAGAAAGTACTTATACACATACTTACTTATAGAGTGATAGTATGCATATTTACACACACACCCATAATCAGACATATAGAAGCTTTATCAAACAAATTTATTTTTATAAATTGTTTATTACTGCAATGTGGTTGAGGTGACCGACCAAATATTTAATTTTGCATATTTTGTATTTAATAGCATATTTTTTATTCTTATTGAAATATAAATTGAATTTGACAATTTTTGTGCTTTAAAACAATTTTATTTGAAAGAGAATATTGTTGCATATTTTGTTGGATTTTTAAGTTTTTTTTTCTTTTTTTTACCATGAAAATTAATCTGTGTTTGTACTGTTGAAATTTTTACTGCATCGTCCTGTGAGCCCCGAAAGCCTACTTTATTTCTTGATTGGAGCAGGAGCTTCACAATTGATATACACTGCCTTTCAACAGAATAGATTCAAGATTTTTGTTCCGTTAAACCTAGGGTGATCGATTATTCGACTTTTTGGAGAAACCGGTTTTCGAATAGTTCGAATAGTTGGTATTTTGAAAAAACCGGTTGCACTTTTTGAAATTCAGTGAAAACCGGTTAACCGGTTTTTTTACAGAAATTAATATTTTTATCAAAATATTACATTTCTTAAATAAAAAACAATAAATCTTATAAAATTCAAGTTAAAATTTATTAAATATAATTATTTTTGGAAATAACTTCTAAATTGTAGGAAAATAATCATCAAAAATGATATTAAATTTGAATTAGCATAAACAGACACCATGGCTTAATATCGTCACCGAAAATGCAAAACAACGTAACATCAAAAATTTCAAATTTGTGTTTTTGATGAAATATAGTTTATTTTATTTTATTAAGTCAAAATAACGTAACATCACATTTGTTAAAAAAAATAAAAAAATCCTTTTTTTACGAATTTAAGTTACAAACAAAGGTTCGAAAGGCTTAATTCTTTAATTCACTATTTAAAATCGAATTAAATTTATTATCCTATTCATTCTTTTAAAGCATTCATATTATTTTAATTCATAGAATTAAATTCATTGTATTTCATATAAATTGAATTAATTCTGTAAAGAATTAATTCCTTAAAGAATTCATTCATCAGTTTACAATTCAAGCTTAAAAAGTATATTGAATCATTCAAATTTTCTTCAATTCATATATATTACAAATTAGCTTTAGAAAATATTTTGTAATTCATTTTGTAAAAGAATAAAACAAAATATTACAAATTGAATGAAAGAAAAATATTTTCATTCAATTTGGAAAAGATTTGAATTAACAAAAATTGAATGAATTCTTTATGAATTAATTCAATAAAGAATTAATTCTATTTAAACAAAAGCCTTTGAATTAAGTTATTGAATTATATTTTTGGGAATGGTATTATTGAATGAAAAACTATTATTTCTTAATTCAGAATTAAGATTAATTCCCTTAATTCCCTTAAGCTAAGATTTAATTAATTCTTTCGAAGCTCTGGTTACAAATTATTAAAAATATAATAGCTATTAAAATTTTGGAAATTAAAATATTCAACATAAATATATTATGCAATATTTAAGGATATAATAAACCCAAAAAATTGTTTGCAGGACAATTTGTTTAGATTTTAGAAAGTTTTTTTGTGTATCCTGTAAAGTTGTGAAAAGTGATGTTACGTTGTTTTGCATTTTCGATGAAACAATTCTGCAGGTGAATTTTTTTAATAAAACATCTTTAAAAAATGAAGAAAATATTGGATTAAAAAAATTAAAAATTTAAATTGGATGTAAAAATATTACAGGGTTTACAAGAGATAACACAAATTTCATTCAGGATAATTATTACTAATTTATTTGTTTTATCTTACAGAACTAATTTCAGTTTAACCTTAAACTACATTTTTAGAACATAAGAAAAAGCACTTTATGAATATTTAAAAAATTATCCCTAAATTTCGATTAAAATATCATGTTTTTTTGAAATAAAATGTTATTTTAAAATCCGGTTTTTTGTCTTTAAAAAAACCGGTCTATTCGACATTCGAAAAATTAACATTTTGAAAAAACCGACAGCACATTGACTGAAAAAAACGGTTTTAAAACCGGTTGGAAAACCGAGTCGATCACCCTAGTTAAACCTCTTGTTATTTTTAAAATAATAATGAAATTATTTTTTTTTTTCATAATAACTTTTAAAGTCCTCAATTCGAAGATATTTATAAATAAAACAAATTTAAGTAATAACTAAGTACGATTTTTAACGATTTTTTTTTTCGAAAAAGCGAATTTTTTATGTAAATTTTTTGTTTCATCTGAATAGGTTCATTAAGAATAAAATCAATTTGCGTCAAGTATTTGTTGAATTCGCGCATAATTGTGTGTTTTTCTTACTCTTTAAAAAGAAGAAAACATACACTATTTCATAATTTGGATGTAATGAAAAAGTACTTCCTCAAAAATGACTTCAATTTCTTTCTGTTGGGCGATTACTCCTATATATTTCACTATAGCTCAATAACTTTCTGCACGATTTATATAAATGATACACTAAAATATGTGGGATAAAGCTTAATAGTTTGGGAGTTATTTCGAAATAAGAGTCCGAAAAAAAACTGGTAAGACTTCGAGTAAAATATCGTGATTTCACTCACAGTTAATTAAGTAGAAATAGAATGTCCTTAAATAAAAAAAAAAAAAAAATAGATGAATTAGATCACGTATTGATTTTCTTTTATGGACATGACTACTACCACCCCGCTTTTAAGCAATTACACTTGTATAACTCGAGATCGGTTTGTCAAATTTAGATCAGCCAAAGGCAGAAAGTGGCGCATAAAAATTTGAATGTGTTTGTTGCAAAAAATAATAATTTTTTCTTGCGCTCTTTGTTATGTGTTTTTATACCCTACACCACCATGGTGGTTGGGGTATTATGCGTTTGTGCTGATGTTTGTAACGCATTGAAAAAACCATCTGACCACCACCTTAAAGTATACCATTCGATACAGAATCACTTCCCGAGTCGATTTAACGATGTCCGTCCGTCCGTCTGACCGTCTGTCTATCCATGTAAACCTTGTAATCAAACTACAGGTCGCAATTTTAAAGATAAGGCAATGAAATTTAGCATACATTCTTCTATTAGGCCAAGAACGAACCCTTTTGAAACTGGTTATGATTGGTCTACTATTTCACCTAACCTCTATACAAATGTCCTCCCGGAAAAGGGTTTAACGATCATAAATCCATTAAATATAGCAATATTTTAATGAAATTTGGCACATATAAGTTCCATGGGCGTTAAAGGGCATAAATCGCATTAAAATGTTAGTATCAAGTTAATATTCGACACAAATAAGTTTTATATAAATGTAAATGATAGTGTCAAATGATGGGTCCATAATTTACTATAGCTTCCATATAAGGCCCTTTTTCAGGAATCACCCAAAAGTGAATAAATTCATATAAATGTTAGCATCGACGTAATATTCTGTATTCGTCTGCTATATTTTACACTTAATATGAGTATTGGTCCACAATTGGCCCCAAGTCTAATTAAAGTCCCCTCCCCGAATTTTGATGTAAACAATGGTGTAGGGTATCATATGGTCGGGCTTGACCGACTATATTTATTTTCTCGTTGTTTCTGCTTAACCATGCGACATGATCTTGCTTTGTTGAAAGCTAGAACAACACTAAATGATTTTTGTTTTATATTCATACTCAATTGTTTAGCTTCGTTAATATTCGTGTTGTGTATGTGAAAATGCCGAATACACTCGGCTCCGGAGTGCAATGGGTGTTTTTGCCTGATTTAGATAAATTAAAATCCAATAGATATATTGTCTTTGAGTAACATTAACATATTTTTTTTGTAGTTATTCCGAAATTAAAAGCAAAAAAAAAAAAAAAAAAATCAGGAAAATGTTGATCCTTACACTAAGGGAAAAAATTCGATTCAAAATCAACAACGGTTGTGCTCACATTGGTAATTTACGGTAACCGCTTTTTAATACCTTTCGTTAAAAAATTTAGTAGAAAACATGTGTAATTTAACAATTTAATACCGAAATGGTTTCAACTTAGGTATCGATTTTTAATAAGAATTGAACACGCAGTGTTTATTTTAAACACATACGGTGTAGATTCACTATTGACACAGAATGGTATCGTTTTCAACACGTATGTGATTGATATTTCTCTGGGTGTACCTCTGAATTATTGACCAAAAAAAAAAAAAAAAAAATGTTGACCTGACATCAAGTCCCCCTATTTTTCTTCAAAAACGAAAGAAAAACATTTCTTTTGCCCACCACTGAATTTCTACTTAATTGTAGGTATATATATGGGTATTTTGACTTAACTGTGCATAAAATCAAGATTTGGGCATAAATTTTGATGATATACGAGGGCGGATCAATAAGTCCGTTTTTTTTTAAATTTATTTTTCAACATAATCTCTTTTTAACTCAATACATTTAGTCCAACGTTTCTCCAGTTTTTGTATCCCTTTCAAAAAATAGGATTTTTCGAGGTCCTTAAAATAGGTATTTGTTTGGTCAATAATTTCATCGTTGGAGCTGAATCTCTTTCCACCGAGCCATTTCTTTAGGTTTGGAAACAGGAAGTAGTCACTAGGGGCTAAATCCGGAGAATATGGCAGATGAGGTACCAATTCGTAGCGCAATTCATAGACTTTTGACATTGAGACTGCACACGTGTGCACCCGTGCATTATTTTTATGAAAAAGAACTCTTTTCTTGGCCATATGGGGTCGTTTTCTTTTTAAATCCTCATTAAATCGGTCTAATAAGTTGGCATAATATACGCCATTTATTGTTTTTCCCTTTTGAAGATAATCGATGTGGATTATCCCGCGTGCATCCCAAAAATACTGTTGCCATCACCTTATTGGCCAACAAACTTACCTTGGCCTTCTTCGGAGCAGGTTCACCCGGAGAAACCCATTGTTTAATACAGTAATGGATCCATGTTTCATCCACAGTTACAAAGCGCTGCAAAAACACATTTGGATTTTGGTTAAACAACTCCAAACAATCCTTTGAAGTTGTCATATGTTTACGTTTATGGTCAATTGAGAGCAAACGTTGCCATCACCTTATTGGCCGACAAACTTACTTTGAGAAACCGGAGAAACCCATTGTTTAGACTGCTGCTTGGTCTCCGAAGTACAGTAATGATCCATGTTTAATCCACAGTTACTAAACTCATTCGGATTGCGGTTAAACAACTCCAAACAATCCTTTGAAGTTGTCACACGTTAACGTTTATGGTCAATTGAGAGCAAACGCTGCACCCATCTTGCAGACAACTTTCTTAAACCCAGTTGATCATTTAAAATCGAAACCAGACTGCCATGTGAAATGCCTATGGCATCAACAATCACACGCACTTTTACTTTTCGGTCGGCCAACACCATATCGTGGATTTTTTCGACATTTTCGGGTGTACTGACCTCAATTGGCCGTCCAGAACGTTCAGCGTCATTTGTACTTGTGCGGCCACAACGAAAGTCAGTAAACCACTTTTTTACTATTGAAATCGATGGTGCAGAGTTCCCATAGTATTTATCGAGCTTTTCCTTGGTTTGATTGACTGTGGGGTCTTGACCAAAAAATAATGTTTAATGAGCACTCGAAATTCACTTTTTTTCCATTTTTAGAAAAATACACGAGGTTGTATGTTTTGAACAGCTGTTAAAGGTGATACTTGATGGGAACAGTGTTGCATTTCATATAACTACGAGGGAAGTTCGTAAATTCACGGAAATATTGATCTGCCCTCGTATGCTTTATTTTATTCGCAGAATTACCAACTTTAAGATTGATATAATAAACTGGAACATTTTTGATGTTTTTATTTATCAAAAGAAATTTTAGTAAAAAAAATCTCAAATTTTACATACAAAAAACTAGACCGTGTTTAGCACATCAAAATTCATCAAGTTCCACTATTGTTCTTGGGTGAGCATTTTTTTTTTGCCGACCAGAGTTATTTTCAAATTGAGACCTTTAGTTTGCTTACAGACATACGGACGGATGGACATCGTTAAATCGACTGAGTAAATGATTATCGAAATCGATTGATGTAATTTAAGGCGGGTCAATATTTTTGGGTTTTTACAAACATCAGCACAAAAGTATAATATTCCTCTTCTCTTATAACAGTGTAGAGAATAATAACAAAAAAATTTAAACTAGTTGGTCACATTTTCTCAACTCTACCTTAAATTTTATTCCCATTCATTGTTTATCAGCATATAAATAAAACGATGTTGTTGTTGTTATTTTTGCTTATATTGTTTTTGTTGTTGCAGCTATTTGTTCATTTTATGGCTTTTATATTCATTCATTCATACATGTTTTTATGATGACATCAATACAACACCGACGATTATGATGATGATAATGACGATGATGCTATTGCTGTTACTGATGTTTATGACGATTATGATGTTGTCGTTGATGTTTAATGAAGTGTCACTATACGGAAGTTGTTTTTTCATAAGCAAATTATGAATTCAAAGCAATAACAGCAACAACAATAACAAAAAGTTATGTAGAAACAAACAACTGGACCACATACTGTTTTCTATACACATACTTATATAAACTCAAACACATAAACTAATACATCTTTTCAAAGTAGCAACATGAATTGGTTGGTTGGGTGGCTTTTTGTGTGCATGTTGACATAACCATATAAAAGCACAACAAAAAAAAAAAAAAAGGACACATATCGTCCAAAAAGGGGACTTTGGCTACAATCATCAAACAAAATGAAAGGTGTTTAAGCAGAGTGTTAGAAAAAATTCTTAAGGGCTCAAATATAAAAGATTTAGTGATGTGTTGTTTATTAAATTATATCCCTTTTTTATATTTTAACTCCATTTTTTGTTTAAAAATATATAAAAATAACACAAAAAGTGTCTGCTTTGATTAAATCTCTTTTTGGTCTTTAAAAATATAAAAGCACATAAACATGTATGAAATTTTAAAATATATACATTTATCACATATTTTTAGGTTATTGGGTCAATCTTGTTTAAAAATATAAATTTTAAAATTAGATTATGGATTTTTTTTTTAATCTAAAAACTAAAAAAGAAATTAATACAAAAACAATATATTTTTAGTTTTAAAGTTGCAGTTGAAAAATTACATTTTAATGCATTTTTATAACCTTCGATAGCTCAGTTGGTAGAGCGGTGGACTGTAGTTGTATTAATCATAGATAGAAATCCATAGGTCGCTGGTTCAAATCCGGCTCGAAGGAATAACTTTTTTTTTTATAAAAAATATATTTATTAATATTACACAGAGAAAACAGATTCGTTATGTCAACCGAATTTTTTGCCAATCGAATTCTGTCGGTTCCACGTACTGTCAGTACAATTCATTGCAATTCCCGAATTTTTCTTTTGCCAATACTTCCATAAAGAGAAAAAATATTCGTTTATGATAAACAAATTTGTTATCATCTAAATTGGTTGTAATTGCCGAATATTTATTTACTTACAATAATGTTACATAAAAAATTTATAATATTTTTTTTTTTCATTTTTTTGAACTCATCAAACAAATTAATGTATTAAATCAAAGAATTAATGTAAATTCACCTGACGTAGTAATGATAAAGCCAATATCCCACATAAACTTCCTTTGTGATTCGACATACAGAATTGTAATTATTTAAGTGTTCCGATAAAGACTGCACGTATTCGTATCTCGCTTGAGGCTGGAAACCCGTTTAAATAATCATTAACATTGAAAACAATGGTATTTTTGATTGTACTCACATATAAACTTATTAAAATTTTATGTATCCGAACTAGACTCCTGCGTAAGATGATTTGAAAAGCAAATACACTTGAATTTCAAGTGTGTGTTTCATAGCCAATATGTGCAAAAATAACAATAAATACTGTTCGAAGCAAAGCAAGTGTGTACTGTATACGAGCGACTGCAAATCTGTGCGTTCAAATCATTTATCGTAAACAAGTGGTGCAAGTGGTGTGGCAAAAAAAAGCAAATCATACAAGACGTTGAGAAATGATTTAAAGTATTCAAGTGGTCTTAAGCCCAAATTACAATAGCGCGTAGTTAGCAACAGTATCAGCAAAAATTATCAGCTGATCACTGTCAGCACAACATGTTGCTGCCGTTATAATTACAATCCAGCGTAGGCAGACACAATTTACAACCACCATCTAGCTTTTTTCTACTTGTGCATTTTAGCCTCTCATTTATTAGCTCACTCTCTTTGTCTCGCTCTCAATCTGAATGCAGCGCAGTGAATTTAGAAACAGGGCTAAATGAAACAGCACTGCAAACTGCTGCTGACTAAATGTAATCAACAGCATAACAAACAGTGCATTCTAAATAATCAGCTGATTATGGCAGCACACACTGCTGCTGACTACGCGCTATTGTAATTTGGGCTTTAATGATATGTTTGTTTTTTGTAATACGTAGTTGCTGTGAGTGGCAAAAAATGTGTGCAAAGGGGTTGTTTAGAAATGTTCTTGCATACACACATATACATATATTTATGTCTACATTTTATTGTTGGTTTTTCTTTTTCACAGTAATGATCGCACACATACATACATATGTTTTTTTAGAAAAACATGTAAAGAAAACAGAAAAAATCTTACTTTTTTTTCTTATTGAAGCAATCAAGTGGTCAAAAGGCTTGTATTTTTTTAGCGTCGCACTCTCAAGTCTTGTTTGGTCGCTATCATAACACACTCATGATTTGTTCAAGTTGAAGCACACACGCAGTATTTGTATGGTTTTAAGTGCCTGCAGAACAGTATTTATTGCTCCGCACACACACTGATAACAGCACTTGAAAAATATCAAGTGGCTTGTAATGCCTTATAAGACACAGTTTACAGCTAGCTCATAAAGCTGCAATAGCCAAACAGCTTCTCTAGTACAAGTTCGACTATTCTTTTTAGGAAACAATCTGTAAGTACCGGATAAAAAGACACATATCTACTGTAAAATTGATGTTCACTTACCCTTATTGGAATTTATTGAAGATTTGCTTTAAGTTTTACATTTTATATTTACATATTTTGATATTATTTTTATAATTTGTTCTTATTTTTTTACGTTTTTAAAATTTTATAAATGTCAATGAATATTTTCCAATTTTTCAATCGTTGCAACAAATAATATATTATTGTAAAAAATTATTAATTTTCAATCAACTTTTTAATTACAGAAACCAATATTTTTAATATAAATGTGAACTAATGGTATTTGCCTCAATCGAATGCTTTCATATCATTCCTCTAGGGTGAGGAATGATAATGGTAACTGCTTTCATAATTATACGTAGTTCATTACTGTTACAATTATGATTTTAAAGTTATAATTATAAAAATTTCCTGAAATTAAGAAATTGTCTACAATAACAATAATATTTTAGTTAATTATATTAAATATTATTGTCGTTGCCGTTTTCCTACCGATTTTTTCCCTGTGTGTAGACATTAACGTAATACTTATAGAGAGGTTAAAATAATTCCTAAATGTAGAAATATGTTCAGACATCTTTGTAGAAAAAATAGCTTCTACATATTAAAATGTCTACTAAGAAATTTTCTAGATATTAAACTGTCTATGAGAGTGCCTTCAAAATATATGTCTTCTATACTTTTTAATGTTAGAAGATATTAAAATGTTTTCTGGACATTAAAATTTTCTCAAAATATTAAAATGTTGTTTAGGTATTAAAATTTCGTTTAGACATTAAAATGTGTACTAGAAATTAATATATTTTCTAAACATAAAATGTCATCACTACATTAATATCTTTGAAGACGATAAAATGTTTCCTAGAGTTACGTTTCAAATATGTTAAAAACGTAAGAAACGGTGAAATTAATCAACTATGGATGCCGACCAAGATGGTCAACTATCAATAATGGTACATACATTGTTAGAGGAAGTCAAAGCGATCATAATAAAACTGTTTCGAGTGGTCTGAAATCGTTCAGCATTAAAATAACCATATGTAGATATTCTTATTTATAGGTAAAATTATAGTAATTCCAAGAAAAATAAAAAAGCACAACTCACAATGGTTCCAAAACGCTTTTTTTTTAAATAACACTATGCAACAGTATTTTTGGGGGCGGAATCATTCCGATTGCAATTGATAGCTCTTAATATGTGTAATAAACCCACCAAATGATTTTTCTATTTTTGCACCAAGGTATTTAAAGATAAATCAAAAAAAAAAAATATAGTTCGAAGCTAAAATAATTTTTCATAAATGTTTAGAGCATTTAACGGAGAATATTTCATTAGAACTTTAATTTCATTATAAGGGGTCATTTCGAGAATGACATGAAAGTCGATTTAAAATTGAATTTAATGGGTTAATATGTTCTACATATATTTTCTTCTTCAAATTTTACTAGGGTCTCCAAAGATAAAAAATTCAAAAATTGTGAAATTTTCCCATATTTCTTATATAAACTCCTTAAACTAGGCAATGAAATATAAATGTTTTGTACAAATCGTAAACAAAATTAATAATAATTTCACATTAATTTTTTTGGATAAACGCTTCACCGTATGAACTTTGGACCTTCGGTGACCGCTAATGAAATTCGACGAAGAAAATTTCTGTAGAATATTTTAACCCATTAAACTCACGTTTTAATCGACTTTTGTTTAATTTTGTTTAAACGGACTAAAAATGATCCCATATAATCAGAGATAGATGAATAGAAAGTTCTAATGAAATATTGCCATTTAAGACCTCTAAACGTTTATGTAAAAATATTTGCATTTCGAACCATATTTATACTACTTTTTTCTATTTATCTGAAACTACTTTGGTGCAAAAATAAAAAAGTTTAAGTGGTCATAAAACAAAAATTCTGACTACCAGCGAAAAATCCTTTGGATGGTTTATTACACATATCAAGGGCTATCAATTGCAATCGGAATGATTCCGCCCCCACGCAATGATCATCAATTTGTTGCATAGTGTAATTCAGTAACTAAAGAACCGTTAGAGGTATCTCAATAAAATAGGTCAGAGCTGAGGTATTTTCGAGTTGATTTGGAGGAGCACAGGCCCCTAGCGGGTCTGGGGGGAAGTGGGTGGCCCTCCAAAGTTGCCCATCTCGGATATGTAATTTTTTTGAAAAATCGCCAAACATTTATTTATGATATGACAGAAAAGAAATTTTATATATAGAAAGTCCTTGTAAATCTCTACAAAAAATACGCTTACATGTGTATGTTATCTCTTTTAGTTTAAGAGATATTTGGGTCGAAAAAATTTTTACCTCATATTTAGCCTAGTTTTTTTTTTAACTTGGCGGAATTAATATTGCCCCTAGAATTTTTCTAAATATATTTACCAGATAAGATAAATATTTACCAGATTCCTTACAAAATTCTTAATAATATTGCTGTAAGAATTATATATATATATATATATATATATATATATATATATATATATATATATATATATATATATATATATATATGTATGAATCCGTTAAAAAGTTATATTAATCTAAAGTTGGAACTTTAAATAAATTTTAAATTTTTTGGGTTTTTTCCAAAAAGGTGGCAATATTTTTTATTCCCTGATAAAATTTGTTTTTTGTTCTGGGCGTGTAAAGTAAATCCGTAGGAGTTTGGGGTAAAGGTCTGCCCACAAGCTCTATCCAAATTTTGTCAATTTTGGATTTTTTTTTTATTTTTTTGTTAAGTTCTCAAATCGCAATTCTGGGATCGACTTAAGTTTTGTTTAATTTTTTATCTCTATATGTAGGTTATACACCCAAAAGTATTTTCTGGCGGAGGCCCCTTATAACGACTGGTTGACCATTTCAATGAAGAAAGTAAATTTTTTTTTACACGTTTTATACGGATTGGAATTTTGGGTATTTTCATGTAAAAAAGTGAAAATTTTTTTAATTATATGATTTTAGGACAAGTTTATATATATAATACTGAAATTTCAATAAAATATCACTATAAGTTTAAATTTTATTAAAGTTTAAATATTAATTTTGTGTTTAAAAAAAATCCAAAAATTCTAAATTTTAAGTCCTTCAAGAAATTCTGCTATCAAATTACGTTCCACTATTTTTTTTTATAAATCATCAATTTCCATATTCTAACGTTTTCTTAGATACCAAATACTTGTATAAAAAGTTTATACTTTTGCTTCCGAGCTATTAATATACAAGCATATTTCTTTAATTCCAAATATAAGCAAAAAAGATTATCTGAAGGAAAGGGAATGTCACAGAATATTAAGCTCAACGTTTGTTCAATTAGTTTTGTTGCACAAAATATTGACATTTGAGTTTATTTAAAAATCTTATGAATTTTATGAAAGAAATACGGAAAATATTCTTTGTTATTATGTTGACTTGTGTTCAATCTTTTAATATTAGCAAAAATTTTTCTTAAAAACGAAGAGGATTTAGAGTTATAGCCAAATTAACCAAAATGTGATTTTGTTCTGTTAGTTTTGGCCGATACTGTATCTATTAGACATAACATACATATATATTATTTACACATGGAAATATCGTTTAGAAATAAAATGTTTTCTAGATACATAAACTGTCTCCTAAACTGTCTTTAAGACATAAACATGTCTTTTAGACTTTTGAAAATCTTCTAAACATTGAAATGTCATAAGATATTAAAATGCTATTTATTTATATTTTTCAAAATACTAAAATGACTTTCAGGATTAAAAATTTCTTTTAGACATTAAAATGTGTTCTAGAAACTTAAATTTTTTCTAGACATAAAAATATCTTTTCAAAATTCATGTCTTTCAAGACATGATATTAAGCTGTCTCCTGAAAATTAAAATGTATCGATTAATTTTTTTTTTTCATCAAAATGTTTTCTATATTTAAAAATTTTTTTGAATATTTAAAAATATTTAAATGTCTTTAAGACATTAAAATGTCTTAAGGCGCCAATAGACACATACTGCAGAGCGATACTGCCAATGTACCCCCCTATATGTATGTGATTGACGATTTCACTATACATTGATCAATCAAATCTTTATTTTTGTGACAATTTTCTAATAAAAATAAATAATTTTAAATATTTTAATTATTTCTTCTTTCAGTTTAAAA
Organism: Protophormia terraenovae; assembly: GCA_951394005.1. Classification (NCBI taxonomy): domain Eukaryota; kingdom Metazoa; phylum Arthropoda; class Insecta; order Diptera; family Calliphoridae; genus Protophormia; species Protophormia terraenovae. The sequence continues at coordinate 76,432,659 of OX596076.1, read as the reverse complement.
AGAATTTTTCATTCAAACTGAATTATTATAAAAGACAAAGAAAACTTCAAAAATTAATTTAAAATATCTGTTTGCAGCATAGCTGTAACTTATGAATGAAATAAAAAATAAAAATACTTTTTATTTCATTTCTATTTCTTATTTCTAATTAAAAATATTTGTTAATCAATCTATTATCTTTTGAATAAAAATATTAAGGATTTCTATTTATACTAAAACAATTGAATTTATTATAAATTTGTATCTGATTGAACAAAATAAATTAAAAATTAAAATATTTTATTTAACCAAAAGAAAAACAAATATATTTTTATAAGAAGATAATCAAAAGTTTTTTATTTGACTATTTTAAAGTTTAATAATATTCATATGTATTTTATTTAAATAAAAAAAGTTCAACAAATTTTTCTGATTTTTATTCAAAAACTTTATATTCAAATAGAAACATTTAAAATAAATATTTTTAATATTTTATTCAACAAAAACTCCAAAAAATAAAAATATTCAGCCTCAAAAGGCTTGAATAACAAAAAATTATAAAATTTTTTCAAATATTCAAGTATAAAAAAAATATTTTACTTATTTTTCTTTTTCAAAGTAAATTTAAAACTATTCAAACAAATTCATGTAGAATAAAAATATTCAAAAGTTTTCTATGAATAAAAAAAATTGAATGTTTTAAAACAGATATTATTTTATTTTTAAAATGGAAAATAAAATAAAGAACAATTGTATTCAAACTAAAGAAATAAAATATATTTTAAAATTAGTTAAAGACTTAAGAATTTGATTTATATTTTATAAATATATATTCGAATACTTTTGTGGAAATATTATTTTATCTAACTTGTTAACAAATGGAATAATATTTAAATAATTTTTATTCAAATTAATTTCAAGTAACTGAAAATCATATTACAAAGAGTATAAAATAATTTTAAAGAAATTTATTTCTAAAAATATAAATAAAATATTAAAATAATTTATTTTTAACAAATATTTTGATTGAAAATATTCACAATGAACAGCTATGGTTTGCAGTATGAGTTCATTTTGAAATCAAAACGATTTTGATTTTTCATACTGCATTGTCGGTATCATAGAAAACAACTAGAACTCCAACTTGCTCACAAAAAACCTAACTTAATTGTCAAAAAAAACCTAACTCTTTGTATGTGTTAGTCAAATTTTCTACAGAACAAATTTATATATGTGAAGAGAGTAATTTTTTGTTGCTGAGCGAATGAAAAGAGTTGGACTTCTAGTTGTTTTCTATGGTCGGTATGACGTACACATTCAAAAGCTCTCTCAATTTTACTAATACATACTTATTGAAGGAGCTTATGCAGTATGTGTCTATGGGGCGCTTTAAAAACATAAAAATGTGTTCTGTACATAAAACATTTTCTTTCATATTAAATTCTCTTATGGACATTAAAATGTCTACTGCGGTTAGAAACTTCATTTTCAAGGAATGTTAAAAAATTTATTAACATAAATTTTCTTTTATTTTTCTTTTTTGCTTACACAGAAAAAAGTAAAAATGGACTTCAATTACGAAATTTGTAATATTAATTAATTTTTAATTGATTTTGCTCCAATCATCAAAATGATAATATTAATAACTAGAATAATTGATATTATTATTACATATTTTCCTTAAATAGATGCAATGAGCTGAAAATTTTTTAAAATTTACTTAAATTTATTTTATTTCTGTACTTTTATAGACAAATATTTAATTTTTCTTTATATTTTATTAACAGCTATCAATATATTAAAAAACGAAACTGAAAACCAATTAGAAAATTAATTTTATTAATAAATCATATAATTAAATTATAATATAAAGTTAATTAATAATTTTATTAAAAAATTATTTGAAATATTTTTTTCTGTGTAGGAATTTATTAACTAAAAAAATAATAATTGTTCTAGAAAAGTTTTATAAATATAATTTTCTATAAATCTATTTCTTCAGCAAAATTTTACAAACATTTATATTTGCTTAACACAAACTAACCACAATAATGATAATTACTTCCTTTAAACTAGTTCAATTTAATAATTTGTATGAAAAACTTTATTTTGTACATAACACACAAGTTGCTTTGCAACAGCAACATCTGCCGACGAACATACTATATAGTTTTTCTGCTACAACCGAAACGTGCAAACACGTGTTTCAAACACGAAATTTTATTATTGTAATAAATAAATTTAACAGAAAATCTATAAAAAAATGAAACATGATTCAAGTTAAATTTAATATGGATATTAGTTCGTTTTTTTTACAACTTTATTTCAAGGAAATCCAGGACATTTGTTTAAAAATGAGAAATAAAAATATAAATATTATGGGTACATTTATAATATGATAAAAATGTTTTTATATATTTTGCTGAATCGAATTGTATTCACGTAGAGTATAAATAAATTATAAACGTTATTTTTGCTTAAAATAATCCTTCGAGCCGGATTTGAACCAGTGACCTATGGATGTCTACATTTTTTTCAATATCTCATCTACAGTCCACCGCTCTACCAACTGAGCTATCGAAGGCTTAAGATTAATGAAATTGGAAGCACATTTCTGATACGTTTTTTAAATTATTTTAATTAAATATTATAGTCATATTAACGATCTCTTAACCGATTTTTATTGAAACTCATGATGTAAATATCTAAAATATTCTTCGAGACGGATTTGCACCAGCGACCTATGGATTTCTATATTTCTCTCAATATCCCTCTACAGTCCACTGCTCTACCAACTGAGCTATCGAAGGCTTAGAATTTTTGGAATAGGGATTATATTTCTAGATTGGTTTAAAATCAATTTGCATAAATATATAATGTGAGCAAAATTAACGATCTCTTAATCCATCGTTAAAGGGTAGTTTATAATGTAATATCCAAAATATCCTTCGAGCCGGATTTGAACCAGCGACCTATGGATTTCTTTTGAATTTTTGTTTCGAACAACTACAGTCCACCGCTCTACCAACTGAGCTATCGAAGGCCTGATGTTATTCAAACAGAGATCATCATTTTGATGTCTTATTGAAATTAGTTTGATTAAAGAAATTTTAGTGAAGATAAAATAATGATCTTTAAATCGATCTTTATTGACACTTTTAAAAGATATTAAAAATTATCCTTCTAGTCGGATTTGAACCAGCGACCTATGGATTTCTATATTTCCCCTAAATGTTCCTCTACAGTCCACCGCTCTACCAACTGAGCTATCGAAGGCTTGGGGACTATGAGAACAGAATCCTATTTCTGGCATGTTTTTCAAATCAAGGTGAATAACGAATTTTTACTGAAACTTTATTAAGGTTTTGTAATCTAACGTTAATGAATTTCTGAAGAAAAAGTTATCCTTCGAGCCGGATTTGAACCAGCGACCTATGGATTTCTTTTGACGTTTGATTTCGATCAACTACAGTCCACCGCTCTACCAACTGAGCTATCGAAGGCTTAATATCCTTGGAATTATAATAATATTTCAACCGTTTTCAAATAGTCAAGTGAAAAGTAACGAATTCTGGAATCAAGTGGGATTCCAAAAGGATTTTAATTTTGTATATAATGTTCAAAATGTCCTTCGAGCCGGATTCAAATCAGCGACCTATGGATGTCTACATTTTTTCCAAACTCCCACTACAGTCCATCGCTCTACCAACTGAGCTATCGAAGGTATATCGTCTATAAAATATTTAAACTAAAAAATTGCATAAAATTTAGATTCAAATATAATTTATAGTCAAGATCATACAATCAAATACCTGAAAAACTGATAAGAAATCATCAACCTTTCTTTGCAATTTTATTTCAAATTAGTTCTTATCAATAACTTAAATGCTTTCGAAGCAAAAGAGAGAATCATATTCTGAAAATATTCTAAAGAGAATTTTTTGATGCATTGACCTTTGAATAATTAACTTAAAAAATTTATAATTTATTGGCACCCTACGAATTTTCTAAACCAAAAACATAGAAAAAAAACTTTAAATATTATTTATTTTATTAGATACTAGCTAATACCCGGTGTGCTTCGCCACTCCCGAAATGAAATACATAGTAATTAAAGGATTAAAAAAATATATTTATTTAGTAATTAAAATATAACATTTTTCTTAAAAATTAGATAGATAGATAGATAGATAGATAGATAGATAGATAGATAGATAGATAGATGTTTCCCTTGCAAAATTTGAAAATTCAAGCTCTAATAGTTTCCCAGATATACAAATTTTTGTATTGAATTTTTATTGGAGGGACCATTCTCCCATAATCCGCTAATTTATTAGACAAATGTTTTCATGGATGTCAAAATTCTTTGTGCAAAATTTGAGCATTCCAACTGCAATAGTTTTCCAGATATACGAATTTTTGCATTTAATTCATATGGGAGGTACCATGCCCCCTAATTCTAGTCCGCCCATATTTTTCTTAAATATTAATATTGATACCAAAGTGGCTCCAACAAAATTTTAGAACTCTAACTGTTATATTTTCTCAGATATGATAATTTAATATTTTCTTTATATGGGAGGTGCCACGCCCACTATTGCTAGTGTACCAATTTTTGTCCAAAATATTCATATTGAAGCTAATGCTAGTCGTACAAAATTTGAGCTCTCTAACATTTATAGTTTCCCAGATATAAACATTTTGGTATTAACTTTATATGAGAGATGGCACGCCCACTATTTCTTTTCCGCCCATTTTTGCACAAAATATTCAAATTGACACTTAAGTTTATTGTACAAAATTTGGGAAATGTAACTGTTATAGTTTCTTAAATTTACGGCATTTGATATTGGCAAGCAATATTAGGCGTGGGATGTGCCACACCCCCTATTGCTAGTTCGCCTATTTTTTTCCAGAATGTTCATTTAGGTGTCAAAATTGTTCGTACAAAATTTGAGGACTCTAGTATTACCAATTTCCGAGATATACTATTTTAATAGTTATTTAGTAAGTGGGCGTGGCCCACATGGAATTTTAAAATAAAAAGTAGCCTATTTTTCCTTCCAGGCATATAGGAACACACTGTGAAAATTTCAAGAAAATCGGTTTAGCCGTTTAGGCGGCTATAGACTTCAAACATACATAGATACATACAAACAAACACACATTAATTTTTATATATATAGATAAGTCAAACATACCTTTTGTCCTTTTGGACAATCTTATTACTTATTGTTCTTTTTGGCACTTTTTTAAGTAAAATATTTAAAAAGATTTATGTTTTTAATGTCGACACAACACCGTTATTAAATATGTTCCCCTGGGAGTTACGATTCTTAGTTTAAATTTATTATATGATAGTATGGATTTTATGATAAATTTTTACTAACGAAGTAGCGGGTTAACAGATCGTATAAAATAAAATTCTTGAGTTTTTAAAAAAATACAGTAGAAGCTTAGGTCTTAAATATATGTGTTAAGGACATTTTATTAATATGCCTAAATTTTTTTTTTTTTGAACAAAATCTTTTAAATTTATTCAATGTACTTACCCAAACAGACGTTTATAAATTAAAAAAATCTTTTTATAATTTTCATTTTTTTTAACATTTATTTCTTTATTAGTTTTGTTTTTGTTTGCAATTTAACTAAACTACATACATAAGACAATTCAAATTCAATTTGTCTACTACAGTGACCTAGAATAATACGTAAACGTACTACAATTTTAAATTTACTCTACTATAAATGTTTTTTTATTTTTACTCTTTCTTTATTTATTACTTATTTATTTAAAAATATCAGTTCTTAAAGTTAACTTTGACCATTTAAATGTATAAAATGGTAAAAAAAATACAACAAAAAATATCTAACAAATTAAAAATAAAACTAAATTAAAAATAAAAACAAAAAATGCAAATATTGAAAAAATTTATAAAAAAGGAAATTTCAACCCAATAAAAACCATAAAACCGCTAAATTGATTTTTCGATATGTGGTTTTTTGTGTTACAATAAATAAAACAAAAAATAAGAAAAAATATTGAATAGTATTGTAACATACTAAAATAACAATCAATTGAATAATAATTAAAAAAAAGGCCAAAAATTTTTAGCCTTTATGCCACAAGAATTTTGTTGCTTGCTTCCTATGCTGCTGTATAGTGATGGTGAGTGATGTTTTTTTTTTGCCTGGGGGGGTTGAAATTTTTGGTTGTGGTTGTGTGTTGAAAAAAAATCTTTTAATCTTTATTATTCATGTACCCAGCAAAAAAAGAGCATACCAATCATTAGTAAAATCATTGATGTTACTGAACCTGAAGTAGTTCCATTTCTGGTGAAACATCAATGAATTTAACACGTGGTTGTCATAGGACGGAAGTGATCCAAAAAGTTGAATAGTATGTGCTTTTGAGGAACACTGAGGTATTATATGAAAGTATACCTTTTCATGTTTCTTTTTTCATTAGTGAAACAATTTAATACAATTTAGTATACATACATATACAATGCTTACATACAAATATTATATAAATGATAATTTTTTAACATATTGAGATGTTGCTAAAAAGAACAATTTTAGAATATGAAATTCATAACTTAAAGCTACTTGGTATGTAATGAAAATGCTGTGATTTTAGAACAACTTCTGAAATATTTTGCTGGGTATGTAAACATTTCAGTGGACATTAACAAACATATGAAACATAAAATGTTTCATCATATACTCTATATTCAATATAAAAAAGAAGAGATAAAAATCTGCTTTATAAAAAAATCGTTTATTAAATACTCGTGTATATTTTTCTTAAGAGAGATTTCTTTGTTTTTATTTTGTTTAAAAATAACAAAAACATTTTTATTAACTTAAATACTATATTTGGCAGTGCAGGATTTGTTTTGTTTCTTAAATTTTACTTAATTTGTATATTAATTTTAAGGAAATCATTGATGATTTTCTTTTTAAATTAAAAACTGATAATAAGTTTTATAAAGAATTTCTATAGAAAATTTATTAAAATTTCAATTCTAGAGGCCAATTTTGTAAAACACTTCATCTTACTTTGAAAATTTGTTCATATAAATTGTTTTTGTTTTTAAAAAAATTTTTACAGAACATTTTTCGAAGTGTGGCGAATCGATTATAACCCGAAAAATTCGAAATTTTATTGCATAAATTAACTTAAATTTTTATTACAATGATAATATTTAGTAATGTTCGAGTTATCCGAAATTGATATCAATTTTCGAAATCCAAAAAAAAAAAAAAAAAAAAAAAAAATTTAAGTTCTTTATTAAAATATCTTAAGTGAAATAGAACTTGATTTTTAACTAAATTCGCGAAGTGTTTGTATATTTAAATTTTGGAACATTAAAAAAAAAACATTTAATTTGAAAATAAATTTAAAAAAGAAGAAATTAATTTGATAAATTTTCGAACAGTAGAGATTTTTGTCAATATCTCTCTTTAAAAAACTATGTATCAAAAATCGAATAAAGATTTAAAATCAAGTAAATTTAGAGTTCTTTTGTGATTGACAATAAAATGAATAAATTTAGAATTAATTAAAAATTCGAACATTAGTAATTTCATATTTGATGAAACCGCCTAACAAACATTTAAAAAAGTAAAAAAAAGAAAACAAGGTTTATGGTTATGTTCGAAAATTTTGATACTCATTTTGAATTTTTTGAATTAAGCATAGAAGGATGACATTTTATAGTTATTTAAGAAAAATCATAAAAATTGATACAGTCTACTACTAGTTTCAAAAGTTTTAATTTAATTTAAATTTTTTAAAAATTAAAAAAAAAAAAAATAATAATAAAATAAATAAATTTTGAAAAACTTTATACTGATAAGACTTTGCGCAAATCGAAATTTTTATTAATTGTTATTTTCTCTATGTTGCAACAGTCGAACAAAAATTTTAAATAACAAAAAATAAACCTAGTCATTAATATTTGATGTAACTGTCCACAGTGGGGCAGAAACGAAAATTTTTGGAAATAAATCTGTAATAGGCTAGTAGGTAATTTGAAATTTGGAAAGAGGAGTGTAAAATTTTAAGTTTGGAAGGGGGACCCAACAGACCTCTCAGGGGCGGAACTAATGGGGCTTTAAGTAGGGTACCTTTGACATATAAAATTTTTAATCATATGCCAAATTTTTGTTTCTCGTTCGATTTCAAATATTGTTATATATTCTTATAGGCGTTCATAAGACCTGCTTGTGTATGTGCCAATTGTCTCTTACAGTTTTCGAGTTATTTGCTTATGAAATTTTAAGTCCTCAATTTTGCAAGTTCTTGGTCCAGATTTTTTTTATATATATCCCAATATTTCCGACCGATGTTTACTTTTTACTTTTTCTTTAGCTTATTAAAGAACAACATTATCTATTACATAATGGAAATTTAAGGTCGATTGCTTTACCGAGTCCAAAAATAAACGATTTTGAATTTGAATATTACAAAATTATGATCTTTTATGTTTTTTTTTTTCTCTAAATTAAAATTGTAAAAACATATAATCATTTTATATTTTTCTGAAACGCATCTTCACAGAGATGACTTTAAAAATAGAAAATAATCCCAATAACCCAAACGGTTTGATCCTTTTTATATGAAAGTTTTGAATTTAGTGTATATTTTCTAAAATCCCAAAGGACGAATCTGAAAATTGAATACAGTTTAGGAATCTGTAATATGTTGTTAAAAACTTTCAATCAATATCTACGAGACTTTAGAAAAATGATTTTTTTATAGCCAATAATGTGAAAAACCCAATTTTTGGGATTTTCGGCGTTTTTTTTGGAGAATTGTGGATTCCTTTTACAAAAATCGTAAAGTTTTTCATAGTTTCTAATTTTATACGATAAAGTCTACCATCACCAAAAATCTCTTTAAGATATCTTTGTAGACTTTGTTGTAGATGAAATAGTTATAGTTTCTCAAAAAAAGAAAAGAAAAAAAAAAACATTTTCTTGTTTTTTTTTAATTTTACTTTAATTGCGAAAATCAGAATTTTTTTTTTTTTCAATTTAAATAATTTTCCCTAGCTGACATAATTCTTTGCGATATAGTGATTGAAATCAATATCTTTTTTAAAAAACTTATTAGAATCGGATTTAGTTTAAAATTTTTACACAATTTTTTACGAAAACTTCAATATCGATTCCGAATTTTTGAATTTATTATAAAATATTCGCAATTAATGTAAAATTTTAGTAATTCGAAATTTGAACATTTATAATTTCATATTTAAAAAAATATAAACTGATTTTTGATATATTAGAAAATTTCGATATTGATTTAGAATTTTCAAGTTCCACACAAAAAGAGTAAATTCCAAACTCACATTAAAAAATAACAGAAATTGATTAAAATTTAGAAAATCTATATTCAAATTAAGTTTAAAACAATTGAAAAATTAGAAAAAATATTAAATTTTAAGCAATTTCAATGTTAAAATTGCACAATTTAAAAAATTATTTTAAAAGTTTGTCCAAAAATTTAATTTGTTTGTTAAGGTCGAATATTAAAATATTTTTTTTTTTTTAATTTCTATTTTATAAAAAAAAAAAAAATAATTATAAAACTTTAATATATCAATACGTGAAAATAACTTCGAACAATCGAACCATGAATTGAAATAACAACAGCTAATGTTTGGTTATATTCGAATATTTCCATTTTGATAATTAATATTTAAATTTATTACAAAAATATTAAATTTCAAAATCGTATGTTAAAAATAGAAGAATCTGTGTTATTATAATTGAAAGATCTAAACCTAGTTTAAACATTTTTTAATTAAATTTCAAAAAATTTGAACTTGATTTAAGTTTTTACATATGGAAAAAAAAATTGAAGTTCGTAAATTTAAAAATTTTTTCAATTTTTTAATTTTATGTTTTAACAATCGCGGATAATTCAAAGAGAACACAAAATTATCTTTGGTTATGTTCTTAAATTTTGGAATGAATTCAGAATTATCGATATTAGCATAAAAAGTATAAATTTCGAAATCCTATTATAAAAAGCTTAGAAATTTATAAGAATATGAATTAATATTTTGGAAACTTTGAATTAAATATTAAATTAGGTTGATATGATTTACGAATTTCATTTTAAAAGATTTAATTTCTAAAATTTTTGTGTTGTTTATATTTTCGGAATTGACTTGAAAATTTCTTAACTAAATAAGGATTTTTTTTCATAAATTTCAATTTCGATATTCGAATTTTACCTAAAAATTTGTATCTTCAAAGATATTTAATTTGAAAACAATTTTTGAATTGATTTTTTAAAAACTTTTAAAATATTATTTTTTTTCATAATATTTTATAAATTTCGAATTAAATATTGAAATTTTTCTACATGGACTTTGAAAATTCATATATAAATTAAATTTCGAAATGAATTCGGAATTTTCGAAATTTGCATAAAAGAATTTTTTTTTTTATTATATTTGAATGGATTTGAAAAATATTAAATTAAACAAAAGAATTTTCGTATACATTTTTCATAAATTTCGATATAAAAATTAATATTTTTCACAAAAAACTTTAAATTTCAAAAAGATCGAAGTTGAATACAATTTTGACAAAGAGCCTATTAAATAGTTTCATACATACAAATTTCGAATTAAATTCGAAGTTGATTAATATTTTCGAAATAAATTGTTGTTAAATAATACAAATTACCCATTGAATATCAAGGATGCCATATGAAATATGTTTGTACGTTATATCATTTATATTCAAAAAATTCAAAATTAATTTTGAATTTTTCATTCCAAAACAAAAATTTTTAATTCAGCACTTTTTTTTTGTACGTAACACTAGTGATAAAAAAAAAACTTTCATAATTTTTAAGTTTAAATTTTCAGATATAATTTCAAAATTTTGAACATAATAAACAAAAGTTTCGATTTCGAAAGATCATAAAGATATTAATTTTTAAAAATTTTGGTCATATTCGAAATTGATTTAAAATGTTCACGGAATTTAAAAAACATTTTAAATTTTCAAGTTTAAAGTTAATGTTCGAAAATTTCCTATTTAATTTTAAATTTTAGTATTTAAATTTTTATTAAGGACTTCGTTTTTTAAATTTCGAACATTGCAAAAAATAATAAAATGATAGTAAAATTATACAAATTAAAAAGAAAATTGTTGTTTAAAAAAAATAATAATAAAATTATACTAATTTAAATAAAATATTGCTTTTATATATTTTTTAATTTATAATTTTGAATTGAAATTTATATTATATAATTTCGAATACGAAAAATTTTGAATATTTCAAAAAAAAAAAGAAAAAAATAAATATTTTTAATTAAATAATTTTATAGCTATATTTTATTTAAAAATTTATATTTTATTTAATTAATTAAAATGACATTTATTGACTTATTCAATTTTTTTCTAAATATTAAAAATTTTTCATATTCAAAATTATATAATATAATACTAAATTCAAAATTTTGAATTTAAAACAAAATATATAAAAGTAATATTTTATTTAAATTAGTATATATATATATTTTTTTTTTAACAAAATTTTTTTAAATTTGTATATTTTATACAAATTCGCTCATATTCAAAATTTTTAATTTAATATAAAAACATTTAATTCAAAATTTGATTTTAAAATTGCGAAATAAATGAAATAATTTGAATAAAATATTGTTTTTAAAAATTTCTATTATATACGAATTTAACAAAATTAAATTTTAATATAGAAAATATCATTTTGTATTCTATTCCAATATTTCGAATTTTCAAAAAAAAAAAAAAAAAAAAAAAAAAAATAAAATAAATAATTAAAAAAAATATTATTCATATTACATAAATTTAAATAAAATGTTGCTTTTTTAATATGTATTTGGATAGTATTCGAAACTTTGATAATAATAATAATAATAAATTAGTAAAAATTAAAAAGATTAATTTTTTTAAAGAGTATCTAAAATTTATCATTATAAATTTATATAAAATAAGAAATTTATTAATAATTTTTGAAATTACAAAATTAATTCAAAATTATTTAATTTTTTTAAAAAATAACATTTACCTGAAATCTTTATTTCTTCATCATTGTAGGCAGAATGAATCTAAAGTTTACAAAATGACGTATCTGAGAAAAATGATTAAAAAGTATATTTTTACTAAATTATCCTTATTTGGTGTTTAAAATTCAACATTAATTTTCTATAGAAATTCCTTCTTAAAACAAAAAACAAAATCACTTTCTGTGGTAATCAAACAAATAAAAGTTTAAAATCACTTAATTCAATTTTTTTTCTTCACTATTTTTTTTTTTTTTTGTATCTACTCATTCAGTGCTGTGATTAAGAAACCAAGTCATGTTCAAGTATTCAAGTCTTTTTTTTTTTTCTTTTACTGTTTCTCCGTTAGTTATTTGTTCTTCCTGTCTTGTCGAACATAAACATCGCGTTACACATTTACACAGCAGTACCATTAATCATGTCATAGTGGTCTTGATTTTTGTTTGTATTACCACCGTTGCCACCACCCATAACAACACCACCATTTGAATTGACAGTATTGGCGTTAACGCCTAAACCAGTTGAATTAAAGAGACTGGCATGTGAACGTCTACGTTCTCGTTCAATTTCATCGAGATCAAAGGCATCCGACAAAACAGCACTGGGACGACGTTGTTCATCGAAAGCATAAGCTCGTTGAAATTTAGGTCCTCCCTGAGAGCCAGATGAAGAAGAACCATTTACAACAACTTGTTGACCACCTGCTGTTATAAGGTTGGCAGTTGTAGGACCACTATTGCTATTCGAACGTGTTAGTAAAGCATGATTGTTAGTAAGACTTTGTGTTGCATTGTTGGTGGCAGGACCATACATACGAAAACTTCCACTAAAGTTAGAGGGTGAGGAGGGTATGGCAGCAGGCCATTGTACTAGAGGGGGTTGTTTTAAGGAGGAGGATACTGTGCTATAATTTTGTGAGGAAACAGTGGGATGTTGCTGCTGTTGTTGCTGATATTGTTGTAATTGATGGGGTTGTATGTAAATTGGCTGCTGTTGTTGTTGTTGCTGCTGCTGTTGAATATAGTGTCGATTTAATTCTTCATTTGACTTGTGTAAGCCATAACGTGAATTATACAACTCCTGTTCTCTTGACATGGATAAATAGCGATTTTGTTGTTGCAATTGCTGTTGTTGCTGCTGCTGTTGATGTTGCATCATCAGTGTCGTAAGCCTCTGTTGACTTGCACTATACATATTGTGTAATTGTGTGGCACTTGCATTCAAACCCGCCGACGCTATACTATCTTGTGAGTCAGCACTACGCTTTAGGAATGCACGCGGTAAAGTACGACTTTGATAGATGGCTTGTTTGTGATAATCATGATGTAAACGTTGCTGTGATCCACCATAAGTGTTGTCGCGCAGTGTATAATGAGGTTGTTGTTGATGGGTTGTTATAAAACTAAATTCATTACCACTTGTATCCAAATCATATAGACTCTTTTGTAAACCTGCTGCTCTGTTGGCAGTGGGTGCGTAGATAGCGTGCAGGGATAAATTAGAATTTAAGCGTCGCAGATGATTGGGCTCAACATACATGGAAGCACGACGACCATTACGTATGGCCTGTGGCATAAGGTGTATGTTGTCTGTAAAAGTATAAACAAATTTAAAAATTTATGAAGTAAATAAATAATGTAAAAATTTTAAATTGTAATTTAAATTTATGAAGATTACTCCAAAAAAACTTAAATATAAATAGAGTGTCACACAAGTCTACGTTATTATCAACAACCAAATTGCATTTATTATTTACTGGTTTATTCAAGAATTATAGTTTATTTTACAAATACTTTGGAAATTGTATACAAATATTAACAGATATGTGTATGGATACATACAAATACAAATATGACTATAATTCTGTTTATATACATACATATGTACAAACATACATATGTGTATATAAAATCAAAATATAAATTATTGTTCGAAGGACATCTAGAAAAGTATCATGATAAGTGTGTGTTTTATCATGTAGAAGATTTAATATTTTTTTAGCACAATAAACCACTACACACAATACACTCTCATACACACGCACATACTACAGACATGTACTTTTTTTCTTTGACATTTTCCCAAAGCATTAGAGAGATACAGGATTTTTTTTTGTCGCAAGAGATAAAGTTGGTGCACAAAATACACATTGTTTTGTGTACAATTTTTGATAAATGACTTATTTCCCAATAGTGAAACTAAAAATAATATATTTTTAATGGCAATATACGTATAAACACTATAAAGGACATGATTGTGTATCATGATGCTTTTCCCGCTTTTTTTTTTCGAAAACTATTTTGCTCAATATAAACTAAAAAAAAAATAAACTTTGTAAATTGATTTTCGTGGCAACGAAGTAAATAAAATGGAATAAGAGTTTTTTAATTGACAGTGTTTATACAGAAGAGAAGAAGATTAGATTAATGAAAATAAATTGTAAGTATTTTGAAGTTTTATAACTAAGTTTTATGATTGTAGACCTTGTTTAGGTTTCAACGAAACCGAAATGGATAAGACACCACGAATGCTGATGAAGTGTGTAGCGGCAAAGAAAATACGTATTCCATTCTGCTGGTGTCTAATTATAGTCCACAAACTCTGCTTTGGTACCGCCAAACAGAGACAACAAGGCAATTTACGATTGCAAACTTGTTTATGGTCCTTCGAACGGGATGTCGGCTTACGACACTATGTAACCACATCTTAAACAGCGTTTACGACGCTAGGTTCAACCTCTTTTTTACTTGCCTCAAACGCCTGGCGCTGCTAACTGAGTCCCTCAAAATTGCACCCAGTGCAAGGCGGGCGACATGTTTTAGGTTTCAACGAAACCGAAATGGATAAGACACCACGAACGCTGATAAAGTGTGTAGCGGCACAGAAAATACGTATTCCATTCTGCTGGTGTCTAATTATAGTCCACAAACTCTGCTTTGGTACCGCCAAACAGAGACAACAAGGCAATTTACGATTGCAAACTTGTTTATACCTAAAAATAATATTCGGCATAAGCAGTTTGAAATATTTGTTTATAATATAAAAAGCATTGCATACTTTTTCTATGAAGTGCGTATAAGTAATATTAATTGTCATGACGGATGCACAATGGTTCCAAATTGATTTTTTTTGGAAATACTTAATTCTGTATCTTGTGAACTGTTAGAGATCTAAATAAAATTTCACATAGTCAGAGCTGAGGTGTAGAGAGTAGAGAAGTACAGGCCTCTAACGGGTCACGGAGATAAAGGCAAAATAATTTAAAACTTCAATGTAAAAGATTTTACATATAGGTAGTGCTTGTAAATATTAAGAGATACTTGGGGCGAAGCAAATTTTACCCTTTTTTAATGCCATTTTTGTCCTTGTTTTTTTTTCTTTTTTTTTTTTAATTTTTTTAAAATATATAATTTACAACACAGTGGTGTCAAACGCAAATTTTTTGGTGGTAAATCTGCTCAGCTCGGATTAAATTGAAATGTATGGAATAGTTGTAGAGAAAAATCATCTTGTGATAACACAATATAAACTACAGGGTGTCAAATTTGACTACCTCGAGTATGTAAAAGTTTAAAAAAATCGTAACTTCTACAAATGGAGTCCGATTTTATATATTTTAATATTTCTGTAAAGTGCTCGGCAAGATAAAGAAAAAATAAGCTTTCTCACTTAAGTTATCTCTTACAGTTAAAAAGATATTTACACTTGAATTTTGAATTTTTGTTTTTTTAGCTCGACTATATATTTAAAAATAATATGCTGAAAGAATTTTTGGATTATCTCAATTCGTCTAGACGTGAAAAAAGTCAAAGTCAGCACTATGAAATTAGTATGAAAAACGGCTATTTATTTTATTTTATTTTATTTTACCTTACAGCAGGCATTGGTCGAAAATGGTGAATTTTGGAAAAAAGTAAAATTTTTATCGATTAATAAAAAAAATGTCAGGCGAGCTTTTTGAAATTTATTGACAATATTTTCTCAAGATACAGATTTAGAACCGTATGACACTAAACTGCTTTCCACCCGGCCTAAAACGAATGAAGAAGAGCAGATTTCATGAAAAAAGTCAATTTTTTAAAAGACTTTTAATTGCATAAAAAAAGCATATTAGCATAATATTTTCACCATTATTTCTTATGCAGTGTATAGAATATATATCGGTATTTCATTCCTGCAAAAATCATTTAAAAAGCTTTACAAATCAATTTTTAGCAATTTTTCAAAAACAAACAATATTTAATAAATAAATATCGCACAGTGGTCCCAAAACGTAATTTTTTGGAAATAATTCTGTAACTTTAGAACTGCTGGATGTATTTGAATGAAATTTCACATGGGCAATCCTGAGGTATATGGCAATTGACTTGGAGGAGGACAGGTTCGTAGCAGGTTCGTCTGGGGGACGAGGGGTGGACCTCCAAAGTTGGTCACCTCGGGTATGAATTTTTTAAAAAAAAATCGTCAAAATTTTATTTATGATTTGATTGAAAAAAATTTTGCACACAGATAGTCCTTATAATTCTCTTTTTTTTATTTTTTTTTTTTTTAACTTGGCGGGCGCAATTTGTGTCCTAAAATTTTTCTAAAATATTCCCTGGATTCTGTACAAAATTCTAAACAATTTTTGTGTAAGGATCATATACCTATGTGGTTTAGATAAAAAGTTATATTATTTTGAATTAGAAAATTTGAAAAAAATTTTAATTTTTTGTGATTTTTTTCAAAAAGGTGGTAACATTTTTTCACTTTAAAATCCATTATTTTCCTCTGGACCATAATTTTTTTTTCATGTTTCTAAAAGAATGCTTAATACAAATGCACGTAAAATAAATCCGAGGGCAATTGGGGTAACATTCTCCCCGCTAGCCCTATCAGAATTTCGTTAATTTTATATATATTTGTGTTTTTAGTTTTTTGTGGAGCACAAAAATGTCAAAGCTGATATTAAAATAAAGTTACCGTAAAAAGTTACCTCCATATGTTGGCTAAACACACAAAAAATAAGCCACGCCTCTTATAACGACAGGGTGACCATTTTACTGAAAAAAGTCAAGTTTTGAAGAAAGTTTCCCCGAACAGGAATATTGGGTATTTCGGAGTAAAAAAATGGGAACCTATTTACACTTTTCTTTTAAGAACCATTTTTTTTATACAATACTAAAATTTCAGAATGATAGCTTTATTAATATAGATTTTATATAAATTGTAATATTAATTTTTTTTGTTTTTTTGAAAAAGAACACTAAATATAAAAATTTTTCTTTTTTTGATGAATTTAAGGAAGGAATTTAGTTGGAATACTTTATTATTTAAATATTATTATTTTTCAAGTAATAACCTTTCCAACGATACCAAATACTTGCACAAATACTTTACACAATTGTTTAAAAACTAACTGAAACTTTACCTCCATCCGCAAAATTTGCACATTTTTCCTTCAATTCCTTCATTCTATATACGTTAGTGCACAGCAGTTTCAACATGTTTTTTAAATAATTTTGTTTAACTTTTGAATCGTTCAGTATATTTCAACGAAATTTCACATAGTTATTACTGAGGTAGTTTCCAACTGTTATGAAGGAGCACACGTTTCTAGGTGGTCTCGGGGCAGGTG
Source organism: Protophormia terraenovae (assembly GCA_951394005.1). Taxonomy (NCBI): domain Eukaryota; kingdom Metazoa; phylum Arthropoda; class Insecta; order Diptera; family Calliphoridae; genus Protophormia; species Protophormia terraenovae. The sequence continues at coordinate 76,414,989 of OX596076.1, read as the reverse complement.
GGAGGACCGCCGAAATGGGTCACCTCGGAAATTATATAAGAAATAAGACTTTACCACTTTCGGAGGTTCTCCTCCTGCCCACAGACCAGCTAGAAATTTGTAATCCTTCAAGGTATTTGGAAAATACCTCAGTAATAACTGTGGTAAATTTCATTGAAATATATTTATCCGTTCAAAAGTTACGTTTTAATATTTAAAAAAACACGTTGAAATATACATATATAAGTGCACAGCAGTTTTCAACGATCCTTTGAACTATTTAAAAAAATGTGCTTTACATATACGCCAATTTTATAAATTTTTAATACCAAATAAACCTTATATGAGAGATATATTTGAACCAAATTTTGTCATTTTAGGTGGTCCGCTGCAAATTAAGTATATTGTGCTTTCAACAGACAGATGGACGATATAGCTAAAACGATTCGGAATCTTACGAATGTCTAGAATATATATTTTATGGGATCATAGGCGTATATTGCGCAATATTACCCACGGAACGACTACCATTCTTTTGGTAGTCGGTAAAAAAAACCCTTTAAATAAAAATTGGTGGTTTTATTATTGCTAATATATTAATATATCGGTAGAGTATAGCACCAATACAATATTAAATATATTATGTATATTATGTGTACAAACAAAGTACAACAATAAAAAAACAGGTAAAAAAATTTATTTAGTTAAAAACAAAAATGTAGATATTTTTAAAAAATGTAGGTTGAGATGATTTCTTTTCCGTTTATTACAGCAAGAATTCGGTAAATGATATAATTTGCCTATTTTTTTTATTAAAATCTAAAATTAGCTCCTATTTTCCAACTATAACAGCCACTGTCTACTAAGAGCTCACAGTTTTTCTCTAAAGCTGTTTGTTATAAGCCAAAATGAAAAACTAAAAGAAAAACTTTATTGGAAAATTATTTACCACTTTTTGCAAAGCTATTGGGGATGTTGTTGCCCACCACAAACAACACTCTCTACAAAATAGTATAGAAAAACAAACAAAAAAAAAAAAAAATATATTCACTTACCATCAATCACATATAAGTGGTCCTCATTCTCGGTCAATTTCTTAAAACCATTCTCATCCACATCCTCATCGATATCGACAACATCAATGGCATCACCAAATATACGATTATTCTCCATGCCAATACCACGATATTCAACACCATGATGTTGTTGCTGTTGCTGCTGCTGTAACTGCAGATGATTCCCTTGTGCCTCAGTACGTCTCTGATGCAGGTTACTACTGCGTACATTATTCAATCTCAGGGGTTTACGTTGCATTTCTTCATCTTCTATATCAGCAGCTGATTGTTGAGTTGTTGAATTGTTGTCGTTGGTAGCCAAAGCATCATCATCTTCATCCTCATCACCCTCATGATTTTCTATGTAGTAGATATTTTTTGGTTTTGGACGTACGCCAGCACGTTTACAAAATTCTTCAAAAAGTTCATCTTTAGTTTTACGTATAGTTCTCTTAAGACCACAAAGTTTTTGTGGTTGTTCTTCATCGGCCTCCTCATCGACATCATCATCATCGTCGTTGTTGCTGTTGCTGTTGTTATGATTGTCATCAACTTTATTGCCATTGACAGTGGCACGCTGGTATTGATGATGATTATTACGATGATGCTGATGATGTTTGTCAATGGAATCGCCAACTAAATTATCATCACTGTCATTTGCACATGTTGTTGCAGTATAGTTTGTCTTGTAAATATTATTGTGTCGTTGATTTTGTTGTTGCACATGTTGCGGTAGAGTTTTCTTTGAGTGAGCGTTTGTGTTGCGTTGTTGTAATTGGGCTTTTGTATTATTACCTCCACCACCATTTGTTTGCGTTTCTGTATCGGTATTGTAACGCGTATTTGTTGCCACATTACGTCTTCGATTGTTGTTGTTGCTATTGCCGAAATCTGTTTTTGTTGCTGACATACCACTACTAAAACTGACATTTTGGGTTGCATAAATGTCTGTTGTTGTGGACACACTACGTGTTAAAGGAAACTCTTGCGGTGAATCACTAAATTGTTGCGGTGGTCTTGGCAAAGTTTGTGTTTGCATTAGTAGACCACCGGCCCGTATAGCTGAAGGCGGAGGTGGTGGCGGCAGCAATGCTGATGAAGATGATGATTCTGTATAAAGTTCATTTAAAGATTTTGCCAAATTTCTTGAGTGTAAATTACATTTGCTTTGTGTTGATGAAGTAGATGGCTTCTCGAAATAATATCTTAAAAAATACAATTTAAAATTAATTTCGACATTTTTTTAAGGAAGAAAAAATTTAATCTAACACTTTTAATTTCATCTAATAAGTATTTTTTAGTATAAAACAAAGAAATGAAATAAGAAATTATTTTACCATTTACCTTCTATCCAATTCATTTAAGAATATTGTTGAACCCATACCATTGGGATGTTTGCGACAAGCATATGGTCCTGTACTAGCATCTGTGGCTGCATCCACTACTCTACGTCCTGTTCTTGTTACACCAGCTCCACCACCACCACCACTTTTGTTGCCATTTCCCTGTGCCATATTCTTGAGTAATTTTTTTGTATCCAATTCCAATTCTTGTGCTGTTACTTGATGTTTTTTATTTTGTTGATTTCGTATTCTTTCCAAGGGTTTTTTGCTTTCAATTTCATGTTTGTAACTTTTATAGGTGTGACTATTGAAACGATTTTCTCCTTCTTTGATTTTTTCTTGCAGATTTGAGATTGTGAAACATGGTAAACGCTTTAGAAAATAACATAGTTGTAAAAGAAAGAAAAATAGAAGGAAAAAAAAAAAAAAAAATCATAGAATACATTAGCTATTTGCTTGTATTTTTTGTTTCATTTTTAGCAAATATTCAAAATTAAACACTTAAGAGGATTTTAAGAGCTTTAAGGATTTTAAGAAATTTTGAAGCTTATGAAGCACAATGGTGTGTAATAGTAGAGTAATAAAAGTTTTTCTAATTACAAAAAGAAGTTTAGAAAAGACTATGATATTTGATAAGGTAGTCACTTATGATTTTTGTAGATTTGAGTATTTAAATGTTAAGTTAATAAGTATTAGTTGAATGTAATGTACTAACTTAATGGATTTAAAAATCAGAATACTGAACAAATTAAAAACAAAATGCAATATTTTACATATGAAAAATTGTTAATTTTATTTTTGTATAAATCATATAAATAATAAATCATATAATAATAGTTTCCCAGATATACTAATTTTTGTATGGTAGGGACCATACCCCCATAATCCGCTAATTTATTAGACAAATGTTTTCATGGATGTCAAAATTCTTTGTGCAAAATTTGAGCATTCCAACTCCAATAGTTTCCCAGGTATAGGAATTTTTGCATTTAATTCATATGGGAGGTACCATGCCCCCTACTTCTAGTCCGCCCACATTTTTCTTAAATATTAATATTGATACCAAAGTGGCTCCGACAAAATTTTAGAACTCTAACTGTTATATTTTCTCAGATATGATAATTTAATATTTTCTTTATATGGGAGGTGCCACGCCCACTATTGCTAGTGTACCCATTTTTGTCCAAAATATTCATATTGAAGCTAATGCTAGTCGTACAAAATTTGAGCTCTCTAACATTTATAGTTTCCCAGATATAAAAATTTTGTTATTAACTTTATATGAGAGATGACACGCCCACTATTTCTTTTCCGCCCATTTTTGCACAAAATGTTCACATTGACACTTAAGCTTATTGTACAAAATTTGGGAAATGTAATTGTTATAGTTTCCTAAATTTACGGCATTTGGTATTGGCCATGATGCAACGAGTAACAAGGTGTCATTGTAAGCTCAGCTGATTATTTTTTGCTTCTTTTTTTGGTGTAAGACTGAAATGTCAAATTTACAAACAAAGGTAAATATTTTTAGTGGTGAAATTTGTACTTTTAGTAAAGAAGAAAATTGCTACATGGAAATTTTTAATTTATTTAAATTTATAAAAGCATTAAAAATAAATTTCTTACAATTTCTTTTTATTATTTTTCAATTTCAACAATTATTGTTTACGCTTTGCACGTGCTTTTCTTTTTTTCTTGTTCTCTTTTGTTGACGTTTCGGTCTCATTTATGGCGAAAAAAAGGCTGGTATTATTGCATTGTTGTATTTGTTGTCTTTATGTTGTCTTTAAATTGTTGTACCATGGTATTGGCAAGCAATATTAGGCGTGGGATGTGCCACACCCCCTGTTGCTAGTTCGCCTATTTTTTTCCAGAATATTCATATAGGTGTCAAAGTTGTTCGTGAAAAATTTGAGGACTCTAGTATTACCAATTTCCGAGATATACTACTTTTAATAGTTATTTAGTAAGTGGACGTGGCACCTAGCCCACATTGAATTTCAAAATAAAAAGTAGCCTATTTTTCCTTCCAGGCATATAGTAACACACTGTGAAAAATTCAAGAAAATCGGTTTAGCCGTTTAGGCGGCAATAGACTTCAAACATACATACATATATACATACATACAAACAAACACACATTAATTTTTATATATATAGATAGATTATATCTAATTTTCACTTGTATTTCAAATTTAATTTTAATGAGATTTGAAAAAAAAAAAAAAAAAATAGACCCCGTTTACATTTATTCCTTCCTAGTAAATTATTCCTTCTTAGTCAATAATAAAATTTGAGTTATTTCTCTATAATTACGAAAATATATTTTACACTGCTCGTACACCCGCTAGATATATTTCTTTCAATAAAACCATGCTATATTATAAATTCTAATTGTATTTTATTAAGTTATCCAAAAAGCTGAATAGTATGCGCTTTTGAGGGACAATAAGGTATTATGTGAAAGTATACCTTTTCATATTTCTTTTTTCATTAGTGAAACAATTTAATACAATTTAGCATACATACATATACAATATACAATGCTTACATACAAATATTATATAAATGATATAATTTTTTAATATATTGGGATGTTGCTAAAAAGAACAATTTAGAATATGAAATTCATAACTTGAAGCTACTTGGTATGTAATGAAAAAGGTGTTTAAAGTACCACAAAGGAGAAAGTCCTTTCGTCCCGCCGAAGGCCCGCTATGCAGAAAAACTTTATTAAGCAAAATGGCTTTCTGGTATTTAAAAAACCAGTTCACGCAACTCCGAAACTAAAACTTGTTAGTTATTTTGTTTTATAATTTTAAACTGGGAATTATTTCATTTGTATGGGGACTTATTTCATAGAGTTATTTCACCAATTGTTGGGAATTATTTTATTTGTTTCTTTGAAAGTTATTTCATTTTTTGATTAGAGATTTTCTTAATTTTTGTTGGAACTAATTTTATTGGGAGCTATTTCATGGCACTTATTTTATTTGGTAGTTATTTCATGGTACCTGATACTTATGATGCTAAAATTTGCCCTCTATTAGTTTCAATTCTTATGAGTTTAAATCTGTGTCGTGTTTCTTTAAAATATTATTACCACACAACTTTTTAAGGATGAAAGTCAGTTTCAGCGAGTTTAAACATTTTGGCCTATATATTGTAAAATTTTAGTCCTATTTATTTAGTTATTATAGTTAAGAAATTCAAATATTTAAAGTTTTTGTGAAAATTTGAAAAATTTCAGACTCATTTGGACCTAGTCCCAAATTTTAGTTATGTTATTAAATGCTCCCAATTTTGGGGGTATATTGAAAATTCTAAAAATGGTATAATAATGTATTTATGTATTAACATTTATAAACTAAATTATTTTACATTCCAAGTGTTTTTTCACTGTAGCACCGTGTTATTATTTACTTTTTTTTAACAACTTTATATTGCACCTAAAGTTTTAAACTCAAACAAAACGTGACTCTAATACTATGATCAACTAATACATTTCATTTTTGAGCTAAAGTTTGCTGTTGTCGATATTTTTGTTAATTAAAAATCTCTTTATGAACTTTATGTAATGTTCAATATTTATGCTAGAATTTTGTTTTAATTATTTAGTCAGTGATAGCTCTTCATTACTTTAGATTTGTTTTGAACATAGTTTTCTATAAAATGTTAATTAATTCGTAGATGTTTGGAAGTAAACGTTAAACATTTTGAATATAAAAAAATAATTAATATAAGTATATGTTAGTTAAAAAGGACTCTTTCAAATGCCTTATAAATAATTAATATGAAAATAAAACAAGCGTGAATGTTATATTCGGCCCGGCCGAATCTATATACCCACCATCAACTTTTTCAAATTTTACGTTATATGGGAGGGGGCGGTAAAGTGGGCACTAAAGTGGGCGGACTACGCCCATTATTGTTTCCGAGTTTACATTTGTCCTTGAGCTATTTGAACACAATTTCATCTTATATGGGAGGTGGGCGGTAAAGTGGGCTCGGAAGTTTTTTGTTTCCGAGTTTATATCGACCCCCGAACTATAGGTACTAAATTTCGTTGTATATTTTAATGCAAAAAAGTATGAAACGGACACCCTGTGTTTCTAGTTTTTAGCCCATGACTTTTTTGTTTATTAACCGATTTTGCCCATTTTCAATACCAAACAAACCTTATATAAGACAAATATTTGTGCCAAATTTCCCCCTACGTTGCCCCGTTCGAGCCCTATCTTGATTTCAACAGACAGACAGACGGACGGACGGACATAGCTAGATCGACTCAGAATCTAACCAGGACCCAGAAAATATATACTTTGTAGAGTCTTAGATGATTCCTTTGACTGTTACACACGGAATGACAAAATCAATATACTCCCCATCTTTTTGATGATGGGTATACAAAAAAAAAAAAACTAGCAGCGATTTAGTTTCCATTTTTAGTTAAATTTACTCTAATGTTGCCTTTTAAAATATTCGAAAAATTTTATATATAAAAAATTTGTGATAATTTATTTCTATCCAAATACTAAATTTTACTTAAATCTTTTTTTTTTTTTTTTCTTGTAAATGCATTTTAAACTTATTTTTAACTGAAGCGCTAAAAAGAGTTATTTCTTTTAGTTGTTTGTTATTTATATCCACATACTTACACTTAATACCTAAGTACATTCAAACCAAAAGAGAGATAAAAAAAGCTTTTTATCCTTTAAATAAATACTTACACTATAATAACCAACTTCCTGCAGACTGATGTAAAGAAAAATATTTAACAAGCCGACAAATTCTGTTGCTATAAAACCGAATACAAACAAAAAGAAACTTTGACCGTATGTGACCTTAAATAAAGGCGGTTGCAGTGTTGACCTTGGACGCAACTTTGACCCAATTTCTGCCTTAAGTATAGAGATATAAGCGATGAGTCCAATAAGCATTAGTAAACCTTTTAATTATTTTTATTTATATCATGATTTTTATTTTTTTTTATTTTTTCCATTCATTTATTTTGTGCAATCGTCCATTTGTTTGTTGGATGATGATTTTATTTATTTATTTATGTATGTTTTTCCAATTTAATGAGTTGGTGGCGTTGGTTAGTTGCATGAAAAGAGAAATAAAAATTTGTAAAGATTTTTGTTGAAAAGGAAATGAAAGAAGGAAAAAATTATCAAAGCATATAAAAGTAATTAAAAATAAAAGTTTAAGTAAAAAGCTCTAAAGACAAAACTAAAAACCTAAGACTAAAGTTAAATTGAAATTAATATTAATGTTTAGTATAGTTATATACATATATAAGTGTGTAAGTTTTTAAATGTGACTGTTACTGTGTTGGTGTTAATAGTGTGATGGTTTGGATGCCCTTTAAACATTTGGAAGATAAATTTGTTGCCAATCTTCCAGACGTCACTTCTTAGTGGCTTCTAGATGATTGTCGGAAGATTGTTCGAAATTTACAAAAACAAAATACATTGCTATTGCGCAATAATCGCCCAGACGTCACTTCTTAGTGACTTCCAGATGATTGTCAGAAGTGTGCAAGAAATTTACAAAATCAAAATACATTACTATCGTCCTTTGATCTTTTAAAAGTATGCTTTGAAGTCACTTCTGGAAGATAATAAGATGAAAATTCAAATTTAACAACAACAAAATACATTTCAATTGCCCAATAATCTTCTGGGCGTGTGTTGGGAAGATTGTCAGTTTTTTTATGAAAAGAAAACAACACAATAAAAAAGCAGGTAAAATCGTACATTTCAGTAATAATTTAACTTTGGTACAGTTTGGCTGCAATATTAAACATAGAAAGAAAAATGTTCCTTATAATTATATAAGTGTTTTTTATTGTTAATAATATCATAATTTGGAAATTATTAACAAAGAAAATTATTATTAGAAATAAAAAGAAAAATTTTCCTGATAATTACATAAGTGTTTTTTATTGTTAATAATTTGGAAATTATTAACAAATAAAATGTTTAAAAGGTAAGTAAATCTTCTTAATTTTTTATTTGGTAATATCGGATTTTACTCACAATTTATATAAATTTTAGGAAAAACTTCATTAAACAAACATGTATTTTCATATTTAAAGAAGTTCAAAACTTTGCCTGTAAAAATGTCTTGCCGCATTCTTTATACAAAAGGTAATCTAAATACAATTTAACTATAAAATTATTATTAACCTTCTTTTCTTCTTTCAAAGGTACCGAATTTGACCAGAAATTTCTCATGAAGATTTTATTATTAAATGCAAAATTAATTTATATGTGAATTATTTATTGTGTAGTTTTATATGTATAGATAATTGTAAATAAAGATAATTATGAAATATAAAAAAAAATAAATTATAAATACAGAAATAAAAAAATTAAAAAATCATCTTCTAGAAGAGACTAAGACGACACTTCTCTGATCATCTTCCGGGTAACGTCCAGAAGAGTCTTCTTCGACACTTCCAGAAGTGTCTTCTTCGAGTCGTCTGGAAGACACTTCCACGAGGAACAGTTCTTCCCGACGGAAGATGATTTTAATGATACTTTGGCAATAGTCGTAGCGATGAGTTTCAACTTCGGGAAGACTCTTCTTAGCCACTTCCGCAATAGAAAATGTTTGCAGGGTGGTGTCTTGTCTGTGTTTATTTAAGTGTTGGTGTTAAGTAAATTTACTTGTATGTATGTATTTTTATAATTGCTGGATTTTATTTCAAAGTTTCCTTTAGTTTTTCATTCATTTGTGTTTTTGAGCATTGGAAATAAAGTTTTGAATTGTTAAGTAAATAAGATTTGTTGTAAATGAGTTTAGTTTGTGTGGTTTGTTTTAAAGAGTTTTCGTAATGAGCATAAAATAAAATAATTTAGCAAATTGATATTGTTTTCAAAAGAAAAAACAAAAGGACATTAAAACCAAAATGTGTATTTATTAAATTGAAGATTTTTAATTATTTGAAATTTCTTCGTTAATTAATGGCCTTGAAAGGTTGTTGGCATTAAATTGTTTTAATAAAATAGATTTTTATAAAAACTTGAGACTTTATAAGATTTATTAAAATGAGACTTATAATAAAAATTCTCTGTTATATTAATTAAAGGAAAATTTAAATTTTAAATACTTAGGATTTTTAGGACTTTCATTTAAAGTTTAGCTAAAAATCGAAATTTGTATGAAATATCAGTGATTTCCAGTTAAGACCCTTTTCTCAATTTGACAATAATTTAACGAGATATTGGGAATTTAAGATTTTTTTTTTTTTATCTTTTAATATAAAAATTTATTTTTTATTTTTTTGTTGAAATAAGTGATCATGAATATAAGTTTTTTTCTCAATTATACTAGGACTATTAACCGAGATACTGAGGTTTTAAAATGTTTCGAGGTTTTCATGTAAAAAAATGATTTTTGGTATGAAATATGATGGTATAAAATCTAAACTATTTTCACAATTAGAGGCCTATTTAACGAGATATTATGATTTTAGATTTTTGGAATTTTTCATACAAAATTAATTTTTTTTTTTTTTTGTGAAACAGCGTTTAAATATTCAGCGCCAGCAAAATTTCTTCTCTTTATGACTATGCAATAAATATTAAACTGTTTCATTTTTACTACATACGGCAACTAAAATTATTCCAAATATAACTTCCTGTTTTAATGTCAATCGTCTTTGCAATTTTTAGCAGCAAACTGAAAATATTGCTCATATGGTCGGGCTTGACCGACTATATCTATTTTACTCGTTTTCTATGTTAATTTATGTACGAGTTGAATATTTTTTGTTTATGTTACAAGAAATTTTAAATAAACGCTGCAACTTCTTTTTGACAATACTGCAAAATAGAAAAATAATTTTAGTAGCAATAGTAAACAAAAATGAAACAGTAAAATATTTTTAGTATTTGTTTTGCTAGCAGCAAATATTTATTGCAATATAGTAGTAAAATCAAACCCTGTTGTGATATATAAGTGATCACGAAACCAGGCACTTTCCTCAATTGGATATATTTACGATTTTTTGGATTTTTCATATAAAAATCGATTTTGATCAATAATCCTAGTCTTTTGGGTGATCACAAATTTAAAAGTTAGCGATCGCTTTCGAATCAAATAAGAATCTATTGAAGTATAGGTTCATGGAATTTTATTAAAAAATATATTTTAAGCCGAAATTACAAATCTTTAAACTATGAAAATATATAACTATGTTTCCCTAAATAAGCTAAGTAGTGTTACCATTGAGTAACTTTTTAAACTGAAATATAAACACTAGGGTGGTTCAAATTTCCTTTTTGCGACCAAGTTTGGCAAATATATTATAAATGACATCCTCTTTCGTAATTTTAGGTATGTTTAAGAGTGTTTTCTTCATGCAATGTTGGAACACCATAATAAATACGTTAAAAATCGGTCTGAAGTTGATTTAACTTATAGTTAAAGAACATATTTAATAGATTTATTGTTTAATTTACATAAATATGTAATTTTTATTTATAATTTTCGATTATTTGTGCTATTTTCATAATGAAGTTTAAACGCGAATATCGCGTATACGTGCGCTATATTCAGTGTATTCGTATTAGCTTTACCAGTAAGGTGTTATTATTATTTAATTCGAGATATATTGTTATATTAGATGCAACCTCAGTCATTTGCTATATGACGGTTTATCTCGAAAACTAGAATAAAATAAAAGAAAGGTCACAAATTTATTAAAAATCTCTTGCCGCTGATACCGTATTGTCCTGTGTAATGAATTTCCAATTGGAAAAAATAAAAAATAAAAAAATGTTTGATTACATAAGTATGCACAAATATACATGCATATGTGTATAGTATGTTGAATTTAAAATTCTTCTACTTATTAGAAACAATTTTCTTTAAGTTTACTTACCTGATACAATGAACATGATACCAGCACTAAAATAATATAAATTATTTTGATGTGAACATGTGGGTATAAGAAAAACAATAAAACTTAATAGAAGAAAAATACCCGATGCCAAAAAGAATGGACATGACTTGGTAACAGTATCTGTAAAGAAATAAATAAAATGAAAAAATTTAAGAAAATAAATATTTCATGAAAATAAAATTTAGTTTATTAAGGACGAATTAGGCTTAGATACATGACTGGTTTAAATATTAACAGCCTATTCAAAAGAGCTTTTAATTTATTTTTGATGTACATGCTAGCTAATACACAATTTAGCTCTTAATGTATTAATTAAGAAATTCGTATTCAAAAACTATTTATTGTTTATATTAACTAATAAACAGCTTTTTGCTTATGTTGGCAACCCTTCTCAGTTTCTCTCTTATTCTTATTGTCAGTGTTTTATTCCATTATTATTTTTGATGTTCTAGTACGTTTTTTATGAAAAATATATGGGAAATTCTTCAAAATCGTTTACTTTTGGTGTTCAAAAAAATGTCGAACATTTTTTAATGGCACATCAACGATATTTAATACCAATATTCTTTGGTTCGCGTGACTGACTTTTAGCGAACGGCGTCAATTTTATGAAGGCTTAAGATACAAATTTATAAAAAAATTGCCAAAATTCTATTTATAGTCCTAAATTAAAAAAATTTTTAGTGATGTAGTGTTGTTCATATTCATTCATTGATTGCAAAATTCGTAATTTTTTTAAATTAGTCATAAGACAATGTCATTTATATACATTTTTTAATTGCACTTAGTCAAATCTCTAAAGTTGCATTAAATGAAAAATCGTACTTTTTTCGAACGCCATATTGATTTTGATATATGGTATTAAAGCAGCTACAGATTGACATATATCATCGCCAATTTTGATTAGCGCCTTGGGTGTGCCTCGACGATTAATGTTAAACTAAAAACATTGCGTTCTTAGGCCATGAAAACGGTTGATGAATATTTTTAGTGAAATTATATTTTCTACGTAAGTAAAACTTAACACAAGTACTTATTTCAGTATAAAATTGATTTATAACACCAACATCCTCTATAACAAAATATGCAAAATTGCTGAATTCTTTAAAATAACTATACACGTTTAGAAGATTAATATTTTAAAACGCCACAATGATTTTTAAATGTCATTTGGAAACCTTCCTTGATAACGCTATACTCTAGCTTCATTGAAATAACGTTACGAGTGTGCCTCGCGAAAAAGGCACCTCTTGGAGCCATTCACGTTTTTTCTCTCCAAGTTTGGGTACCTCATACAGCATTTCTGTTAAAGGCACATTAACGAGATATATGTCAAATGATGCATAATTTCAAGAGCTATTAGGCTCTGTTTTGAATTTTGAAATATCCGAAACGGCGTAAAATCCCCAGTGAAAAAACTGCAAAATTTTAAAATTTTTTAAAATTTGTTTTCACGACTTTTGCACAACACAGTTTGACACTGGTTAATTGCACGCTAATTAAATTCATGCTGGTCCTATTCTACAAGTGTTTATAGTCTACATAAGAAGAATTGGACATTTATGCTAAAATCCGCGACTACAGCAATAAAAAGAAATAAAAAAACTTGTTAGTTTCAAACACTTTTTTTGGAATTTTTGACTTTGGGTGCTTGCCGGCACCACATGGAACCGTTTCAGGTCTTGAGTTTTTATTATGGTACACAATTAAGTGTTTTTAACATAATTGCATCAACAGTTGTTTAAAAAGGTCAGAATTAAAAAAAATATTTGAGGTTGAAGGTCGGTTTTATAAAGGCAAAGGTAAAAAGAGAATTGCCCATATATATTTTTTTTATTTAAAAAAGAAATAATTTAATTTAATTTTTGTTGGATGTAATTATATGTATCAGAATAAAGAATATCGAAATTAAATTAAAAAAAAAAAAAAAAAAATTAACTATTTTAATAATTTTTTCTGTTAAAATGTTAACATTTTAACCCGGAGTTGATATGGTAGATTAATTACACCTTAATCTAAGATGAGTATATATTAATGTACTATTTCGAATTACGTGGTAACAGAAAGCAATGAAAATGTTGAAAACATGCGATTATGGCGAACATTAAGTTAATATGCCGGCAGCCGGAATGTTGGTATTTTATCCAAAAGCACACAGTATATACTTTTTCCAGTTTATGTTTATGATTTTAATACAAAATAGTTTAAAATATGTATACAGTTTAAAAATAATTACAGAAAATATACTGTCCCGGAATTATTTGATACGTTTTTAAATAGTTATACTGACACATTTTTGAATTTCGTAACAAATCTTAACATCCCGACGATAAAAAATATTTCGATTTTGTCAAAAATTTATTAATGAATCGAAAAATTTATTATTATCCTTTTTTTTTTTTTTTTTTTGAAAAATGTAACGGAAATAATTTAAAATAATAAATAACACAGGAAACTGATTCTGCGGCACGAGGTATTAATAAGTACTAAGCCTCTATTCCACTTTTTTTGAATTGACTCTAGTTCTCGCGATTTGTAAAATTAAGGAGGCTGCATTATATATTGAAGCATATTTCGAGAATAACATCGATTTTGTTAAAAAAAATATCAAAATATTCTAAATAAAATTATCTTCAAGTCGTTCATACATTACTTTCGAGAAAAAATTCAATTTTATAAAAATTTCAAGAAATTTTTTTTTTTAAATCATAAAAATTTGTGAATGTCAATAATTCAAATTTTTATTCTTTATTCATATAGATAAATTTGTTGCAAATAAAACAAGATATATTTCATTAAAATCAATGCCTAATTATTGATTTTATTCACAAATTAGTGAAAATACTCATTTACAAGTTATATAGAACAATTTAAAAAAATCACAAAATAATTTTTTAATTTTTCTATGTAACTTGTAAATGAGTATTTTCACTCATTCGTGAATAAAATCAAAACTTATGTATTGATTTTCATGAAATATTCCTTGTTTTATTTGCACTAGAATTGTCTTAACAAATAAAAATTTGAGTTTTTGACATTTTAAAATTTTTATGATTTTTTTTCTCAGAAGATGGGCTTAATATCTCCATAACTGTTGATCGTATTAAAAAGTTATGTAAGAACGACTTGAAGATAATTTTATTTAAAATTTTTTGATATTTTTTTAACAAAATCGGACAAGTCATTTTCGAGATATTCTTCAATATATAGTGCAGCCTTTTTAATTTTACAAATCGCGATTTATCGCCAGAACTAAAGTCAATTTAAACAAGCGCGAATGTTATATTCGGCCCGGCCGAATCTATATACACACCAACTTTTTCAAATTTTACGTTGTATGGGAGGGGGCGGTAAAGTGGGCAGACCACGCACATTTTTTGTTTCCGAGTTTATATTGGTCCTTGGGCTATTTGAACACAATTTTACCTTATATGGGAGTTGGGCGGTAAAGTGGGCGGATCACGCCCACTTTTGGTTTCCGAGTTTACGTCGACCCCCGAACTATACGTTCAAAAATTTCGTTGTCGCACATGCTTTTATTGAAGAAATATTAGCAAAAAAGTATAAAACCGACACCCTGTGTTTCTAGTTTTTAGCCAATAACTTTTTTGTTTATTAACCGATTTTGCCCATTTTCAATACCAAATAAACCTTATACAAGACAAATATTTTTGTCAAATTTCCCCCTACATTGCACCGTTCGAGCCCTATCCTGCTTTCAACAGACAGACAGACGGACAGACGGATAGACATAGCTAGATCGACCAGGACCAGGACCCAGAAAATATATACTTTGTGGGGTCTTAAATGATTCCTTCGACATGCTACATACGGAATGACAAAATCAATATACCCCCCAACTTTTTGATGGTGGGTATTAAAAAGTGGAATAGAGGTTTAGTACTTATTAATACCATGTATCCGCATTGACTGAGAAACCTCGTGCCGCAGATTTTTTTTCTCATTTTGTAACTCTGTGTAATAATAAAAGGTAGGGTCGAATCAATATTAAAATATTTAAAGTAAACAATGGTTTACCAAAGGTATAGTAAGTAAATCATATGATGATATATTGAAGCGTATCTCGAAAAATACTTGTCTGATTTTATTAAAAAAAAAAAAAAAAACGAGAGAAAAAGATATAGTCGGTCAAGCCCGACCATATGATACCCTACACCATTGTGTACATTATAATTCGGGGAGGAGTCTTGACTTGAAGTCAGATGTGGACCGATACTCATAAGTGTAAAATAAAACATACTAATACAGAATATTACGTTGATGCTGACATTTATATGAATTTATTCACTTTTGGGTGATTCCCGAAAGAGGGCCTTATATGGGAGCTATGGTAAATTATGGACCGATCTTTATAAAATTTGGCACTATCATTTATGTTCATATAAAACGTATTTGTGTCGAATATTAACTTGATACTAACATTTTATTGGGATTTATGCCCGTTAAAGTGATTTTCTGAAAAGGGTTTTATATGGGAGCTATGGTTAATTATGGACCGATCTTTTTAAAAATCGGCACACTTATTTAGACTTATATAAAACTTTTATGTTCCAAATTTCATTAAAATATTGCTATATTTAAGGGATTTATGATCGTTAAACCCTTTTCCGGGAGGACATTTGTATGGGGGCTAGGTGAAATAATGGACCGATCATAACCAATTTCAATAGGGTTCGTCCCTGGACTAAAAGAAACCTGTGCACCAAATTTCATTAATTTTGATTCAAAATTGCGACCTGTAGTTTGATTACAAAGTTTACATGGACGGACAGACGGTCAGACGGACAGACGGACGGACGGACGGACATCGTTAAATCGACTCAGAAAGTGATTCTAAGCCGATTGGTATAAATTAAGGTGGGTCTTAGACCAATATTTGTGGGTGTTACAAACATCAGCACAAACGCATAATACCCTCCCCACCTATGATGGTGTAGGGTATAAAAATTGTTCTTATATTGTAATGCAATATTTTATAATTAAAATATTATTCAATAGAATGAAAAAAATAAAACAAGAAATGAAATTATTTGCAAGAATGTACCTGTATTATAACAACTCTTAAAATATAGTATATACTTCATTTTTGTAAATAACTCGGTCAAATTATAATTTATTGTGGCTGATGATGATTTAAAAAAAATAAAAAAAATGTTTTGGCAAACTTGAAAAGGTATTGAAAAACAACATATTGATTTTTTATTATTGGTTTATCTTAATGACTTTCCATTGAAGCAAAACTAAATCATTATTTGATGTTGTAATGAAGATTTTTAATATAAATATCAAGCAGTCAATGTTTTTTTATTTTTTTTTATTTAGATGCTTATGGGAATATATGGGAAATTCTTCAAACTCGTCTACTTTTGATGTTCAAAAAAATATCGAAAATTTTTAAATGGCACATCAACGATATTTAGTACCAATATTCCTTGGCTCTAGTGGAACACAGATCTGTTCGCGTGAATGACTTTTACCGAACGTCATCGATGTTATGGCGGTTTAAGATAAAAATTTATAAAAAAATTGCCAAAATTTTATTTATAGTCCTAAATCAAAAATGATTTCATTTATGTACTATACAATGGGGTATCTAAAATACAAATTAAAAATATCGCAATAAGTTAAGTATGCGTGGATATATTAGCGATTTAATAATTATTAAAGCTTCTTATAAAATTTGCAAAATTCAGTTTTTAGTGATGTAGTGTTGTTCTTATTCATTCATTTATTGCAAAATTCGTAATTTTTTTAAATAAGTCATAAGACAATGTCATTTATATACATTTTTTAATTGCACTTAGTCAAATCTCTAAAGTTGCATTAAATGAAAAATCGTACTTTTTTTCGAACGCCATATTGATTTTGAAATATGGTATTAAAGCAGCTACAGATTGACATACAGTGTCTCACTAAAGTATTTGAATTTCTTAAATTAATAATTAAAACGGTTTAATTACGTGATTTAAAAAAAATAATTCTAGATTTATTAACTGTGTTTGTCTATTTGTTAATTTTATAATGCAAAAAACTGCAGTCAAAAATAATGCATTGTATTCAAGTTATTACAGAAATAGTATGAAAATTCATCGAATTTACCTCACAAAAGCATTTGAATTTTTATCACCTTTGTATTTAAAAATGTCAAACAAAATAAAAATTGGAGAAATTCATGTATTTTTTTATTAATAATAGGTCATAGGTATCACAATTAAATGTTTACTAATTTATTTCCCAAATTTGGAGTAAAATTTTGGGGGATTTTTGGTCCAGTTTTATATTTAATGGATTTAGAAGGTTGATTTAGGAAGAACACGCCTATTTTTCCTCTATAAATGACAAAAACAATAATCTTTTTTGTCATTATAGTAAAAAAAAAAATAATGTTTTAGTTCCTTATAAGTTTTTTTTGTTAAAACGCCATATACGCAGGGTCCAAGTCGTTAATTATGAAACATTGCACCATTAAAAATAGAATACCTTAAATATCAAGCCCACTACGTATCAAAAATTTATTTCAAAATGTTGGGGAATATCTTCCCGATATATAGCCAATTATAAATTTGGAGACTAAAATACCTAACTTTATGATATAGCTCCAAAATATACCCCGACATAATTGTACTTGGGTTTATTTTTCTAATTACTTAGCCATATTATTTTTGGATCAATAACTTGCACTCCAGAAATGTTGGAGCGAAAAATGTTCAACTTTATATTTCATCAACATAGATAATAAAATAAAATTATTTTTCGAAGTCATGACAAAGTCCATTTATATTTCTAAATAAAACAATTTAAATTTAAGAAATAATTTAGGAAAAATTACCCGATTATTCCAATTTTCCCTTTTGTAAGATACATGTAAAGAAACTTCGCTTAATTTCCCTAAAATTTGACCCCTAAATTTGTAAAAAGAATTAGTAAACGCTTAACACTAACACTTAATAACAATTAATATAAAAAACATATTTTTTTTTAGCCTTTTTTTGTATTTTGAGTATCTTCAAATACTTTTGTGAGGTACCTGAAATTACTGCACTTGTTATTTTTCTCAATTTCTCGGAAACGATTCAACATTTTGTGCTACTTTTTGCAGCATTTGGTAGAAGACAAAAAAATCCCATTCATAAAAAAATATTATTTTTTATTTACCTAATTTAATAATTAAAAATAACTCATTTTTTTATTTCAAAATTAAAATTCACTAACTTATGTGAGACACTGTATATCATCGCCAATTTTGATTAGCGCCTTGGGTGTGCCTCGACGATTAATGTTAAACTAAAAACATTGCGTTCTTAGGCCATGAAAACGGTTGATGAATATTTTTAGTGAAATTATATTTTCTACGTAAGTAAAACTTAACACAAGAACTTATTTCAGTATAAAATTGATTTATAACACCAACATCCTCTATAACAAAATATGCAAAATTGCTGAATTCTTTAAAATAACTATACACGTTTAGAAGATTAATATTTTAAAACGCCACAATGATTTTTAAATGTCATTTGGAAACCTTCTTTGATAACGCTATACTTTAGCTTCACTGAAATAACGTTGCGAGTGTGCTTCGCGAAAAAGGCACCTCTTGAAGCCATTCGCGTTTTTTCTCTCCAAGTTTGGGTACCTCATTAACGAGATATATGTCTAATGATGCATAATTTCAAGAGCTATTAGGCTCTGTTTTGAATTTTGTAATATCCGAAACGGCGTAAAATCCCCAGTGAAAAAACTGCAAAATTAAATTAAATCCATGCAGGTCCTTTTCTACAAGTGTTTATAGTCTACATTAGAAGAATTGAACATTTATGCTAAAATTTGCGACTACAGTAATAAAAAGAAATAAAAAAACTTGTTAGTTTCAAACACTTTTTTTTTGAATTTTTGGCACCACATGGTGCGCCGTTTCGGATATTTTTTTTGAATTTTTGCACCACATGGAACCGTTTCAGGTCTTGAATTTTTTTCTGTTACAGCATCAAGTGTTGTTAACATAATTGCATCAAAAGTTGTTTAAAAAAGTTAAAATTAATTAATTCAGTTTTAATTCAGGTCCATTTTTATTGAATTATTTGATAAAAAATAAATTAATATATAACAACATTGTTAAAAAAAAAGTACAATTTAAGTAAAAATCTTTGGGACAAAAGTATTTGTACATCAGTACTTTGTACAATTATTTGTACGTTGGACTCTTGTATGATGATTTTTTTAAATACCGTTATATTTTCTTCGTTAATCGAGTTTTATTTTACAAAATAAGAAGTTGGTTTTAACGTTTTGAATAATAAGCACATCAAAAATGGGAAAGCGAAAAGAGTTGAGTTTGGATATTAAAAATTTAATTATTGATGAACATAAAAAAGGAAAATCTCTCCGGAATATAAGTAATTTAGTAAATTTGCAACATTCCACAGTACAATACATTGTAAGCAAGTATAAAAACAGCGGATCTGTTGAAAATGTGTGTGAAGGTATACGAAATATATGAGGTGTACAAATAGTTTTGTCCCTAACTGTATATAACAGGTAAAGTTATTTTTATAAGAAGTTTTTCAATTGTCAATATGTTGAATATTATTGAGGAAATAGTGTAGTTTTATGATCACTCATATTTATGAATTGTATATCATATATACATATATATTTTTTAAGAACAAAAACTGCACTAATAAAAAAATATTCCAATATCTACTCTGCAGTAAAGTCAAATCAAGAAAATGTTTTCGATTTGTGATCATTGAATTGAAAAATACTATTTCAAATCCATTTTTTCTAACTATACTTTAAATATATCTTTTCACTAACAGCAGCAATTTTTTTTCAGTTTCCCCAAAAAAGCTATAAAATCCCCACAGGTTTTATTTAGTATTCCTGCAGTATTTGTTCTTATTTCAATTCATTATTATTTTTGTGTATATTTTGTTGTTTCATTTTTTTTTCCTGTAAAGTATGATAAAAACTACTCAATTTGTATGTTTTGTTTCATCTTCTGTTCAACTGTTACTAATATTATTTATAGTATATGATTGTATGTACTTCAACATAATAATTTTCAATTTAGTTTGTGTTTGTATACTTCAGTTTCCTGCTGTTCCTTTTTAAGTTCGTATGACTCTTATATCTAGAGCTCCTTTATGCTAAAACACATGTCAGAGTTTTATGTGTGTATGTGTTTTAAACTTTAGTATGTATATGTATTAAATGTGTGTTTACAAGAAAAATAAACATATAGTTAACAAAAATGCAATAGGTAAGCATTAAAAAAAAATAATAATAATAAATAAATAAAATAAAAAGGAAGTAAATTTTAAAATGTATTATACTAAAAAAATGTCTCTAAATGAAACATTTTTATTATTATCTTTAGTGTGTTTTCAAACTTTTTACATTTTATTTGGCGCTATACTCGTTTTTCCTTTATGAATGTATATGTGAAAAACAACATATGCATGTAGATATTTATTTTTAGTTGCTTAATACTTTGAAATTTGTAGAGATCTAACAAAAATTTTACTGCTACTACTTTTTCAAAAAATGTTTTTGCTTAACGTACACTAATTCTTATATCAACAGTAATGGTAAGAAAATAACTGATTCTAGTTTACTTGTGTTCTTTGAAATATCTTCACTTAAGCTTTGATTTATTACCGTTATAAGTGAAGAACATTAATTATTATTGTAAATATTGGAAATAGTAGTTAATCTTTTTCATTAACTAAATTATGAATTTAAGAATATATTTTAAATTAGTAATATGTATCTAAAGTTTTGCACAGTACTTTAAGTAAATGCATGAATAGTTTCACATTTTATTCATTCATAGCAATTGTGTGTCATTTTTTTTCAGTTGTTATTTGTCTTAATTTTTTTTTAGGATTTTTCTTAAATAAATCATTTTTATTAAGAGAATTTCGTGTCGCTATAAAAACTGTTACATTGATATTTTAAAATTAGATAAAATAAGTTCATTTATCAAACATCATATATTCAACCAAGTTCATTTTACAGAGCACAGTGGTTCCAAAACGCTCTTTTTTTGGAAATAATTCAATAACTATTCAACCGTTAGAGGTATCTCAGTTAAATTGCATATGGTCAGAGCTGAGGTGTTTTCGAGTTGATTTGGAGAAGTACAGGTTCCTAGCGGGTCAGTGGGAAGTGGGTGGCCCTCCAAAGTTAGCCATCTGAGTATGTAATTTATTGAAAAATCGCCAAAAATTAAATTATGATATGACAGAAAAGAAATTTTATATATACAGTGCTGTTCAAAATAATAGACTTATTTTTATTTGGTAAATATTTTCCATTATGAATGATATTTAAATTTATTTTTTATTTATTTAAGAACTGTACTAAAAGATACACCATCCACAAATGTTTTTGTTTTTTTATGACTTTATTTAAATAAAAAATTAAAAAAAAAAAAAAATAAAAAAATCATTTTCCTATGATTCAAAATAATAGACTTATTCAATATTTCTTAAACAAATATATATTTTTTTCATTCAAGACTAAAAAAATTAAATTTTCTACTAATATTGAATATTATAATAATATGCCAAGTTAATTCAATAACCTGAATAACCGCCATTATTGTTTAAAATGCACTGAACTCTTCTGGGCATTGATTCTATAAATTTTTGGCATTTTTCTATAGAAATTGCCTCCCATTTCTTTTTAACATCTTTCCAAAGTTGATTTTTATTCCGAAATGTCTTCCCATCTAGACCTCTCTTCAGTTCAACCCAAAGGTTCTCAATAGGATTTAGATCCAGTGACTGTGAAGGCCATTCTAAAACAGATACCTTGTTAGTACTCAGCAAAGATTTAACAAATACATAACAAGTACATTTCTTGGTTCATTATTTTTGTGATCTAATAAAGAGGGCCAACACCATGCCAACAAAATTCACCCCACACCATTATACTTCCTCCGCCGTGTTTTACAATCATTTTTGTATAACGATCATCTAGTTCCTTTCCATTTGGTCATCTAACATTTCTGCGACTATCTGACCCGAACAAGTTAAGTTTTGTCTCGTCGTTCCATAAAATGTTCTTAAAATTATCACTATTTTTAATTTTCGTAACAAATTTTTTTCGAGCTGCTTAGTTTTTTGAGCTTAAAAATGGTAACTTCCTGGCGATTCTACTTGGCAAACCTTTCTCTAAAAGTTTTCGTCGGACTGTTGAAGCACTAATTATGTTACCTATTTCTTCAGAAACGGCTTTTGAATATAGAAATGGCTGCTTCTTCACTAGAAGAGCTACAGTAGCGAGCATAAAAAATGCAACGCTAGGCTATATGATTTTTGATCGTATTGATTGGGGCTAAAACGTAATTAAATTAGCCAATTCTATTGTGATTTTATTCTTTGCGGCCTTAGCCAACTATTGTATGTCATTTTGTTCCAAATTGTTACGCATACGAACAGTTAATAATATTTTTTTTTTTTTTAAAGTTGTAAATTTAAGGGAGCAAAGAAAATGCAACTCCTAAAAAATCATCGGATTTTTCTAAATTTTGATAAAAATAATTATTGAAAAATTATGAAAACTATAATTTGGTAGTATTACCACTAATTACTACCAATACATATAAATTTAAGGTAATTTGAACTACAAAGGATATTAATAATATTAAGAAAACACTCTTTTCTCCATACCTTTTAAGAATTTTCGAATATTTTTGAATAACATTCTGATAATTGCAGTGAAATAATATTAATATGTAGTTGTAACATGAAGATTCTTAAAAATTATCTTAAATGTACAATAGCCTATTATATTGCACAGCACTGTAGATAGGCCTTGTAAATCTTTACGCTTACATGTGTAGGTTATCTCTTTTAGTTTAAGAGATTTTCAGGTTGCAATAAATTTTTACCTCATTTTTAGTTTTTTATCGAAGAGAGTGTTAAATCGAAGAGAAAATTTTTAATATACAATAGCCTATTATATTGCACAGCACTGTAGATAGGCCTTGTAAATCTTTACGCTTACATGTGTAGGTTATCTCTTTTAGTTTAAGAGATATTCAGGTTGCAATAAATTTTTACCTCATTTTTAGTCTCGTTTTTTTTTTTGTTTTTTAACTTGTCGGGCTTAATATTTCCCTAAATTTTGTTTCAATATTCGCCTCAGCTCTGACCATATGAAATTTTCTTGAGATAAATTTAACGGCTCAATAGTTACTGAATTATTGAAAAAATGGATGGGGGTATATTGATTTTGTCATTCCGTGTATAGCATGTCGAAAAAATCATTTAAAACCTCATAAAGTATATATTTTCTGGATCCTGCACCCAGAGAAATATCAATCACATACGTGTTGAAAACAATACCATTCTGTGTCAATAGTGAATCTACACCGTATGTGTTTAAATTAAATACTGCGTGTTCAATTCTTTTTGAAAATCGATACCTAATTGGCACCAAGTTAAAACCATTTCGGTATCAAATTGTTAAATTACATATGTTTTCTATCAAATTTGTTAACGAAAGGTATTAAAAAGCTGTTACCGTAAATTACCAATGTAAGCACAACCGTTGTTGATTTTGAATCGAATTTTTTCCCTTAGTGTGGTTAGATTCTGAGTCGATCTAGCTATGTCCGTCCGTCTGTCTGTCTGTTGAAAGCAAGATAGGGCTCGAACGGGACAACGTAGGGGGACGAAATTTTGCACAAATATTTATCCTATATAAGGTATACATCTGGTTCAAATATTGCTGTATTATCTACAACTTCCGCTGTTTTTACTTCCCCAACTTCCGCTACAACTTCCGCTACAACTTCCGCTACAACTTTTGCTGCAACTTCTGTTCCAACTTCCGTTTCTTATGCTCAAGTAGCTGATATAACATCTCCGGCAACCTCTGACACACAAAGGTGTACTTCCTTCCGTTACTAGTACTCCTTCTTCTCAATAATTGGAACTGGAAAACCAAATTAAGATTTTAAAAATGCGCTGTGAAATTATAAATCTTCGAAAACAGATAAATGAGGCGTGTAATGTACATAGAATAAATTATGATGTGCTAGGTAAAATGTTGTTGAAATTTGATGGAGATAATGAAGTAAATGGTTTCGAAAATTTGAAGAGTACACATATGATTACAGTGATCAAGAAAAACTATTGTGCTTAAAATGGTTATTGCAAGGAATAGTTAGAGAGTTTATAGAGTACTCGGATAATTGGACATACAATTATTTAAAGGCAAGTTTTTTTTTTTTTTTTTTTTTTTAATTTTTACAAGAGTTATTAGTCGTGAGAACGTATATCGCAAATTACGTGCACGAACTTTAAAAGCAACAGAATTTTGCATAAGCTACATAAGGAGTGAGATCGAAAAATCTTAACACACATTTTCCTCATAACTTTTTTCGGAATCATTATTCAAATTTTTTTTTGATTCAGTTATTATTTTTAATAACAACCATCTTAATTTGTCCTTATTTTCATCAAAATAAGTGACGAAAAAGATTTACGTCCTACAAGTTATTAAAAAATTTCAAAAAATCCAAATAGGTCTTACAAATAATTGGCCACAGAATTAAATGTCGTCCGTAAAACCGTTTCTAATGTTATTAAACAGTATCAGGAGAATTTGACTATTGATGTGAAACCTAGTTCGGTAAGAAAAAAGGACCACATGATATTGGGAGGGCCAGAAAATTGAAGGCATATTGAAAGGAACTCCAAACACATCTGGTAGAAAATCAGCTCAGTTTTCTCAGTGCTTCGACTATTTGGTGCGAAAATTTAAAGCTAAGGCGAAAGTTGATAACATATAAAGTTCAAAAAATTCCAAACTGGAATTCAGCAGAAAAAATTACAAGCCAAAAATAGGACTCGGAATTTAAAACCAAATTTCATACAAAAATACTTAAGCTGTATAATTGACGAAGAAACGTAGGTGCTGGCAGAATCTTCGCAGCTTGTGTCTCAAAAATTTTTATTGCTATTGCTCGAAGCAATGTTGGAGATAATTTTAAGACCCAAAAGCAGCAAAAATTTTTAACAAAATTCATGGTTTTTGCAGTTGCGGCAAAACAGGAAAGTCATTTGATACATTCGGATCTACATATAAATACCAAAATATGCATAAAGGAATATTTTCAAAAAAGACTTCTTTTTTTTTCTTAAGAAAGCACAACGTGTCCACATATTTTTGGACCCATTTAGTATCATGTCACTACGGTAAGAAAGCTCTGGAGTGGTATCAAATCAATAACATAGTTTTAGTACCAAGAGAGGTAAATTTTCAAAATTGTCCATAGCTTAGACCAGTGGAGAGATATTGAGCTCTTGTGAAAAGTGAATTCAAGAGCACAAAAAAGGTGTCCCAAAATACCGAAGATTTTAACAGAAGATGTGCACACTGTTCCAAAAAAGTGACTGAAGCAACTATCAAATCTCCAAAGAAAGAGTTTTCAAAAATGGTCCACAATTTTATAATTAGTGGTTAGAACCATAAAAATTATATATTTCTGTGATCTGTGCTAAATTATCAAATGATTAAAAAAATAATGAAAACTCTAAGATCAACCGTTTCCATGTTATTGAATATTATGTATGTTAAGAATTTTTCGATCTCACTCCTTAATATCGATGCAAACAATTGCCTCTGCTGGAGAAGTAGGAGGTCAAGAACTAGTGGACATCATTATTGATGGAATGCAATATACTTCCAATAACGTTTCCTTATTATATGGATTATCTTCCGTAGAAGAACTTATAGCTTGCGTTGACAGGTATGAGAAACATCGTGAGAAGATTCCAGTAAAAAGATTATTTTTAAATTTTTGATTGAGGTCAATCAAATTGTCAGGTTGGCCGAACTGTAATGTACTTTGTTAAAAATACTTGTTTATCATATTTTATAAATCATAGTTTCATAGTTTTAAACTTTTATTTTGAAAATAATAAAAAATAAATAGTTTTACGAAAGCAATTTTACAATATTAAAGTGGACAATATATACTATTTTTCAGAAATTTTTCAGAAATTTTTCAGAACAAACATCGTGTAACATTTTAAGTTGCATTCCATGAAAATTGAAAATTAGTGTATTTTAGGGCTATTTTCAAAAAAAAAAAAAAAAAAAAAATTACAAAAATATTAGGACAAAATATAATTTACAAATACTTGAAGAAAAATACACTTAGATATCTGAAGTATATTGTTTCATTTTAAATTTTTACCTTAAAAGACTTTTTAAAATAAATACACTGAAAGCTGATGAAAATTTATAATTTTTTTACTATTTTTCAAATATATAAAAAATGCTTAACTTTGACAGCTCCTTATAAGAAAACAACACAACCTAGCTTAAATATTTTAAATGATATTGATACATAATTTTGTATATTTTTATTCGGTACCCAATTTTATTACAAAACTTTAAATTTTAAAATTCAATTAAGCGACACTTTTGACACATTTTGCCCCAACGTGCGACGTCATGTATTTTCTAGGGGATTTCATTTTCGTTGCACTTAGCTATAAGTATCTATGAATCATATTTAACCTTATTTTTTTTTTACACATTCTTCCAATAAATATTTGTTTTATTTTATTTTTTTTTATGCATTTTAATGCTGATATCTGATTTATGACAGCTGTGCGCAATAGTCATTGTTATATGTATGTAAAATAACATGAATTCTATCATACCAAATGCTACAACTAAAATCCTTTAGATTCTTATAAAAAAATAAGCAACTTTTTTTTTAGCTTTCGATGCACATCATTTCATGTAAATTATTATTTTTATTATAATGGAATCTTGTTTTCTTTTGTTATCTTTTACAAGTATTTTTTTCTGTTTTTCTTTTGCAATTTATATGAAAATTCTATGCATATTTGGTCCATATTATCATTATTATTGTTGCTATGAATGTATTTCGTTTTTTTTTTTCGACAAACAATATTTAAATTCAATTAACTTATATGTGAAGTTGGATATATTTTTGGAGTATGTATTGATTATAAATAAATTTATATTGGTGTGTAAATAAGCATTTGACTGTATTTTATATGATTTTTATGTTGATGATGATTTTAATGGAGGATTAGTTGTAGTGTTGCAGCACATATGGCAATATTCACAGGCATTTAAAATAAGTTAAAGTGGCAGATGCAACATTTATAGTTCACATATAGTAGAATTATGAATGAGAAAAAGTAGCAGAGCTTAAAAATAAACCACAAATATCACAGCGCACGGTTTTTATTACAACACGTTCATATTTTTTTCTTTATTTACATAGTTTGCTGTGTGTACGATTATTTAATGTAATCGAATTATTATTAACTTTATATTTATCTCTTAATTATGCTGCTGTTTTTATGAGGCAATTTAATTGAATTATATGGTCATGATTATTTTACAAGCAGTGAAAATTCAATAAAAATTATTATTCAACAGAATACAAAACGATTTAAGGTAATTAAGAGAAATTAATTGTATGGTGTCGATTACTGATAGTAATTTAAGTTTTATTTTTTGTTATTTTTGTTTGGAATTTAAATAATGGTTTATGAGTAATTAAGTTACACACAATTAATATTGAATTTTCTTTTAAAGAACCTCTAAACCTTAAATATTTGTTATAATAGTAACCAAAAGAAAGCGAAAATACTTACACATATGGGCAATTCTCATTTTACGTTTACCTTTATGAAACCGACCATCAATCTCAAATATTTTTATACCCACCATGGGGGTGGGTATAAAAATATACCCCAAGTTGGGGGGATATATTGATTTTGTCATTCCGTGTGTAACATGTCGAAGGAATCATTCAAAACCCCACAAAGTATATATTTTCTGAGTACTGGTTAGATTCTGAGCCGATCTAGCTATGTCCGTCCGTAGATCTGTCTGTTGAAAGCAGGATAAGGCTCGAACGGAACAACGTAGGGGGACGAAATTTGCCACAAATATTTATCTTATTATTTTAATGAAACTTCAGCGAAATTTTGTTCAAATAGTTCAAGAACCAATATAAACTCGGAAAAAAAATGAGTGTGGTCCGCCCAATTTACCGCCCACCTCCCATATAATGTAAAATTTGAAAAAGTTGATGATGGGTATATAGATTCGGCCGAGCCGACTATAACATTCGCGCTTGTTTTTACTTCTGATTTTTTTAAATAAATTGTGATGCAATTATGTATGTTAATAGAACCAAATTCAAGACCTAAAATCGAAAAAATTTTTGGAAACTAAGAAGTTTTTTTTTCTTTCTTTTGGCTACTGTAATCGCGGATTTTATCACATGTGTCCAATTATTTTAATGTTAACCTCAAACATTGTAGAAATAGGCCAACGCACAGTGGTTTCAAAGCGTTTTTTTTTTTTTTTTTTTTAAAAATAATGTGGTCAGAGTTGAAGTGTTTTCGAGTTGATTTGAAGGTTCTTAGCGGGTCAGTGGCCCTCCAAAGCTGGCCATCTCGGGTATGTATTTTTTTTTTTTTTTGAAAATTTGCCAAAAATTAATTTATGATATGAAAGAAAAGAAATTTTATATATAGATAGTCCTTATAAATCTCTATAAAAAATACGCTTACACGTGTAGGTTATCTTTTTTATTTTAAGGGATATTCGTTTACCTCATTTTTAGCTTCGTTTTTTTTGTTAGTTTTTAACTTTGCGGGCTTAATATTACCCCTAAAATTTCTTTAAAATATTCGCCATATTCCTTACAAAATTCTAAATAATATTACTGCAAGAATCATATAAATATATGAATCCGTCAAAAAGTTATATTTATTTTTTAAATTTGGAGCTTTAAAAAATTTTTATATTATTTTGGGTTTTTTTTTCCAAAAAGGTGGCAATATTTATTTACTGATAAAATTTGTTTTTTGTGCTGATCTTTATCATTTTTTTAATGTTTTCAAAAGAAATCTTAATGTAAGCGTTTTGCAACCACTGTGCCACGTATAAATCAGTCAATCAGTTTGCCGTTGACCAGTGCTGAAATGCATTGTGAACAAGTTGTGAAACTAAAATTTTTTGTAGCTTTTTGATTAGGAAATTTGCGCCGTTTCATGTATTAGAATATAGAATGAAGGTTTATTGCCTCTGTAATTATGCATCATTTAAGATACAGTGGCTCTCAGCTTAATTTTTGTAGTAAACAATTTTATTTTTAAAGCTCTATAACAAAGTAAGAGACTGGAATTAAAAACAAATATAAAATAACTTGCTATCATTAGAAAGAGGAAAATTTCTAGTTTAACATGGAACCATTACTTACACAGGTCAACAGCAAAAAAAAGGCTTCAATAACTACTATATAGATTTGATATAGCATGGTTCCAGTAGTCCAAAAATGGGCAAAATTTAAAATTCTATGGAGAGATTTTTTATTTTTTTTTTTTTTGTAAAATTACATATTTTTTAGGCGTTTTTCCACATTATTAATGATAACTCAAAAAGTTTTAGTCCGCTATTATTGAAATAAATTTAGAAAAATTTATATTTTAATAGCCTTTAATCCCTTCATATAAACGTTTCAATCGGCTCAGTAGTTTCGGAGTTATAATAAAAAAGTTAAACAAAAATATATTTTTTACGTGAAAAAAAACAAAATTTTTTGTTTTAAAAAAATCATTAAAAATCGAAAACGGCAAAAACTGTTCAGATTTATTACTTTAACGCAAAGTCACATATAATAGCAATAAAATGAGATATCGATCATAAACATCTATTGATTCTTTTCGAATTTATTCGCAATTAAGTGAATTCGCTCATGCTCACAAAATTTTAGTTTTTTGAAAAATTTCCGCCCACTTTATCGCCCACCTCCCATATAAGATGAATTATCAACGAAATTTAGTACAAGTAGTTCAAGGATCAATGTAAACTCGGAAACAAAAAATGGGCGTGGTCACCCACTTTACCGCCCACCTCCTATATAAAAAGTTGATGGTGGGTATAT
This sequence comes from Protophormia terraenovae, assembly GCA_951394005.1. NCBI lineage: Eukaryota > Metazoa > Arthropoda > Insecta > Diptera > Calliphoridae > Protophormia > Protophormia terraenovae. Next base: position 76,384,716 of record OX596076.1, on the reverse strand, counting down.
AGATTGGGCCAAGCCGATTATAACATTCTCGCTTGTTTTTTTTAATTTTTTTACTAGGTTTATATTTTTTGCCTAACAATTTTTTTTCATAACTTTGAAACTATTGATCGCATCAAAAACAATTGTATACATCATTTAAAGATATTGCTAGCCAACATTTTTGTAAATTTAGTTTAACAAAATCGGACAAGTTGTTTTTGAGTCATGACAACATAAGTGGAGAAATTTTTCAAAAAACTAAAATTTTGTGAAAATGAGCGAATTCACTTAATTGCAAATAAATTCGAAAAGAATCAATAGATTTTTTTGATCGATATCTCATTTTATTGCTATTATATGTGGCTTTGCGATAAAGTAATAAATTTGAACAGTTTTTGCCGTTTTTGATTTTTAATGATTTTTTAAAACAAAAAAACTAGCTTTTTTCACGTAAAAAATATATTTTTTGTTTAATTTTTTTATTATAACTCCGAAACTACTGAGCCGATTGAAACGCAATATATAAAGGAATTAAAGGTTATGTAAATATAAATATTTCTGAATTTTTTTCAATAATATCGGACTAAAACTTTTTTAGTTATCATTAATTATGTGGAAAAACGCCTAAAAAAATTTGTAATTAAAAAAAAAAAAAAAATAAAAAAACCTTTCCATAAAATTTAAAATTTTGCCCATTTTTGAATTACTGAAACCACAATACATCAAAATTGTATAGTGGTTTTTAAAGCCTCCAAAATTTGTTTGATTTTGTTGCCTTGTGTTATTGTTAAAGTTTACCTTTAAGTACCTTAAAAATGTGAAGACAAAAAATTCTAATATTTTTATCTCACAGCTTATTTTATGCAACCACTTATGACATCAAAAAGTTCAAAATTGGGACCGATAATTACAATATTTATTATCCAGTTTTGAAGAGGTTTGTTACCGGTGCCTGCAGTTTTTGTGTAACATTAAGAGAAATATGTTCCTACTGCATTTTTAGGGCCTAATTCTTATTTTATTACGTACATTTCCAATGTGGACCACAAATTTTTAATAACATTGAGGTATGGCGACTGTTTAGGGAGCGTCGTTAAATTTGGGTCTTATATTTTAGCAAATTTTGCACAATACCTAATTTGTTCTTCGGATCGTTATCTTGGCAATATCAAATACATGATAATATGCCCTTATTCTCCACACTCTGCAACAAATTATCCTTTATGATCTAAAGGTTTCTTATACTGTCCATTAATGTTCCTTTAAATTCCTACATCACACCACCATTAACCGATATACAGGCCCAAACCATGAAATTGCCACCTATTCCAAAGTTTTCTTGGTTCAGCTCGGTATTCGGTTCTCGCAACAAATAGGACATACTATTTGAGCCAAATATATAGAGTTTTAACTCATTAACAAACGAAAGAAAAAGATATAGTCGGTCAAGCCCGACCATATAATACCCTACACCATTGTGTAAATTATAATTCGGGGAGGGGTCTTTTATTAGACTTGGAGTCAAATATGGACCAATACTCATATTAAGTGTAAAATAAAACATGCGAATACAGAATATTACCTCGATGTTAACATTTATATGAATTTATTAAATTTTGGGTGATTCCCGAAAGAGGGCCTTATATGGGAGCTATGGTCAATTATGGACCGATCTTTATAAAACACACTTATTTAGACTTATGTGAAACTTATATGTGGCAAATTTCATTAAAATATTGCTATAGTGAAGGGATTTATGATCGTTAAACCCTTTTCCTGTAGGACTTTTGTATGGGGGCTATTACAAGGTTTACATGGACAAACAGACGGACAGACATCGTTAAATCAACTCAGAAAGTGATTCTAGGCCGATTGATATAAATTAGGGTGGGTCTTAGACCTATATTTTTGGGTGTTACAAACAGCAGCTCAGACGCGTAATACCCTCCCCACCTTTGGTGGTATAAGGTATAAAAATAAACGAATTCCAAAACGTTGGATCCTTGGAAACAAGTTCCATGGTGAAGTTGCGCATGCAGCCCCTTTTGTTTAAATTGTTAAAAGTCTTCTTGCATGAAACTTGGGCTTCAAAATAGTTCTAATGCAATGCACGGTAAAAAGTTTTGACGCAACATTATTTTCTCAAGTCAACTTGAACTCCGGATGTCGGATTTGATGCTGAGATACGTAGGTTTGCCTTTGTTTTCCTTAAAATATATCGCAGCCACGATTGTTTATTCTAAAACTCATAATGATTTCTTATACCATAGAAGCATATATTTTAACCATTTGAGTTATTTTTTGCTGCGAGTGACCGTTTTAAAATGGTTTATGATCAATACTTCTTTCTATAGAGCTGTGCGTTGACCAATTTTACATTTACACTGTAATTGACGCATTAACTAACAAAATCAAAATCATAAGTTATACGCAGGGCGTTTCTAGAAGTAAATAAAAAAAATAAAGTCCATTGGACAACGCTGCATTCAAGAGAATTGGCTGCATAAAATAAGCTGTGAGCTAAAAAATTTAGTTTATTTTTTTTTACTTTTAAGTTATTTAAATGCAAATTTTTGAAATAAATGAAATATATTTGTAAAACTAGAGTTTTTTCTCTTTCAAATGATACCATATTTTTTAGTTCCTATATCTCGTTAATGTGTCCTCAATAGAAATGCTACCGGAGGTGCCCAAACTTTGGGAGACAAAACGTGAATGGCTCTAAGAGTTGTCTTTTGCTCGAGGCACACTCACAGCGTAATTTCATTAAAGCTAAAGTATAGCGGGATTGAATAATGTTTGCAAATTTAATTTTAAAATCACACTTATTTTTGACATTGGACTAAAATGTAAATTTTAAAATTTAGTTAAATTTCTAAGGTTTAACTACCAAAGCATAAACTGTCATTGCGTGTCCATTAATATAAAATTGAAAAAATATATCAGAGAATTTTATAAAACCAAAAGACGAGAAATTTGTGCGTACATTGTTGATAACATTTTTTTAATTAAATCATAAATCGCGATTATCTTTGGTGCTATTTGCTACAACGCACGTTGGGGTAAAATGTGTAAAAAGTGGCGATTAATTGAATTTTTAAATTTAATTTTTTGTAATAAAGTTGGGTAGCTAATAAAAATAGATAAAATTATGTATTAATGTCAATTAAAATCATTAAGCTAGGTTGTTTTGTTTTCTTATAAGTCAAAGTTAAACATTTTTAAAATTTTTGAAAAAGAGTAAAAATTCAATTTTCATCAGATTTCAGTGCATTTATTTTAAATAAAAAGTCCTTTAAAGTAAAAATTTTAAATGGAACCATTAACTTCAGGTACTTAAGTGTACTTTTCTTCAAGTATTTGTAAATTTTATTTTATCTTAGTACTTTTATTATTTTTTTTTTTTAAATTGTCCTAAAATACACTAATTTTCAATTTTCATGGAATGCAACTTAAAAGGTTACAGTATGTTTGTTCTGAAAATTTTCTGAAAAATAGTATATATTGTCCCCTTTAATATTATGAAAAAAATCGTGCATATATATAGCCCGATTTGAGAAATTAATTTTTTTTTTTTTTTAGATTTCATAGAAAAAACAGCTTAAGTACAGACATTTTCATAGCTTTATCGAAATAAATCTGCAACTTCTGTAATCGTCCAATTGGATTTACATGAAATTTCACATATTCATAGCAGAGGATAGTAGCATTTTGAGTTTAGAAGCAGAATCCCATATACGTTACAGGAGCTATGGGGGTTTAAATATGGTTTTAATGTCATAGAAAATGTTTAACCGCAAGGAAATTTTTGTTCCTTACCCGATTTCCAAAAATTTTGTATCACCTAAAATTCCTTGATAAATTCTTTATAAAATATGTTTGCATGTACTATTTTTCTTATATATTCTTCGAGATATATTCATTTAAAATTTCAACGATCTCAACTTTACAAGATGTTCATCAAGTCTTTTCCATATACATATATCCCAACATTTTACTATATTTCCTGCAGTTCATTAAAGAACAGAATTGTCTATCGTGTAAAGAAAATTTAAAGTCGATATCTTTATTGAGTCAAAAACTAAACGATCTTGAATCGGTAAGTTTGCAAAAATTAATACACGGACGGACGGAAGGACAGACATTATAATTCTTTAAAAGAAAGTCTTAAAATTCCAAAAATATATTACGTTTTTACTTTTTATTTAATATAAAAACTAAATCTAATATTAAAGTATTGATATCACCTTTCCCTGAATTAAGTGCCATTTTCGAACCATTTAACCCAAATGTATAGACGGACGGACAGACATTGCCAAAAAAATATTACAATTCTAAAAATGCATTTTTTTTACTAAATAATAAATAGAAAAAATAGAACGTGATCATCAAAATTCGGATATCACCTTTCATTAAATTAAGTGCCATTTTCGAACCATTTAACCCAAATGTATAGACGGACGGACATTACAATTCAGTCAAAAGACATTTCATAATTCTGAAAAAGCATTTTTTTACTTACTTATAAATAGGAAAATTAAACGTGATCATTAAAGTGTTGATATCACCTTTCCCTGAATTATGCATAATTTTTGACCCATTTAACTCTAATGTATTGACGGACGGACGGACATTACCATTTTGCCAAGAAAATCTTAAAATTCTAAAACTGATTTTTTTAACCTAATATACAGTTAAAAAATAAAACGTGGTCCTTAAAATTTTCCCTGAATTAATCACCATTTTCGATCCCTTTTTCCCCAATGTGCAACATATCGCCATTAATTTGTGTTTTAGACATATTAATATATATGTGGGTGTGTTAATTTTTTAAATATTGTTGAAAATAGAATTTTAGCAATTTTATGTAACTTTTTATCTTAAACCTCCATAACACTGATGCCGTTCGCTAAATGTCATTATCACGAACAGATTTTAGTTTCATTAAAGTCAGATAATATTGGTATAAAATGTCAAACTTTTTGAACCCCAAAAGTAAACGAGTGTGAAGAATTGCCCATAAGTATATGTTTGCCAGAAAATCATACAAACTATATATTGTAGCATACATAAATGTAACATTTCTTTTGTAAGAAATCTAAGAATAAAAAAACATTTCCTTTTCATACAGTCATAAATACACAAATTGTATTTACTATTTTATTTATTTTTTTCACTACGATCGACCGGAATTACCTGAACTCAATAAAAATGTCGTTGTATTCGAACAGCGAATAAAATTTAACATTGTGTAATTCTTAACAAACATCGATTACGACAAGTATTAGTAGTTAGTACAACGAAATGTTGCAAGTATAAAAAGAATGCAACAAGCTGGTATTTGTTGTAATCTCTTACATTTAGTATTGTAAAAAAAAAGAACAGAAAAAGGGAATAAAAATGTACTACAAAGAGAGCGGAAAATGAATTGATTTATTTCAATTGTAAGAATAAATTTAAAAACTTCAAATTTAAACGGAAATGAAAGAGAAATGAATATAAGACAAAAAGACAGCTCGAATAGTAGCAAATGAAAGTGAAACAGTTTCAAGTGAAGATAAAAGAAAACATGAAGTATTAAAAAGAGAACAAATCGAGTGACAGTTATATTTTTTGTATATACAGCAAAAATTGAATGTGGTAATTTAGGTTTTATACAAAAAGTAGTAAGTTTTAAAACTTTTTCTATTGCAAGTAATTTGTAAAACGTAGTTATTATTCATTGTATCGTCATTTGTGTTTAAATCCACATTTTAGCAAATCAAGTTATTATCTTGATATTTGTCGAAATCAATTTTTTTTTTTTTTACATTTAAAATTGCTGTATTTGCCCGAGAAATTGATATATTGTTGTGTGAGGTCCACTCAAATGATGAAAAAATTTTAAATTGGTTTTCAATTTCCAAAGAACTTATGTCATTGAATTTTATTTTGTGGTCGATCTTTGTATTAAGCCCATCGATTGTATTTAGCCCATATAACCCTAGTTAGCCGAAGCATTTAAGTATTTCATCGGAACCTATTAAATTTTTTTAAACCAATAATTATCTGAATGAGAGCCGATGTATTTATCTCATCACAATCTCATTAGTGGCTATCGTTTCCCATTAAATTGTAGTTTGCCGATAACAGCTGAAGAATTTATTTTAGCGGATTTCATCCTAATAGTAAGTCTATTAAAAGCATTTAACAATACAGAAGTAGAGATTTGAAGTTAATGGACACGAAATTTTTTAGGTCAACAATGCTAAGTATATCAATGTTTTTCCTTGATAGGAAACTGAACATTGTATAAATTCTTAAGCGAAATTTGTCCATTAGTTCATGAGAAAATTATTATTTTTTTTGAGAACTTTTTTTTGTTTAATTTCAGAGGTTGAAAAATTTTGATTTATCTCATTTACAATAGCAACCTGATTGAAACAATTTGAATGAATTTGATTTTATTTAAATTACGCTAGCTGTTTGAACATGTTATGCCACCTTCAGCTAAAGCTTTTCGAGAGTTCATTTCGGAAACTTGAAGAGCTATTATATAATGTCTTATTACTTATCTATAATGAAAAAAATCTTCGCAGTCCACCATAAAGCACACCATTCTATTCAGAATTCGGTTATGAGTTGATTTAATAATGTTCGTCCGTCTGGCTGTCTGCCCGTCCATGTTAACATTGTGAACAAAGTCCAGGCTGCAATTTTAAAGCTATCTTGATGAAAATTACCACAAATAATTACTTTAGTACTAGGACGAAGGCTATTCAAATTGGTTATGATTGGTCTATTACCTCACCTGGACTCCACACAAATGTTCTCCCGAATTAGGGTTTTAATACTCATAAATACCTTAACCAAATTTTATGAAGACCGGCCAATAATTGATCATTTCACCAATATAAACCCTTCTTATGAAAATCACTTTGGATTGTATAAATCCCATTAACGTTAAGTTCAGATTAAGCCAACTAAAGTTAATTTTTTGTTTACATTACGCGCATTCATTTAACGTTTTTTGTTTGAAAAAAAAAAAAAACAAATATCGTAAAATAGGTAAAGGGAAAAACCAATTTTTTAAACAATTTTTTCACTGTATCAGCTGTTGTTTTCCGCTGTTTGATCTTAAACTTATTTTAGAAAACCAAATAAAAAATCGCTCAAAATTGTAAGAAATATTTCTATTTAAGGGCAAATAGCATCCTTTAAATCGTAAAAATATTTGGTGTTTACATTATGCAATGCAAATATTTGCAAAAATTGTCAAATATTTGTATAGTGTGAACTTAGCTTTAGTATTATGATTAAAACTTTTATATAAGTAGAAAGCAAACTGAAAAATTATTTTAGTATCGGTCCGTAATTTGCTATGGTTTCTATATAAGGCTCATTTCCGGATCCATATAAATATAAACATAATATTATATATACGTACACTCAAAAACTTATTTACGTAACAGAACAATTATTTTAAAAAACGGGCCGCTTACATTTCATTTGAAACAAAACATTTTTTCAATTATTTTTTTAACTAAACAATTCTGTAAAATTAAACGATTTTTTGTTTGTTTTTTAACCTACAAAATTTCAACATCCTAATCATTAAAGGTTAATATTTTGTCATTATTTCAACTCATAAAAAATTAAATCATTAAAATTTACTGTTATAAAGTGATTTTCGGAAGAGGGGTTTATATGGGTGCTTATACAAAACTTTTTTGCATCGAATATCATTAAAATATTTTTATTTTTAAGGCATTTTTGAGTATTGAAACTCTATTAAAGGGGAAAATTAGTATCGGGGTTAAGTGAAATAATAGACCGATCCCAACCAATTTCAATACGCTTCAAATTTCGTTGAAATGTCTTCAAAATTGCGACATGTTCTTTGTGCACATGGTTTACATGAACAGCCAGCCAGCCTGCCGTCCAGCCAGAGGGACGGACGGACATCGTTAAGATCGATTTAAAAAGTTATTCTAAGTCGACTAACTAACTAACTTTTTCTATGCATTACAAATATCAGCACAAACTCCATATTCCACAATCAGTGTTACCAAAAACCTAAGTGGGAAAAAGTGCTAGAATTTCTTAAAAAAAAGTGCTATAAAGTGCTAAAAATTAAAAAAAGTGCTAAAAATATAAAATCTTTGTATTTCTTTAAAACAAGAGATATATTAATTATTTTCAGAGTTAAAGCTAAAAGAACATTAAATTAAATAATAAAAGTACATTCTGAAATTGATTCTTTAGAAATTAAACAAATTTTTTTGAGTGAATTTTTTGAATTTCTAATTTTATCATAAGTTAACCAAGTGTGTATTATCTGAATAATGTCTACCGAAAATTTGATTTTTAAAATTTCATTTATTATTAAAAACCAAATACAGTATAAACTGGAGAATCTGAATAATTATAGCATACCTAAATCCGGATATTCGAAATGTTTTTTTCTGGTCCACCTTTGTTAAAAAATTCTATCATAATATATCTTTTATTTAATATATGTGAAACACTTAGGGTATTAAGTTAAAATTTACTTCAACTAACATTACATATTTTAAGTTTTTTATTAAAAAAAAAAAAAAAAAATTGTCTGTACTCTTTCTACTGAAGCATTTTTGGAACAAACTTAACTGAAAATGAAGGAATTCAACTAGAATCAACTTTTAGATTAATTTATATAATTTCTTATATTGTATTTTCTAAGTTATACTATAATTTTAATAAGAAAGGATTTTTTATTGTTTAATTCGCATTATAGAGTTATGGAATGGAATGTTAAAAAATGCCGTCCGGATTACCGAATAACCCATATTATTGATTTATTAGAGATATTCATGAAATAGCTTAAAAGATTTTCTCTTTAAATGAAAAGGGATAAAATGTTTATATTTCAACAATGAAGACAATAATTTCTTATTTCCTATCATTAATTTTATTTGTACAATATCATCCATTTATCAATCAAGATTTTTTATATTTAACAGAAATTTTCGACTGTGGCGCTTCACACTTCAAATCTTAATTAACTTAACAAATTTTAGGGACTTACTTTTAATAGAAATTATTTATGAATATAATTTAAAAAATGTTTGTAAATGCTTAATGAAAAAGGAATTATAGTTCAAAAATAACAAAAAATCAGTTTTAAACATTGGATTATTTTTCAAATGAAATATAATACAAATTCGTATGGGATTTTTTTGTACGATTTTTATACCCTACACCACCATAGGTGTTTGGGGTATTATGCGTTTGTGCTGGTGTTTGTAACGTACAGAAAAAATTATTGAACCCCCACCTTAAAGTATACCGTTCGACTCAGAATCACTTTCTGAGACGAATTAACGATGTCCGTCCGTCCGTCTGGTTGGCTGTCCATGTAAACCTTGTGAACAAAGTGCAGATCGAAACTTTAAAGATATCTTGATGAAATTCGGCACGAATAATTATTTTGATACAAAGCCTATTGAAATTGGTTATGATCCATTATTTCACCTAGCCTCCATACAAATGTTCTCCCGGAATTGAGGTTAAGTGGTCAGAAATGCCTTATATATAGCAATATTTCATTTCAATATTTACAAAGGAGTTTTGTATAAGTGCCAATCTTTGTGCCAAATTTCATCAATATCGGTCCATAATTGACCATAGCTCCCATATAAATCCCCTCTTCTGAAATTCACTTTAACGTGCATAAATCCCATACGAATAATAGTATCAAGATAATATTCGACACAAATAAGTTTTATATAAGTAGAAACAACAATGCCAAAATTTATGAGAATCGGTCTATAATTTACCAGAGCTCCCATATAAATCCACTTCCGAGAATCGCCCTAAAGGGCATAAAATCATATAGATGTTGCATTGTTCTGTATTTGTATAATTTATTTTACATTTGGTAATAATAATATAATAATAATAATACAAATAATTTTAAGTTCATTCACAATGGTGTAGGGTATCATATGGTCGGTCTTGGCCGACTATAGTTTCTCTCTCGTTTATTAAGTCGTTTTGCTGGCAGGCGTTCTATATTTTGTTTATATTACAATTTTTTTTTGAATATAAAAAATAACGACAACTAGAAAAAATAAGCCTTAAGATTAAAAAAAGGAAATATTAGCTTTTTTCTGGCTTTATTTTTTAGGACATTTTGCCTTTTTTCTGACCTTTTTTTAGAGCTCAATTTAGCTTCTTTTTTCTCAACTCCTGGCAACACTGATCAAGAGTTAAAGTATAAAATAAATTTACATTTTTTTCACACAAACTAATTAATTTGTCTACAATTAGGCTTTAACTTTGGGTTAAAATTTGATCAGTAAATGGCCCTAATGTTTTGTCATGATGTTTTAAATTTGGTAAATTGTTGTTTAAATATGTATTTATAAATATTTTAATTTTCAAAGAGATTCAAAATTGATTAATATTTTGTTTTATATTGGTTAATGACATCGATGCCAATGTCGATGTTATTTTACCATAATTATTTCTTATAACAAAAGAATTGTAGTTTACTATGCTGCCAAAATTTTATTTGCTAGGTTAACTATTTATAATTGTATTGGTTTTTACAAAATTTATTTTGCTAAACGCATTCCTTAGAGATCGCATTAGCTACCATCGTTAAAAACATAAAATTTTAGTTGCAGTTTTAATTTTTGAAAAAAAAAAAAAAAAAAAAAAATTATAATGTTTTTATAGCACAAAAAAATACAAATTAATTTTTAAAAATGTGCAAAAGGTGCTAAAAAATGCCATAAATTATTCGAAAACTGCTAGAAAAGGTGCCAGGTACTAGATTAATTTTTTTGGTGCAAAACGAGTTTAAAAAGTTCTAGATCTAGCACTAAATGTGCTGAATTGGCAACACTGTCCACAGTACAACGCTTTCCTTTATATTTTACACTCGGACTACCTTTAACTTTTGGTCTATCAAAAATGCTTTATCTAAATGCAATATCTTGTTATTGTACTTCAAATTTGGACAAATAACATTTACTGAAAAAAAAAAAAAAAAAAAAAATGATTAGGAGGTCATTGAACATTTTTATGAAGCTATCCGACTATAATCTTTGCTATAGATATTTAATGTCTTTAATGATATATCGCGTAAAGATTAAAAACATTTTAAGCTTGATTTCAAAAATTTTAAGCTAATCGAATTTTCTCTAGTGTAAATGACACTGCACAATAAAACGACGAAATACATTTCGACAAGAAAATGATGGCTTTTTAATGGTTGAATAAGTAACATGAATTCGAATGAATTGTTCTATTTCCTTTTTTCGTTGCTTGTTATTGTCTTTATATTTTTTTCTTTTTGTTTTCCGTACACTAAACTCAATTTTCATTTATAACAACGTATTAAAGTTGCATTATATTGGGTCATTTTTTTCATCCGTATTTTAACTTTATCTCTTTATTTAGTAAAAAGAGTTTTATTTTAAGACTTAATCGAAATTTATGTTCTATTTTTGTTAGTAGTTGTATTTTTTTTCTGGTTTGTTAGTTTTTTGTTGTGTAATCTGTCAATAATGAAAGTATTTTGTGTTCAAAATAGTTCAAATTTATTGTTTTTTTTTTAGTTTGATGTTAGAAAATGAATGAGTTTTCAATTACACCACAGTGTGTTTTTCTTTTATTTTTGCATTTTGTTTTATGTTATTTTTATATTCTTCTTGCTGATCAAGAATTAGTTTTAGTTATAATTAAAATTTTGTAGTCATTAAGGGACCCTACTAGAGGGAAATTGTTACTTATTTCATTTAGATTTTTAAAGAGTTTAAACTTTGAGGCTTTAAAATGTTTTAAATATATGTAGTTAAGAAGTTTAAAAGTCACATTTAATGATTCTTTGCACTAATCAATGCTTTGTAATTTTTATAGCTTTGACAATTTACTACCGCTTATTATTTGTTGAATTTCTAAAAATTAAACAAAAAAATTGAATTAAGTTTTGTCAAAACTCCACAGGTTTGTAGGTCATATGTGACGTATGATTAATATATAAATTTTGTTTTGGTACATATATTACGTATGATTGATATTTAAATCAAAATTAAGGAGTGAGATCGAAAAATTCTTAACACACATTTTGCCTCATAACTTTTTTCGGAATCAATATTCAAAATTTTTTTTGATCTAGTTATCATGTAAAAATACTTCAGTTATTATTTTTAATAACAACCATGTTAATTTGTCCTTATTTTCATCAAAATAAGTGACGAAAAAGATTTACGTCCTACAAGTTATTAAAAAATTTCAAATAATCCAAATAGGTCTTACAAATAATTGGCCACAGAATTAAATGTCGTCCGTAAAACCGTTTCTAATGTTATTAAACAGTATCAGGAGAATTTGACTATTGATGTGAAACCTAGTTCGGTAAGAAAAAAGGACCACATGATATTGGGAAGGCCAGAAAATTGAAGGCATATTGAAAGGAACTCCAAACACATCTGGTAGAAAATCAGCTCAGTTTTCTCAGTGCTTCGACTATTTGGTGCGAATATTTAAAGCTAATGGGAAAGTTGATAACATATAAAGTTCAAAAAATTCCAAACTGGAATTCTGCAAAAAAAAATTACAAGCCAAAAATATGACTCGGAATTTAAAACCAAATTTCATACAAAAATACTCAAGCTGTATAATTGACGAAGAAACGTAGGTGCTGGCAGAATCTTCGCAGCTTGTGTCTCAAAAATGTTTATTGCTAACGCTCGAAGCAATGTTGGAGATAAGTTTAAGACCCGAAAGCGGCAAAAATTTCTTACAAAATTCATGGTATGACAAGCTTTTTGCAGTTGCGGCAAAACAGGAAAGTCATTTGATACAATCGGATCTATAAATACCAAAATATGCATAAAGGAATATTTGCAGAAAAGACTTCTTTTTTTTCTTCTTAAGAAAGCACAACGTGTCCACATAGTTTTGGACGCATTTGGTATCATGTCACTACGGTAAGAAAGCTCTGGAGTGGTACCAAATGATTAAAAAAACAAGCGCGAATATATTCGGCCCGGCCGAATCTATACACCCACCATCAAAGTAGGCAGTAAAGTGGGTGGACCACGCCCATTTTTTGTTTCCGACTTTACATTGGTCCTTGAACTATGTGAACACAATTTCGTTGATTTTCACCATATATAGGAGGTGGGCGGTAAAGTGGGCGGACCACGCCCATTTTTGGTTTCCGAGTTTATGTCGATCCACCAAGTATACGAACAAAATTTCGTTGGCGTACGTGCTTTTATTGAAGAAATATCAGCAGAAAAGTATAAAACGGACACCCTGTGTTTCTAGTTTTTAGCCCATAACTTTTTTGTTTATTATCCGATTTTGCCCAAACAAACCTTATATAAGATAAATATTTGTGCGAAATTTCGTCTGCCTACGTTGCCCCGTTCGAGCTCTGTCCTGCTTTCAACAGACGGACAGGCAGACGGACAGACGGACGGACATAGCTAGATCGACTCAGAACTCAACCAGGACCCAGAAAATATATACTTTGTGGGATCTTAAATGATTCCTTTGACATGTTACACACGGAATGACAAAATCAATATACCCCTATTTGATGGTGGGTATAATAATGAGAACTCTAAGATCAACCGTTTCCAAATTATTGAATATTATGTATGTTAAGAATTTTTCGATCTCACTCCTTATTATTCACTAAAACAAAAATTTGGTATTATTTGATACAAATCAATAAATTATTCTAAATTGTAAATTTTAAACATTACTGAAAGCTACACTTTTATAAGTTTAATAAAATATCCATCTATATTTGCAAAAAGTGCATTTAGAAAATGCTCTTATATGCCCAAATTCAATAAACATTAGCATAATAATTACTTAAAAATGTATTTTTATTGTCTTATATTATTTAATTTAATTTTAGTTTTAACATTTCTCCTGCCTTAAGGTTACAATATATATATATACAAACATAATATAATGTAGTTTTGTATAAAATTCACTGTATAATTTGATTTGCCTTAGGTTTTATTCATAGATTTTTCTATTTTTATTTTAAATTGATAAAATTGTGTTAAAATGTTTTTAAATGTAGTTTATCATTTTAAATTTGTATCAATTTAAATAATTCACACACATATGAGCACAATACACTTGCAAATTAAAAACATTTGTATATAAAACATATGCAAGAATGTATAGAAATATTGTTTTGATTGCATGTGTTATTTAAGTGCTTTAATATTTTCTACATGTGTCTCAATTGTATTGTTTTCTAAAATTTAAACAAGCCAACAAAATATAAGTAATTTAAAATTTAGTCATATATTAGATTTATTAGAAAATAAAATAATATGTACTAACATTAATGAAACAATTTAAAATAATTAAACTAACTATTCTATGAGTTTATAAAAGAAAAACATAAATTTAAAATAAGAAAAAAAAAGTAACTTAAATTTAAAATTGTTTAAAAAACCTAAATTGATATTAATTAAATTCGGTTCAAATGATTGCTTTAATTAAATTATTTGTACATACATACATACATACATACATACATATATTTATTATTTATTTCAAATATAAATGTCATTGCTATTTTCATTTTTTAATTCAGTTTATGAAATTTATTTTAATATTCTAACATGAATTTTCATATAAGAATTCTAGTTTGCTTGTTTATATTTGAAATAGTTTTAACAATTCAACATGATAATAATTTCCAAAGATTTTTGTTTAATGTGTGGAATTTTTAATTAATTTTCAGAAATAAAAATTTTTGTAGAAGTTCTTAGTTTTTTTTTTTTTTTTTTTTTGTAAAATAAAGGTGTGAAGTTGTTAAATGCCTACATAACATTTACACATACTTGTAATTTATGGCAATAGAAGAAAATTTTTGTAACAACATTTTTTCTACGCTTATTAATAACGACAAAGTTTGGATATCTACAGAGCAGGCTTGGGGTTAATGATTACATTTTCAATTAAATTACTTTACATGTAATTGTAATTAAAAATTTTAAACTACAATTACAAATAATTGTAACTGAAATATTTGCAATTACAATTACCGTAATGGTAATTGAATATTTTACAATTTCAATTACATATAATTGCAATTGAAAAATTCCAATTAAAATTACATGTAATTGTAATTGAAATTTTTCAATTACCATTAATATAATTTTAATTGAATTACAATTACAATTACAGTAATTGTAATTGAAAATTTCAATTACAGTTTATTATGTTACAGTACTAATAGTTATAGAAAATGTAATTTAGCACTCTAACTTGTTTAAATTTGTTTTTTTTTTCTATCTGAGTGACACTCATGATGCTCTAGTGGTTGCAATGTCGCATATGTTCCTTTGCAGATAATTTTTCATATATTTTCTTATAGAATTTCTTCTATCTAATGACATGTATGATTTTTAGCCTTGTTGAATATTAATAGTTCATGTCCGCACATGTAAACTACAGGTAGATTTGGAAGATAACTTAATGCAATTTGGTACACAGAACTTGTAAAATCTTGGGACGAAGCCTATTGTTCAAAACGTGTCCATTATTTCACATAGCTTCCAAATAACAAACGTCTGTCTAGAATTGAATTTGTATCACAATACAATTTTGATCACGTTAGCTAAAATTATTAATCATAAATCCAAAATCTGTAATAATACTTCATTCAAAATTGACCGCTGGTTTCAACAAAAAACGTTTAAAAAATAAAACATATTTTCTAATTGTTCTGTTTTAAAATAAAATTCAATAGAAATTTCTTACTACTTTTGCTCGTACAAAATAATCAAGTAAAATATAGCAAAAGAGAAAAATATTTTCTCTTGAAATGTTTACTACTTTTACTATTTTTAGGTGCACAGAAACGCTATTCGAGTAAAATACTTGCAAAAATAGTAAAACTAGTAAAAATAGTGTGCAAACGAACAGACCTAATATTTTTAATAAAATTTCAAAGTTATTCATTAGATAGTTTTCAAATAATTGCAATTACTTTGTAGTTGTAATTGGAATTATTCAATTACAATTACATGTAATTGCAATTAAAATTTTTTAATTACAATTACATGTAATTATAATTGAAAATTTTAAATTACAATTACAGGGTAATTGTAATTGAAAAAGACAAATAAAATTACATGTAATTGTAATTGTATTTTCTTCAATTACAATTAACTTGTAATTGTAATGGCGAATGTTCAATTACAATTATAGCGTAATTGTAATTGAGTATGTAATAGATTACTGAATGTAATTATTAACCCCCAAGCCTGCTACAGAGTACCTTTACAGTAGGTATATTTGTATAAAAAGTGCGATCGAAAAAATCTTGGCGTACGTTTTGTCTCTAAACTTTTTTCGGAAGCAATACTTATTTTTTTGATAGAGTTATCTTTGGAAAGTATGCCAGTTATAACTTTTAATGACAACCATGTTGATTTATTACGAGTTTGATCAAAATGAGTGGCGAAAAAGAAGTACGTGCTAAAATTATTAAAATTTTTCGCAAAAATCCAAATTGGTCCTACAAGAAATTGGCCATAGAATTAAAAGTCTACCGTCAAACTGTTTCCAATGTTATTAAACAGTAACATTTGAATTTCATAGGAAACCTGATTCGGGAAGGAAAAAAATTCCACATGATTTTGGGAAGGCCAAGGAAATTGGAAAAATATTAAAAAGAGCTCCAAACTCATCTGGTAAAAAAGCAGAACGGTTAGCTTAGTGCTCTTACTATTTGGTGCGAACAGTTAAAGCCAATGTAGGCTTCAAAACATATAAAGTACAAAAAGTTCCATTCATGAATGCTGCAAAAAATTTAGAAGCCAAGGCATGGAAATTAAATCCAAATATAATAGACGACGCTACTGGAATAGATACTGGAAGATTTTTCTTATTTCTTAAAAAATTTCGATTATGGCAAGATTTATGCAGTTGCGACAAGAAGCAAGTCTTTAAACTCTATAAATACCGAAATATATAATGTTGGCGAAAAAGGCTTCTTCCACACGGTAAGAAAGCTCTGAAGTGGTACCAAAACTATAGCATATATAACAGTTTTTGTACCAAGAGGGGTCAGTCCTCCAAATTGTCCAGAGCTAAGAGAGGGAAGAGAAATTTGTATTCTTGTGAAAAAAGAATGAAGAGCACAAAAAAGTGTCCTAAAATTTCGAAAAAACTAAAATTTTTCATGTATTTAGTGCTTTAATTTACGCTATATATAGAAATTCTGGACCCGAAATATAAATTTTTATGTACTCTGAACCTTGTTTTACGCGTTTTTAATTTACACGTACTTTCTCTGGTCCCAACAAGCCGAGTAAAGCGGGGGTTACCTGTATACAGTTGCTGTCAAAAATAAGTAAACAAAGTAGTATCTTGAAGTCAATTGTTTATATTTTTAGTTATAGATCTTGTTAGTAAAATAATCAGCAAAAGATTCAATTCAACACATCACTACTTAATGAATATTACTTTTTTTTAGAGAAGTCAGAAAAATTAATGTTGCATAAATAAGTAAACATGGTTTTGATACATTAGTGCCAAACGTGTTGATATAGTAACTGTATATATTTTGAATATCTCTGGAGAAAATTTAGGAGTCTTAGTAATAATTAAGTTCATCGGTTTGGTCAAATTATGGGGACTCTATTCATTTATTCAATTTTATGCAATTTCTATTGGTAATAGATCTGGATTTTGATTATTTCATCAGCTATATATTTTGAAACAAATTTATCTTAATCTACAGATGAATATAGGTGCTGTAGAATAAAATCCACAAAAATTAAACAATAACTTTTTGAAACTATTACACCTTTGAATAGATTAAAGTAAATCTGGAAATTTATTTCGCTATTGTGTACAACTGTTTCGCCGGACTTAAGTAAATACTTAAAGGTTAAAGTTTCAATATTTTTTAGATAAAAGTACATCTAGCAGACGTTAAATTTCATGCGAATTATAGATTATTCAGTCCAGAGAATTTCTTTCCTAAAAATTGCATATTTTAAGGAATAATCTGAATACCTCTTCAAAAATTTGTTGAGATTTATTATACTTATGTATAAAATGTTCCATTATCTAGACCAGGAGTTCTCACAAGATCTTGCTTCGCGACCCCCTTTTGACATTATTATAAAAGCGCGACACACTACAACTTTGATTAAGGAGTGAGATCGCAAAAAATGATTTTTAATGATGATGAGAACCGTTGATCTAGACCAAAAGTGATAAGAAATAACTACCGCTGTTGAGCTGAAATAGTTTTGTAACCATAAAATTCACTTACTTTTAACAAAAAACTAAAGAAATTGAGCTAAATTTTAGCGTCGAGAAACAACTATTATGCCTAAAAATAAATAAAAGCCAATTAATTTATCGTATGGAAGTTTTTAATAAAATTAATTAAAATTTAGTTATGTAAAATAAATCACTTTGGTATAAAAAGATAGATTCATTCATCACCGGTGAATGATGAAACCTGAGAAATTTCTTGAATACTTGTACAAGGTGACACCTTTTTTTAACACTCCGAAGATAACCAATTATGTAGTTTTCTTTGTATATTATCCATTTAAAATATTTTCACAATATCAAACACTTATTTATTTCTAGTTTAACTTTAATTAAAATAATTTATTTTAAATAATTCACTTTTTTAAATCTACATTCAGCATATTTTCTAATACTTTTTTAACTTGCCGACAGACAACTAGCTCAATGCAAGAAGCAAACTGAAATTTTTACAACAATAATATTGTTCTAATTTTAACATATTGTTTAACATATTGTGCCAACAATATAATTGTGAGTTGAGAACAAATGTATAATTGCTATAACAAAATTGTTTTTAAAATAAAATATATTCAACAATAAGAATGTTTGCGACAGAAAAATGTCTTTGCAATGAAAATAATATTGTTGTGGCAACCATATTGAGAAATGTTTTTTCTCTGCGTGTACGTCGATGCCAACATTTATATGAATTTATTCACTTTTGGGTGATTCCCGAAAGAGGACCTTATATGAAATCAATGGTAAATTATGGACCGATCTTTGTAAAATTTGGTACTCATTTATAATTTATGTTTATAAGAATGTAACCCGGTGCGCTTCGCTACCCCTTATTAGGCGATATCAAATATTTGTTACCGTTTAAGAGTTTAAAAAAGTGGGCGTGACTTCCAACCTAGTTCTTACATAGCCTATAGCGACCACCGGCACTGGTACTATCTGCCTGTTAAATTTCGTGAAAATCGGTGCAGCCGTTTAGACGTGATTGACGCACAAACAAACTTAGGACCTTATTTTGTAAAACACTTCCCCTCACTTTGAAAGTTTTTTCATGTAAATTGTTTTTATTTTTAAAAAATTTTTATAGAAATTTTATCAAAGTGAGGTGAAGGAATTTACAAAATAAGGGTATTACACATCATTTTTATAATACATATTAGGATAAAACTAGGGTGATCGATTATTTAACTTTTTGGAGAAACCGGTTTTCGAATAGTTCGAATAGTTGGTATTTTGAAAAAAACGGTTGCACTTTTTAAAATTCTGAAAAAAACGGTTAACAGGTTTTTTTGCAGAAGTCAATATTTCTATCAAAAGACTACATTTCTTAAAGAAAAATCAAAAATTTTTTTTTTTTTTTTTGAAATAACTATTAACTCATCAAGAACTAGAAAGAAAGATATAGTCGGTCAAGGCCGACAATACCCTACACCATTGTGTGCATCAAAATTCGGGGAGGGGTCTTTTTTCCTAGACCTGTGGAACTTTGGACCAGTACTATGGTCAATAATGGACCGATTTTCACGAAATTCGGCACACAGATTTAAACGTATATGAAACTTAGATGTGCAAAAATTACTGCTACATTTAAGGGATTTATGATCGTTAAACCCCTTTTCTGGGAGGTTATTTGTATGGGGGCTAGGGGAAATTATAGACCGATCATAACCAATTTCAACACGCTTCGTCCTTGGACTATATAAGAAACCAAAATTGCGTCCTGTATTTTGATTACAAGTTTTACATGTACGGACAGACGGACATCGTTAAATCGACTTAAAGCCGATTGGTACAAATGAAGGTGGGTCTTAGACCAATATTTTTGGGTATTACAAACATCAGTACAAACGCATAATAGGCATGTAGGATATAAAAATTTTAAGAAAATAATCATCACAAATGATATTAACATTTACTTAGTATAAACAGAAAAAATGGGTTAATATGGAAAAAGTAAGAACCAATTTTATTGAAACGATTCTGCAGGTGAAACTTTTAAAACAAAATCTTTGAAAAACAATTTCTTCGTTGAATAAAAAAAAACAAAACATTTAAATTAGGTGCAAAAATATTACAGGTGTTACAATAGATAAAACAAATTTCATTCAGGATAATTATTAATTATTTATTTAATCTTAAACTATATTTTTAAGACATTAAAAATCATACTTTATGAATATTAAAAAAATAATCATAAATTTCGATTCAAATATCAATATTTAGTGCATGTTTTTTGAAATAAAAAGGCATTTTTAAAACCGATTTTTTGAGTTTAAAAAACCGGTCTATTCGACATTCGAAAATTTAACATTTTGAAAAAACCGACAGCACATTGATTGAAAAAACCGGTTTAGAAACCGGTTGGAAAACCGAGTCGATCACCCTAGATAAAACTTATTTGTGTCGAATATTAACTTGATACTAACATTTTAATGGGATATAAGCCAGTTAAAGTAATTTTCAGAAAATTTTTAAGGGATTTATGATCGTTAAACCCTTTTCCCGGAGGCCATTTGTATGGGGGCTAAGTGAAATAATGGATCAATCATAACCAATTTCAATAGGCTTCGTCCCCGGACTGTAGGAAATCTGTGTGCCAAATTTCTTTAATTTTTGTTCAAAATTGCGATCTGTAATTTGAGTACAAGGTTTACATGGACAGACGGACGGACGGACAGACATCGTTAAATCGACTCAGAAAGTGATTCTAAGCCGATTGGTATAAATTAAGGTGGGTCTTAGACCAATATTTTTGGGTGTTACAAACATCAGCAGAAACGCATAATACCCTCCCCACCTATGGTGGTGTAGGTTATAAATATTGTTTTTACAACATAAACTTCAATCATAATATTCAATCTTGTTGCTATAAGACAAGCTTTCCATTAAATTTAATTAATTTTAAAGTTATTATTATTTATTTTTTTTTAATTTTCTAATTTTTTTTTTTATAAAATTAAATTTGAAAAACATTTCATGAGGTATAAAAAAATTATCCTTAAAATGTCAAAATATGCTCTAAAAGGGTTAAATAAAGTTAAAGTTAACAATAAATGCTATTAATATACACTAAAAATCGCAATGCAAAAATATGCTATTAAGAGTAAAATATAACGAATCGATGCCAAAATGATTTATTTGTTCTGAAACGTATAAGTATTTCATTCAACGTTCAGAAAAAAGCATGCAATTGGATACTTGCGATTTCCCTGCTCTTAATTCTAACATAATGAAATAACTTTAAACATACATACAGTACATTTTATATAAACCGTTATTCTAATATTTTTTGATTTTTCTTTTAGAGTTAGATATACGAAATATAATTTTTTTTTTTATAATATTATTGGTCTATGGTTTTCGGTAAAAATCTTTAGTAATTTGACCTATTTTTTAAATTATGTTGCCTTTTGTTTAATGTACAACTAACACCACTTATAATTGGGTTGCCAAATGCACGTTAGCAAAATAACACCTGTTAGGAATTATAAATAAAAAATGTATCTATATCTACAAAAATCATAAGGAACATATTTATAAAGAATTGAGTTATAAATGTTAAACAAATGTTTACACCTTATACATATTAACTGTTACTTTTAGAACCTATAAATGTCTTAAATTGAATTGAAAATAGTAATGCCTAATAGAGAGATTTCTAAATTTCTTCCTATTACCAATATAAAATTATTTTCTTAAAAAAATAGAGACTTCTTGAGCCTATTTATTTTACCAATATTTTAGTATGGTATACTAAAAGCATCCAAGATAATTACAAAAATATGTTTGGCAACTCTAAAGTAAACTTCATGTTTACGCTTAAATATAGTGGCACTTGTTTTTAGGAGATTTTACTTCATACTTATTCACTTATTCACTACTTAAATGCAACTAGAAATAATAGCAACCAATAACAAAAAACATCATTGAAATAATACTTACATGGTATGGCGGATGCTGAATCATGAGGATCTGGTTGATATCCTTTTTCAGAAAAATAGTCTATTTTTATGCAACTGTATGTTTCAACTCCTGTATTGTTTACATGTTACACCAGAACACACACACACATATTCATTTTAGAAGTACCAATGAATGGTATTTTTTTTTTTAGTTTACAGTGGTTGTTTTTGTATTTTTTTTTTCATCATTATTGTTACAAATCATGTTCGTTGCCATTCCGTACATTCGTTCATTCGATATGTAGAGTTAGATTGTTTAACATTTTTAATCCATGTGTCAGTTGAAATAAAATTTCGTAATATTATTTCAAAATTTATGTTTGAAAAATTTATGTACCAGCACACACGTACACATAAATTTATATATGCATGTATACATGTATTATGTAAATACCATGTATTTTATATGACAAAATGTAAGCATAACAATTTTTTTTTATGTAATACAACCATTTTATAACAAAGTTGAGAATGATGACGATGTCGTTGTTGTTGATGTTATTTTTATTGTTGTTGGGTGATGATATTGCAATTATAATTTTGTTTTTTTTTTGTTACCAAAAAATAGTGTTGAAATTCCATGAAATGAGAGAAAGAAAAATAATTATAGAGAGATTTTATTAATTTTATGATTTTATTAAAGAAATAAACATTTAAATATTATTTTAATAAACAAATTTTAATATTTAAATAATATTATGTGTTTTGTTATTTTATCACTAATTTAATTAGTTTTATTAGTTATAGTTTAATTAAAATAAAATTAAGAAAAATCTAAAATAATATGTATTTAAAGAGTTTTTGTTGTAATCAAATTTAGAAATTAAAAAAAAAACAAATTAATTTAATAATATTAATTATTTAATTTATGTTGTGTTACAAAATATTACTATTTTTATGATTTCATATTAAAAAACTAAAATTTGCTCTGGTATCTTAAATAATACAATATAAAAATAAAAAATGTTTATTGTGAATTTTGGTATACAATATTTTGCAGGAAATCTAAAAAGTTTATTTAAAATTTAATAAATAATTTTAGTAGAAACCATAGCTTTTCATTGTGAATATTTTCATTAAAAATATTTGTTAAAAATAAATTATTTTTATATTTTATTTATATTTTAGAAATAAAATTGTTTAAAATTATTTTATTCTCTTTTGTAAAATGATTTTCATTTACTTGAAACTAATTTGAATAAAAACTATTTAAATATTATTCCATTTGTTAACAAGTTAGATAAAATAAAATTTCCACAGAAATAATCGAATATGGATTTATAAAATTTAAATCACATTCCAAAGTCTTCAACTAATTGGAAAATAAATTTTATTTTTTTAGCTTGAATACAATTGCTCCTTATTTTATATTCTATTTTAAAAATAAAATAAAATCCGTTTTAAAACATTTAATTTTATTTATTCATAGAAAATTTTTTAATAATTTTATTCAAGATAAATTTATTTGAATACCCAGCAAAAACTTGGTAATGGCATGTAGTTACGGATATTGTTACTTTTCAATGACAACAACATACCGCCTGTAATTACTTATTTATGAACAAAATTTTTGAAAAATGACTGTTTATTAGTTTTTTATTCAGTTTACAAATTAATATATTTATGGAAGGAATAAATAAATAAATTACTACATATATGAAAGCAAAAAAAGTGAAACATATATTTTTAGATACACTTTGAAAATGATATCTATGTAGATGTTGCATTTATACATAATTAATATTTTCAATAAATTTGTCTACAGCTACGAGCGTTTTTAAATATTAAATTATAGATTCTCAGAAGCAAGTTTTGCATTTATTAATTCGTATAAAAAGTTTCGACAATGAATAAATTGGTTTATGGTTTTAATAAAGGTTTGTCATTATGTTTTAATAAAATTTTTTGACTTTAAAAAAATAAAAATTATAATTTTATTGAAAAATTCATTCAAAACAAAAATTGCATAAAAAACTAGTATTTAACAGCGTTTGAAAAACTAGACTCCAAGTAGTCATAGCAGAAAAATATAACTAAAATTTGAGTTTAAGAAATGTTTTAAACTTGTAGTCGTTCATTTGCTTAAACTACAGCTACCTTCACTTTTTGGAGCAGTATTGTAAGTTGTAGTCAAAATCTTAAATTCTGAAAGTAGTGTAGTTTTCACAATTTTATTACTGCTGCTTCCTTCACATATAAGTATTTATAGTTTTTTCTATATTCATAAAATAAAACTGCTACATTATTTGTTTAGTTTCAAAAGTAGTAATTAGAAAGCAGAGGGAGCAGCAGAGGTAGCAGTGAAGTATCTTAAAATATCAAAATTAAAAACATTTTATCTATTGCCCTCCATTTTACAAATATTTTAGAGTTGTCATATGGGTTGCCAATATATTCAAATCATTATTTTCTTTGGCGGAAAACAAAATGAAAAAAGGATGTTTATGTTTTTAATTTATGCAATTTCCAGTCTGATTTATAAAATTTTAAATATTGTTAGAAATGTTTTAAAACTTTTATATGTATGTGTAAAATATTAACACGATACTAACATTTGTTTATGACCCATTTTTCGTGAAATTTAGTAAACATATTTAAACTTATAAAAAAACTTATTTCTGCAAAAATTTCATTAAAAAATTTCCTCTTTTTAAGGCATTTTTGTATGTTAAAACTCTATTATGAAGGATCAAACTTAATAAGATTTGTCTTTGTGTAAAAGTAATGATATGTAGCAAATTTCATAAAATTGTCTCCAAAATTGCGATATGTATTTTGTGCACAAACTTTACATGGACACCGGACCAGACGGACGATAAATCGACTCAGAAAATGATACTGAGTCGATTGGTATTCTTTTGTTTTTTCTTGTGCGTAAAAAAAATCAGCATCCAAAACAACTATTTTGGAACCCAAATAAGAACTTATGGAGTTTTGGACATCTCGAACAAAATTCATCAGTTATATCACTAAAAGAGGAAGCTGTTTTTCATACTGACTTCGCTTACAAATTAGTAGGCGAAGTTTTTGCTGGGTATAAGCTTCTTAACTCATTACCTTTGCTGGGTAATTTTAAATTTGTTTGGCTGAATATTTTTATTTCTTTGGAGTTTTTGTTGAATAAAATTATCAAAAAATTTATTTAAAATTTTTCTATTTGAATATATTATTTTCAAATAAAAATCACAAACATTTCTTTAACTTTTTTTATTTAAATAAAATACATATCGATGGCTTATATTCAAATTGGGCCTCATGCAGGTTTACAAATTTTTTATTTTTTTTTGCGTCAGACTCTTCAGTTTTCTATTTTTTATATTACTATAAAATAAATTCTTCAGTGACAAAAATACACACCCAAAAATTTTAAAAGTTGCATTAAATTCAAACGAGTTATTATTTTTGAGTGCAACTTGATTCCAACATAAGTTATTATAAAAGATACAGATTGGTACATATATATTTTTGCTGATTTCAATTAGCGCCTTGGGTGTGCCTCGACGATTTATGAAATAATATAGACACCGCAATCTCATGTCATGAATACTTTTTATACAATTTTTTTGTTAAAGCTCATTTTTTGCTTAACTATAACAACTTGGATGTACTTATTATACATTTAAATTCAGGCATAGTGAGAAAAAAATCCAATACAAAATACACAAAATTTTAGATCGATATGAAAATGTTATAAAATTTTTGCAAATTAATATTTTTTCTCGCCACTATGATTTTAGAATGTAATTTGAAAACGTTTTTTGATTACGCGATACTTTAGCTTCATTGAAATTACGCTGTGAGTGTGCCTCGCGCAAAAGGCACCTCTTAGAGCCATTCACGTTTTGTTTCCCAAAGTTTTGGGCACCC
Source organism: Protophormia terraenovae (assembly GCA_951394005.1). Lineage (NCBI taxonomy): Eukaryota > Metazoa > Arthropoda > Insecta > Diptera > Calliphoridae > Protophormia > Protophormia terraenovae. The sequence continues at coordinate 76,358,605 of OX596076.1, read as the reverse complement.
CCTGTAGCGTTACTTTTGAGGGCACATTAACGATATATATTTCAAACTAATCATAATTACAAAGGCAATAAACCTCCATCCTATATTCTGTAATACACGAAACGGCGCAAATTTTCTCATTAAAAAACTGCAAAACATTTTAAAATTTTGGTTTCACAAATTGTCCACAATGTATTTCAACACTGGTCAACGACAGACTGTTTGAAAACACTTTGGCCTATTTCTGCAAATGTTTGTGGTTCACATTAGAAGAATTGGACATATATGGTAAAATCCGCGATGGCAGCAATCAAAAGAAAAAAAAAAACTTATTAGTTTCAAACACTTTTTCCGGATTTTTTGACTTTGAGTGCTTACTGGTACCACATGTATCCATTTCAGGTCTTAAATTTTCTTTTGTGTTACACAACCAAATGTTGTTAAAATAATTGCATCAAAATTTATTTAAAAAAGTCAGAATTTAAAAATATATTTGAGGTTGAAGGTTGGTTTCATAAAGAAAAACTTAAAAAGAGAATTGCCCATATATACGTGAGTTTTTTTTTTACAATTTTTATCACTTGTAATTTCTACGAGTATAAAAGTGGTTACAGGAAAACTATCTGCTTATTAATTATACAGATCTGTGATTATTTACATGTAGTTTTGATCAAGACACATTTTTTTTCTACAAATATGATATAACTAACTAAAATAGGTTTTGGTTGTTTAAATAAGTTTCCAATTTTGAAAATAATATTAATCCATGCTCAATTATAGCGTTTTCTTTTCTGTCTAAAACACCGCCTTTATTTAGCATGCAGTTTGATAAGGCAATACAAAGCAAAGGGTAACGTAAAGGTAATATTTTAGCCAGAAAAGGAAACGCTATTATATTTTCCATTAAAATTCAACGCTTGAAAATTAATGTATCAAGAAATAAAAATAGCTCAGCAACAACTTTTTGGTTTTCGGTAATGACAACTACTTATTAAAGTACTTTTTTGGTAATGAGGCGTCATTATTATTTGTCTTCTTTACATTATATAAATAAGTACTCAATAGTATAATAACAGAGTAATTGAATTTGATGCTGTTAGTTTTTTTAACAAAATGTCTAAAATTATATTTTATATTAAGCTAGTTTTTGTCACTTGGAAAATTTAGTGCGAGATGGTGTACTGAGTAAGACATTAAGAACGGCAAAATTTTTTCTTTGTTTTTTATTTTTTTATTTTTTTTATTTTTATTTTCGTTTAGGTACATATTTTAAAGTTTCCCTAGAGCCTAAAGATAATTACATGAATTCGTGGACAATTCGAATAAAAATAAGTAGATATTCAAACCAAAAATAGTTTATTTTTGTTTTCAATTATACCTTTTAGCTTACCAAGAAAGTATATAATTTGCTGGGAGGCTATAGAGTCATTCCATTTAAAACCAACACGAAAAATTACAATTTTTGACTTTTCCTCTCCGAATTTTATGATATTTGGTACAATTATTATTCATATCAAAACTAAGACTAATTCAATTTCAATAATTTCATCAAGTAGTTCGCGAAATATCGCGGTTTGAAAGTGCAAAATAGCTCAAAATATGTACAAAGTTGCATACACAAAATTACAAATATCTTTCGAAGTATTTATTATATAAGATTTATTGAGATGTCATATTAAAGGCATAAAAATTACCTTTAATATGACGTATAAGATGACTTTTTTCTCAACATCAGAATGGTCCATATCTCGCGATTTTTCGTTCGCGGGTAAATATCTCGAAAAGTGGTATTTTTAAAAATTTAAAAAAAAATATATGTTAATGATTAAAACGTTTTCTATAACCGTGGAAAGTGGCATTGTAGGACTCGCAATATTTTACAAATGTCATAATAAATGTCATAATAAATACGAAATATTTATTGTAATTTGTATTGTTTTGTTTGTAATAAAATAGAAAAATCGCCAATTTCTTCAAAAGATCATCCGAATGTAATAAAATTCGGCAAGAATATTAATATTGATGCTGGTAACGCAAATGCGAGTTTAAGTTTGATTACCGCTATAGTTCACGATTTATAATATCTCAAAAATAAGGAAAATTGTCTTTTTAAAAATACAAATATCTTCCAAAATATTTACGCTACAACATTCATTAAGGCAATTATTTAAAGGTAATGAAATTACCTTTAAAATGATACCTGAAACATGCAGTATTGCCGTTTGGCGACTTTAGTCTCCATTTGCCCCTTTTTCAACCACCTGGCCATTTTTTGGGCCCCTTTTTTAAATGGCGACTAAATGGCGACTTTTTAAGACTATGCGCTAAATAACTAGAAACTAAATTGTTTGAAATACATCGACCCATTATATATTAATTTCAACAAATAAATTAATAATTTTGAGATTGTTTCATAGTATAGTGATATAAAAAACCGCGGAGTATTTGTAAATGAACTGAAATTGTTAGTAACTAGAAATAATAATAAAGTTTATGAACAGCTATTTATATCATCATATGCCGATTCTTTTTGCACTTGATAGAACAAATAAAATATTATTTATATTTCTACCTCCTTCGGGGAAAGTATTTTTTACTAAATTATCAATAATAAAAAGTAGTTTGTCTTACAGACTTAAGCCAATACTTGTGAATCCATGTGCTCCGTCTTAAATTTTTCCGAAGGTGATTTGAAAGACTGGAGTATGAGTGAAGAACTCGTACAAAAGTACAGAAGTTTAATTAATTAAAAGAGGATTGTATGTTAATTATTTTTGTGAATAAATCTTTATTTTTACAATAATAAAAATTGTTGCAAAATAATTATAAATTGTGTTGTTATTAATAAAACTGAATTTTGTAGTTTTTCTTAAATTTTTTTGTTTTTGTTGTTATCAAATAAACAAATTTTAAAGAGTTTTTTAGGTTTTAAAGCAGTTGGCCTCTTTTTTTCTAAAAATCCCCTTTTTTGGCGACTTTTTATTTTGAAATCCCCTTTTTTGGACACTTTTTAAAAATTCTCAACGGTAACGCTGGAAACATGTTTTTATGTTGAATTTTATTGGTGGGTAATTCGCGAATTAAATTTCGCAATCGCGTATTTTCAAAAATGGTATTTTTAAATTCGTGAAAAATATATATGTAGAGAATATAATCATTTTGAATGTTCTCTGTAAGTATCGTGATGGGACTGTCAATAGTTTCTGAGTTATTAAAAAAAAAAATCACATCGAATAAAGTGAACAAATTCATTCTTGAAACTTCTTTCAAATTAAATATTTTTTTATTTTACACTGCGTTATATTTTTTGTAATAACTCAGAAGCTAAGAAGAATAATGATTGTACCAAATATCATTAAATTCGGAAGAGGTGAGAAAATCAGCTGGTTGGTTTTAAATGGAATGATTCTATAGTTTAAATTTTTAACATAAATTTTTGGGAAAAATAAAATTAGTTGCTATTTATTGGCTGTAGTTTCTAAAATAAAACTCCAATTAATAAAAGGATAATAACTTGCGATCATTATATATATAAATAAAATTTAATTATTCATATGAATTTGTAAGAAACATAAAATTCGAGGCAAATGAGCTATAGATTTTTTAAATCTGATTTTTCATATGAAACTTTAAGTACAATCGTTGGCTGCCTTAAGTAGCTGCTTAAAATTACTAATAGAGTTTCAATATATGTATGAAGTTTGAAATTTAAGTTTATATATTTTATAAATGTATTTATTGTGGCTAAAATCCGCTTAATATATGATATTAGAACCTTAGAGTTTAGTTACTTAGAAAGAAAAAAAAAAAAAAAAAGTAATTTTAATATAAAACATTCGAAACTTATTGAAAACTTTATTATATTGTCTATTTTATCTTATTGAACCACAATACCAGATAAACTTTTACTTCAACAACAAAATGTTCTTCGTTTGTATTATAATATAAAGTAGATGAATATTGTAAAAAAAATATTTAAAGGAATAAATTCTTTAACCACAATCACAGTAGATTTCTGATGATAAATCATCATCATCATTTAACAATTCTTATCTTGAAATTTGAGCAGAACGAGATTGTTCCTTTACATTTCCTTCTCCAAACTTTCAAAATATTAAAGATTTTCCAAAGGGGAATATAAACCACTGGGATTGTTTAAAAAATTTCCTTGCAACAACTTTAGTTTTTATTCATTTATTTCTTTTTGTTTTGTATGTATTTTATGTGAATGCATTTGTATTCTTTTTTTTAGAATTTCTCTTTTTAAATTTCTTTTACGAGAGTTTTCATTATTACTACTTTTTGTTTTGTTTTCTAGTCGATTGTGTAAGTGTGAGAGAGAGAAAGTTTTCTTGCATGTGTTTCAGACAGTAATGTATGAAATTATATGTGAAATCGTGTAACAAAATATTTAACAGAATATAAACTTAATTTTTATGCAGCCCTAATTTTACTCTTTATACGTTAAATGTGAGCAAAACTTTTATTTTCATTTTCGAAGGTATTAAAAAGAAAACAAGATTATAGAAAAATTTTGTGGAAAAATGCAAAAGTGAATTAGGACTATTTTTTATTATTAGATATAGAAATAATTAGGAAAGAAACGATTTTATAAAATCAGCTGTTTTTGAAAGTCTTTTAATTCTTTTGAATAGAATTTACAAGAAACCTTTGATTCATCTGAATTATTTTGAAAAAAATTAAAGATATAAGTTTCGTCAAAAATTTATCAATTTTGTTTTAAAATGTTTTTAAAATTATTTCGAAATATATTTCAATTCTTTTAATATATATACACACAGAGAAAAAATATGCTTCTTGTGACCATAAACTAAGATTTTAATATATGCACGCAGAGAAAGAACATGGTTCAATGTTTGATAGCTGTTTTTCATTGAATTGAATAATACCGTGTTCATGATAGCAACGTATATGTTTCTGTTTTATAATTTAATGATTACCCTTAATCAAAATTTTAATATGGTTGACTGCAAATATTTTTATATGAAACAATATTTTATCAAAAATCCAAATATTTAATCAATACTACAACCATTCAGTTAATTCTACAAATTTGGTTAATTCTACAAATATTGAGCCAATATTTTTGTGTGCTTTTAAGCCATATTTTGTTTTGTACAGCTGTTGAATGTTTATTTTTGAAAAGCTTTATGTTTTCCTCAAATATAGAATAATAGCTGTAAGATTGTAAATGTTATATATTGTCGAATACTTTTTTCGGAAACCAGCTTGGTATTAATTTAATATTTCTCGTATTTCACACCATTTAGAAATTCTCTCATGCATTATCCCTATCATTATTTTTCCTATGACGTTCATAAAAGAAATTCCTCTATAATTGCACGATTGACTCACATCTCCTTTTTTATACCCACCATCAAAAAGATGGGGGTATATTGATTTTGTCATTCCGTGTGTAACATGTCGAAGGAATCATCTAAGACCCCACAAAGTATATATTTTCTGGGTGCTGGTTAGATTCTGAGTCGATCTAGCTATGTCCGTCCTTCTGTCCGTCTGTTGAAAGCAGGATAGGACAACGTTGGGGGACGAAATTTGGCACAAATATTTTTCTTATATAAGGTTTGTTTGGGATTGCAAATGGGCAAAATCGGTTAATAAACAAAAAAGTTATGGGCTAAAAACTAGAAACACAGGGTGTCCGTTTTATACTTTTCTGCTGATATTTCTTCAACAAAAGCATGTAGGACAACAAAATTTTGCATGTATAGTTCGTAGATCGATATAAACTCGTTAACGAAAAATGGGCGTGGTCCTCCCACTTTACCGCCCACCTCCCATATAAGGTGAAAATCAACGAAATTGTGTTCAAATAGTTCAAGGACCAATGTAAACTCAGAAACAAAAAATGGGCGTGGTCCACCCACTTTACTGCCCACTTTACCGCCCCCTCCCATATAACGTAAAATTTGAAAAAGTTGATGGTGGGTATATAGATTCGGCCGGGCCGAATATAACATTCGCGCTTGTTATATATTGGGAATATAATACTTTTTTGAAATATATCAAAACTTGTTTGGCCCTCCAGTATTTGAATATATGCCTTCGACAATGCTGTTAAAAAGTTATCACTCGCATGTTTGAAGAATTCGTAAGGAATTCGGTCTTCAGCGGGTGCTTTCTTCGGTTTGGCCTTGGCTAGTTGCCCTTTAATTTCAAAAAGGGTTACAGGTGAGTCCAGGAAAGTATCCTCTACTTGATTTACTGCATAATGCATTTCTACTGAGCTAACTGCTGTGTTTAAAACAGTGTTGCCAGAACTTCTCTGAGAAAAAGTGCTAAATGGTTATTAAAAAAGTGCAATTTAGTAAAAATAAGTGCTAAACAGCGTTACCGTTGAGAATTTTAAAAAGGTGTCCAAAAAAGGGGATTTCAAAATATAAAGTCGCCAAAAAAGGGGATTTTTTGAAAAAAAGGGGCCAACTACTTAAAAACCTAAAATACACCTTAAAATTTGTTTATTTAATAACAACAAAACAAAAAATGTTGTGTGTTTAAAAAAACTACTAAATCTTATTCTGCTACTAACAAAATAATTTATTTATAATTATTTTACAACAATTTTTATTGTTACAAAAATAATGATTAATTCGCAAAAATAGTTAACATATAATACTTTTCTTATTAATTACACTTCTATATTTTTGTACGAGGTCTTCACTTCGTACTCCAATCGTCGAACCAATTAAGACTGTACGTATGGATTCACAAGTATTGACTTAAGTCTGTTGGACAAACTTTTTTATTATTGATTACAAAAATATAAATTGGAATATAAGTATTCATAGTATTTGTTTTTTATTTTCTCAATCCAGTCCAAAAAGATTCGGTATGTAATGATTTAAATAGCTATTTATAAACTTTATTAATATTTTTAGTTACTTACAGTTTCAGCCCATTTATAGATATTCCGTAGCTCTTTATTTTACTACACTGTGAAACAATCTCAAATTAATTAATTTATTATATATATGGATCGATATATTACAAATAACTTAGTTTCTCGTCATTTAGCTCATAGTATTAAAAAGTCGCCATTTAGTCGCCATTTAAAAAAGGGGCCAAAAAAGTGTCCAGGTGGTTGAAAAAGGGGCTTTGGCGACTAAAGTCGCCAAACGGTAACACTGGTGCTAAATGATTGTTAAAAAGTGCAATTCTTTAGAAAAAAGTGCTAAATATAAGAACATTAAGGGGTTTCATTCAACCGGATAAATCTAGACAACTCGTAAATTTATACGTATTACTTACATGTTGCATGAACGCCCCTTGTAAATAATTGGTATTCTCTTATTAATTTTTCGACCATTTTAGCAAATAAAATAAGTTTCCATCCAACCTTTTTTATTTTTATGCTTTGTTTTTTTTATCCATTTGAATATAAAAATTTTAAATTAATAAAATTTTCATTTTTCAAATCTGACTTTTCAAAAATAAAAGTTTACGAATTCGTTTACACATTGAAATTGAAGAGTAAACATTTATAAGTTGTGTAAATAATTTTTCAAATAAAGTTTTACAATTTTTTTACGAGCTTGTATATTTATCATATTTATGAGCTTTACGAGGCATTTATGTGTTTGAATGAAAACCCCTATTAATTTATAGAAATATAAGCACTGCGTATGAAGAACTAGAATATAAAATTTAGCTTAAACAAATATTGGGTTCATCTATTAGAGTTTAGGTTAAAGGCTTTTTTAATTCGTGTATTGGATAAAATATTTTATTCCCTATGTAAGAGCTTTTATTGCATTTCGGGTATTTTTTTTTTTTTTTTTTTGTGAGAATGGTTTTACTTATAATCGGTATTTTCCTAAAACTATGTTCACATTTGTCAAATATTTGACCAAAATTGTGCAACCACTACTTTTACAAATAATTGTTCACAGTTGTTTGATATTGCAAATGTTTTGTAAAAGAAATCAGCATCGTTCTAAATTTGGTAAAATGTCAACTATGAATAATAACTAGTAAAAAATGTTTTCATTAAAATGGAGGTCAGAAAATATTTTTATAGTAGTTACGTCATTTTGACTAGTTTGACCATACCTTAGTTTTGGAGTTGTAAAAAAAAGATTTGATCGGTAAACTATACAAAGATATTTTTAGCTATTTTGTGCTTTATTTATCCAGAATTAAAATTTAAGTGCAAAAACTAAAAATAAATGCTAGAAATGCACTTTTAATGCTAAAAAATTAATTTTATTTATAAAAAAGTATAAAAAGGTGCTAAACAGCATCTAGCACCTTTTTTTCGCAAAAAGGTGCAGTACCCGAAAAATAAGTGTTAGAATTGCACTTTAAATGCCGTTATGGCAACGCTGGTTTAAAAGTTTTTTAAAGTATTCATAAAAGTTTTCCACATCGACATAACAGCCACTGCAATTTTCTTCCTATCTTATTTCTCTTGCCAATGAACAAAATGATTTACTGACGTTAACATAACTTAGCTGTATTTCTATTTCATTAAAGTAAATCATTCTCTTTTTATTGCATAGGACTTGAAAGCTTTTCTTTCCTTCTGTGTATTTTTTCCTATCCTCTGCGTTCTGTGATTTTCGGAAAGTCTTCAATAATTTCATACACTTATCTCGTGCTTTTCTACATTCATTGTCAAACCATTTCTTTTTTGCAGGGATTGTTTCCCCTGCAATTTATACGAATCTAACATTATTCTGCTGAGCTCCTGCAAGTTAATAGTAGATGTTTGTGATTTCAGAAAGTGATGTTTTTCATCGACTTTTTTGTTAAAAATGTCTTTATCTTTTGGAAACCATTTTAACTTTGGTAATAAATTTTTTTATTTTCATTTCGAATGCTGTTTATTTCCAAAAAAGCGTTATTGGTTGGTGATCTGGCCTAATTTGATTTCCAATTTTTAGTGCATCACAGAGACTGAGCATAAATCGTTTACAGAGCTTCCAATGTTACTTACAAATGTAAATTCACCTTCCTCATCACCTTCTGTTTAAAATCAATAAGCCGTAGTTATTACAGAAAGTTAGAATTTTTTTACCATTTGTATTTAGTGTTCTATCCTTCGATTGCCTTATATCCGTATTAGATGGAAATGATACAATATCCCTGCGGGAAATTTGGGGTAATTGCAGTAATGGACCGGTTTCTCTGTACCAGTTGAGTACCAATTGACACCTAACTTGTCACCAAAGTTCTAATTGAGAACCAGTTGACACAAACACACTCACTATTAACATGCTCGTTAAGTGCGCAAGTAGCAACTCGCGCGCAATAACAATCAGTGGCTGAGTGGTAAGCGTTGAAGACTATAAAACATAACATACGTCAGATGAACATGGGTTCGATCCGGGGTACCGCCATCGACATTAACGAAAAATTATAAAATTAAAATAAACATAATTTAATAAAGATAATAATAAAAATAATGTTTAAAAAGTAAACAATTACCGAATTTTTATAAAATTTTTATTACAATAATCGTTACTGAACCTGCCCTAGGACCTATCCTGTGACCTGTCCCAAGGGGCAAATTAGCCACTTCCAATGACAACCCCATGTAAAAGTGACAGGTTCTTCTCATATAAAGTTCCGGTACTGGAACCGGTCACTAGCCCTGAGAACCTGTGACGTGACTAGTTTTGAACCGGTTCTCTTTACTCTAGGGATCTTTATCCAGCATTTGTTGCTCTAGCCTATTCTTACATTGATATCACCAATTATAATTAAATTTTGCACATCTATTTCCTGCATACACTGTTCTACTTCACTAAATTTCTGTTCCCAATTGGAGTCTCTAATATCCCTGCGGGAAATTTGTGGTAATTGCTGTAATGGACCGGTTTCTCTGTACCAGTTGAGTACCAATTGACACCTAACTTGTCACCAAAGTTCTAATTGAGAACCAGTTGACACAAACACACTCACTATTAACATGCTCGTTAAGTGCGCAAGTAGCAACTCGCGCGCAATAACAATCAGTGGCTGAGTGGTAAGCGTTGAAGACTATAAAACATAACATACGTCAGATGAACATGGGTTCGATCCGGGGTACCGCCATCGACATTAACGAAAAATTATAAAATTAAAATAAACATAATTTAACAAAGATAATAATAAAAATAATGTTTAAAAAGTAAACAATTACCGAATTTTTATAAAATTTTTATTACAATAATCGTTACTGAACCTGTCCTAGGACCTATCCTGTGACCTGTCCCAAGGGGCAAATTAGCCACTTCCAATGACAACCCCATGTAAAAGTGACAGGTTCTTCTCATATAAAGTTCCGGTACTGGAACCGGTCACTAGCCCTGAGAACCTGTGACGTGACTAGTTTTGAACCGGTTCTCTTTACTCTAGGGATCTTTATCCAGCATTTGTTGCTCTCGCCTATTCTTACATTGATATCACCAATTATAATTAAATTTTGCACATCTATTTCCTGCATACACTGTTCTACTTCACTAAATTTCTGTTCCCAATTGGAGTCTCTAATATCCCTGCGGGAAATTTGTGGTAATTGCTGTAATGGACCGGTTTCTCTGTACCAGTTGAGTACCAATTGACACCTAACTCGTCACCAAAGTTCCAATTGAGAACTAGTTGACACAAACACACTTACAATTAACATGCTCGTTAAGTGCGCAAATAGCAACTCGCGTGCAATAACAATCAGTGGCTGAGTAGTAAGCGTTGAAGACTATAAAACATAACATACGTCAGGTGAACATGGGTTCGAGCCGCGGTGCCGCCATCGACATTAACGAAAAATTATAAAATTAAAATAAACATAATTTAATAAATATAATAATAAAAATAATGTTTAAAAAGTAAACATTTACCGAATTTTTATAAAATTTTTATTACAATAATCGTTACTGAACCTGTCCTCTTGGACCTGTCCTAGGACCTATCCTGTGACCTGTCCCAAGGGGCTAATTAGCCACCTCCAATGACAACCCCATGTAAAAGTGACAGGTTCTTCTCATATAAAGTTGCGGAACTGGGACCGGTCACTAGCCCTAAGAACCTGTCACGTGACTAGTTTTGAACCGGTTCTCTTTACTCTAGGGATACAATAGCATTATTGTGAATACAAGCGAATTACTTTTTAGTTCTATTAGATCCAAACCGTTATGTGTTATGAAATTGTATTTTAATCCCATATCAATTTAATTTTTCATGAACACAGTGTTATTAAAATCAATGAAAAATAACTATACAAACATTGAATAGTTGTAGTGATCATGCTGTAACCATGTTTTTTCTCTGTGTGTATTGAATACAAAATCTTTTGGTAAAAGTTACGCTTTTTATGATATTTTAAATTGTATTTATATATTTTGAACTAAGGAATTAGTGTTCATTTATCTTGGAACTGCTTTTATACCTTAAAATTTTACAAACTGTTTGTTAAACTAAATATGCTTCTTTTATTTTATAGTTTTTCTTTTTTTTTTTTTTTTTTAAAGAGCAAAAATTAACCACAATAAAGAAAGAAAACAAAAAAGTAAAAAGTTTTTTTCTCTCTACGACTTTTAGTTCTTCCTCAACTTGTTCTTATTCATTAGCCATCAACACTTGCTTTTTGTTCAATCAAGACAAAATTATGAAGAAAATTTTGCAAGTTCATTTGCTTTTTCTGGTTATCATTTTGTTTTGCTTTGATTGCTTAAGACGTTTTATGATTAGAAATACTTTTTTTTTTTTTAATTTTACAAAAAAGTTAGCAGATAACACTATGCAACAGTATTTTTGGGGCGGAATCATTTAAATGCTCTAAACATTTATGGAAAATTATTTTAGATTCTATCTATATTGATGTTCGTTTTTTCGATTTATCTGTAACTACCTAGGTGCAAAAATAGGAAACTTTAAGTGGTCATTAAACAAAAATTTTGCCTACCAGCGAAAAATCCTTTGGAGGGTTTATTACACATATCAAGAGCTATCAATTGCATTCGGAATGATTATGCCCCACGCAATGATCATCAATTTGTTGCATAGTGTAATCTTCAACTAAGTAACACAAAAAATTTGACATTATTTTATCTAAAAATAATTTTAAAAAATACTAAATATTAACGTCAGAAGTATTTATAATATACTCATCATTAAAAATAATAACCAGGCCAACAGTTTATACAATTTATCTTTGCTTCTTGATTTAAATTCTATAGATTTCATTGAAAAGAAAATATTAATTTGATATACATGCTTGAATTTTTTGCCTTGAATTTATTTCAGTTTTCGCAAATAATTTCTATGGTATAGCAGCTCAAAATAATAGGTACACCTTATAGGACGATATTTAAGTGGCGATAACATTGGCAAATTTTTAAGAAATACTACGAATATTTTTCTTTTAGTAAACAAATATATACGTTTGTGTACTTTATATACTGATTTTCACGTGAATATTACTCATACTTGTTTGTTCATATTGTTGGTATGATATTTTATAATAAAATGTGTTACATACCTTTCGGAGGTAAGATATTGGTTATCAGTGTTGCCAGTAGTTGGGAAAAAAAGAGGTTTTAGTAATTAAGCTTTTAAAAAATACCAAAAAGCTAATATTTAGATTAAAAAACTTTATATTTTATTAGTTTTCATTGGTATTTTAATATTTTCTAAAGATATTGTTTAGATAGAACATAGATATATAAAAATGTGTATGAATTAAAAATTTTATAGGCCGTCAAAAGAAATCTAGATTTTAGCAAACACTAAAGATGTTGGAAAGGTTAACAGATACAAAGCTACAAAAGCGAACTCGAATTTGGGATTCGTTTGTTAAATTCTAACCAGATTACCAAAAATACACGAATTTCAAGTCAATAATGACAGTATGTTTCAAAATTATCAGAAGATGGGAAATTGGATCTGCTTCAAAATAAAAAACCAAATAGATCTGCTCCACAAAAAAAAAAAAGTCAATGAGAGGTGCGATCAATTTTTCATTAATAAAATGAAAATAAATTTTTATGTTTCAAATCTATATATGAGGAGTCGCAGAACAAAACGTACTTTTTTCATTATTTAAATTTGTTGGGAAATTGAGAATTAATTTTTTCGTCCCCTTACAAAGCAGTTTGAATCTGGAAATGGTAAGAAGCTTTCTTCTTTCCATAAAATGCATCGAATGACATCAATTGACCACAACAAATCTTAAGGATTTGTGAGTTTAAACGGCTTTAAATGTAAAAAAGTACGTTTTGTAACAAAAATTTTAAATTTCTTTGTATTTTAAAGGAAATATTTTTCATGAATGTATTAAATGATCTAAAAATACTATTCGCAAAAACTGTAAACTAAAATAACTAATAAAAAGTTTGGTTCTTTAGATAAATATACCTCTAAAAATCAAAAAATTATAAGAAAAAAGTGCAAGTGAAAAAATTATCCAATAAAATTTTTTTCTGATAGAGTTCAACCCATTGAATATAAAAATAACAAAAAAGCAATTTCTGAAAAAATGCAAAAAAGTAGGTTTTGCGACTCCTCATATATGTATAAAAGAATACATCTGAGTGATTGAATGACTGACTGACTTACTTGGTGATTTATCATCGCACAGCCCAAACGGTTAAAGTTAGTAAGATGAAATATGAACTGTAGATTGGTCTCCTATCGAATAGATCCACTAAGATGAGATTTTTGGAAATTCGAATGTTTAGGCGGTAAAAAAAGGATAAAAACTGATAAAATCGGTAATCTTATATCTCCTCAACTAATAGCGATACAAAAAAAGTTAAATAGCTATCGTTATTCATTTGAAAAATGATCGGATAGGTGTCTGGTATTTTTTTGGAATTCCGCTCTTTTAGGCAGAAAACGGGTAAAAACTGTAATTTGGTACTTTATTGGAATCCTATCTATCTTTTAATCCAGTAAGCAAAGAAATAACATGTGCTTGATATGCACAGTATCTTATCGACAATTAGCGAATACAAGTTTGGTACTATTTGGAAATTCGAACGTTTAAGGGGTAAAAATTTTACCTGATTTTGGTACTTTTTTCACAAAATATTTTTTTCTTTTTACTGACACATACATATGAATATTTTTACATTAGATACCAGTAAAAATTGGAAATTCATTGAAATACAATTTTTGTTTTATCTAGGAGGAATAAAAAAGTACCAAAAAGGGGATAAAATAGGGAAATTAAATTTTATTTAAATTAAATAATGCATTTTTTTTATTATATTAAACTTAGAGACATAAACTTAAGTACATGTAGTCCTAAGTGAGTGAGAATTCACAAGAGGGGAATTTGTGGTACTTTTTAATTTTTCTAACGGTACTTTTTGAATTTTCTACAAAATTGAACTTAGAAACATGAAATTAAAGACACATGGTCTTATGTGAGTAAGAATTCAAGAGAGGGACTTTGAGGTACTTTTTCTTTCATCCAATGGTACTTTTTGAATTTTCTATAATATTGAACCTAGAAACATGAAATTAATGATACATGGTCCTTTATGGGTAAGAATTTATGAGTAAGAATTAAAGAGGGGAACTTTGTGGTACTTTTTGGTTTTTCCAATGGTACTTTTTGAATTTTCAATAATATTGAACCTATAAATATGAAATTAAAAATATATGGTCATAAATGAATGAAAATCCATAAAAGGGGATCTTGTGGTACTTTTTCGTTTTTCAAATGGTATTTTTAGAATTTTCTATAATATTGAAAATAAAATCATAAAATTAAGATATACTGTCCTATGTGGGTAAGACTTCAAGGGGAGGGGGGACTTTTTGGCAATTTTTTGTCTTTCCAATGGTACTTTTATAATATATAATCTAAAATTATGAAATGAAAGATATATTAGGCTAAGGGAATGGAAATCGATAAGAGGGTACTTTATGGTACTTTTCGTTATTATATTACTCTTTGAATTTTTTGTAATTATAATTAACTTTCAGACATGAAATTAAAGATGTATGGTTTTGTGTTTAATAATTTTAGTTTTTGAACCTTTGAACCTTAAAGTAAGTAACATGTAAGAAACTGGTAACTAAAATATTTAAAAAGTTTATTGGAAGTAATCCTGACAGAGTACCAATATTGCAACTGTTTCCACTGGAAATAGGAATCATAGTTGAATTTTACGGATTTCTTCACTATTGGTATTTCATTTTTTTTTTTTTTTTTAAATAAAAGGGTTACCAAGTTTATATCTGGTCTGTGTAGGAGTACTTCAAGATCGGGTTACATGCTATCTATATAAAAGTTAATCTGTGTTTGTTAGTCTGTCTGTTTTTGAATTTTATTTCGATGCTTTT
Source organism: Protophormia terraenovae (assembly GCA_951394005.1). Lineage (NCBI taxonomy): Eukaryota > Metazoa > Arthropoda > Insecta > Diptera > Calliphoridae > Protophormia > Protophormia terraenovae. The sequence goes on along the minus strand of OX596076.1, from coordinate 76,343,311 downwards.
ATTTTATTTCAATACAATGAAGTAGCAAAGCGCATTGTGTTTATACTATTAGAAATAAATTTTAGTTTAAGCACTGTCATCGCAATAAAATTATTAAGTTCAAAATATTTTTTGTTTTATATATTAAAATATACTTTTAACTGTTTAAAAAAATCTATAACTAAAAATTTATAATTTTGTGCCAAATGATCATAAACCTATCACTATTTTATTCATAAGCAAATACAATATCTATATATATAAAAATTAATGTGTGTTTGTTTGTATGTATGTATGTATGTATGTATGTATGTATGTATGTATGTATGTATGTATGTATGTATGTATGTATGTATGTATGTATGTATGTATGTATGTATGTATGTATGTATGTATGTATGTATGTATGTATGTATGTATGTATGTATGTATGTATGTATGTATGTATGTATGTATGTATGTATGTATGTATGTATGTATGTATGTATGTATGTATGTATGTATGTATGTATGTATGTATGTATGTATGTATGTATGTATGTATGTATGTATGTATGTATGTATGTATGTATGTATGTATGTATGTATGTATGTATGTATGTATGTATGTATGTATGTATGTATGTATGTATGTATGTATGTATGTATGTATGTATGTATGTATGTATGTATGTATGTATGTACATATGTATGTATGTATGTATGTATGTATGTATGTATGTATGTATGTATGTATGTATGTATGTATGTATGTATGTATGTATGTATGTATGTATGTATGTATGTATGTATGTATGTATGTATGTATGTATGTATGTATGTATGTATGTATGTATGTATGTATGTATGTATGTATGTATGTACATATGTATGTATGTATGTATGTATGTATGTATGTATGTATGTATGTATGTATGTATGTATGTATGTATGTATGTATGTATGTATGTATGTATGTATGTATGTATGTATGTATGTATGTATGTATGTATGTATGTATGTATGTATGTATGTATGTATGTATGTATGTATGTATGTATGTATGTATGTATGTATGTATGTATGTATGTATGTATGTATGTATGTATGTATGTATGTATGTATGTATGTATGTATGTATGTATGTATGTATGTATGTATGTATGTATGTATGTATGTATGTATGTATGTATGTATGTATGTATGTATGTATGTATGTATGTATGTATGTATGTATGTATGTATGTATGTATGTATGTATGTATGTATGTATGTATGTATGTATGTATGTATGTATGTATGTATGTATGTATGTATGTTTGTTTGTTTGTTTGAAGTCTATAGACGCCTAAACGGCTAAACCGATTTCCCTGAATTTTTCACAGTGTGTTCCTATATGCCTGGAAAATAGGCTACTTTTTATTTTGAAATTCCATGTGGGCGAGGTGCCACTCCCACTTACTAAATAACCATTAAAAGTAGTATATCGCGGAAATTGGTAATACTAGAGTCCTCAAATTTTGCACGAACAACTTTGACACCTATATGAACATTAACTTTGACACCTATATGAACATTCTGGAAAAAAATAGGTGAACTAGCAATAAGGGGTGTGGCTCATCCCACGCCTAATATTGCTTGCCAATACCAAATGCCGTAAATTTAGGAAACTATAACAGTTACATTTCCCAAATTTTGTACAATAAACTTAAGTGTCAATGTGAAAATTTTGTGCAAAAATAGGCGGAAAAGAAATAGTGGGCGTGTCATCTCTCATATAAAGTTAATACCAAAATTTTTATATCTGGGAAACTATAAAAGTAAGAGAGCTAAAATTTTGTACGACTAGCATTAGCTTCAATATGAATATTTTGGACAATAATTGGTACACTAGCAATACTGGCGTGGCACCTCCCATATAAAGAAAATATTAAATTATCATATCTAAAAAAATATAACAGTTAGAGTTCTAAAATTCTGTCGGAGCCACTTTGGTATCAATATTATTATTTAAGAAAAATATGGGCGGACTAGAATTAGGGGGCATGGTACCTCCCATATGAATTAAATGCAAAAATTCGTATATCTGGAAAACTATTGCAGTTGGAATGCTCAAATTTTGCACAAAGAATTTTGACATCCATGAAAACATTTGTCTAATAAATTAGCGGATTATGGGGGTATGGTCCCTCCCATACCCCCATAATCCCAGGACATTAGAATAAGAATTATTTAATAAGAAAATTGTTATATGTTAAATGCTTATATTTTAGTACAATAAGGTCAAGTATGAAAACTATATATATTGTACATCAAAAGAATTTATAATAAGAACTAAGTTTTAAGAAAAATTTTATATTTTAATTACTAAATAAAAATATTTTTTTTTAATCCTTTAATTACTTTGTATTTCATTTCGGGGGGTGGCGAAGCACACCGGGTATTAGCTAGTTATACATAAAATGCATATAGGATCATTGACTTTTTTTTGTAACTTTTTTGCAAAGGGGAATAAGTCAACACATTACATCCATTAAACAAAATTAAAATATTAAATTTGTATCTATTGAATTATGTTATCATTACACTTTGCCGCTCCATCTATCTATATCTATAAACATTATCTATTATTCCATACCATTCGATTCAATTCAATATTTATTTAAAATACATTACAATTATCTAGAGTCTCATGCGTTAAGTCTCGTGAGACTATATGGTTGGCAGTTTGTGTTCGTTCGTAAGTGAAAACATGAATTCTATTATCTGTGTTACTAAACATCTATAAATGTTATAGAAAAAAAAGGTTTTCGCAAACACATAATAACAACAAATTTTTAATATATGTTATTTTGTTTAATATTCTCACTTATATATACACATGTGTAAAAACATACATATATATTTTTATATGAATACATATTCAACTTATGTATGTATGTAGTCATAGGAAGTAAAAAATGTTAGAGAGAAAAAAAAAATAATAATAACAAAAAAACACATATTACATTAGAATATATTTAATGCACTCTGTAACAATTTCATTTTGTTTTTCTTTTGTATTAGAGTATATGAAGTCAGTGTTCTTGTGTTTTTTTTTTCTACTTATTTTACGAACATACTTCACATGTCCGTATGTCTGTCTTTCTATTTTCTTCTTTTCTAACTGTCTGTCATTCAGTTGACTTTTTTTTGTATTCTTGCTAATACCACTCACACACCCATACATTTATCATGTTTTATCAGTGCCTTGGTGTTATACAGAGATGTAACTTCTTAAGATCGTACAGCAAAACTTAAGACGAAATAAAACAGGTGGCAGCAGTCCTAAAAAAACAACATTACGTCGAATTCATTAATTTTTTAATACATGAAGTTTGTACTAAAGTACTAAAAAAAATAATCACCTTTTTAAATGAGGTCACCTGTTTGAATTCGCCTTGAACAAGACTCTAGGAATATGTGAATTGGTATTGTGAGTCCAGTACAAATTAAATTGTTTTATCTTTTTTTTTTTTTTTTTAGTAATAATGAAATATATTTATTTTGGAGTATTTAAAAATTTCTATTCTTGAAAAAAAAATTTACCATCTCTGATGTAGTACATCTCTTGTATGAGTATTTTGTTGTTCTTATCATCGGGGTAAGACAAAAAATACTCTTTAAAGTCATGAAGTTTTTAAAGCTGGCTAAATGTGTTGATAAATGAATATTACTTTTGTTATTGTTTTTGTTCGTATCCTACATGTGTATGTAAATATATGGTAAAAAGGATGTAGCAACATTTAAAGTTGCAAATTTTTGGTAACAACAGGAAGTGAAAAAAAAAAAAATTATAAAAATAGGGATAGAGAAAGTTTATGAAAAACAATAAAATTTTTTTCATATAGCTACATATTTATATACAGTAAAGGTAAAAATTAACGGAAAACTATTAATAATTCAAATTGCAAAGAAAGACTCATGCCATTTAGGTTTAATTGTCAAAAGACAATTAAAAAACAATTTTCTTCCACTTCAAAAATTAATAAAAAAAAAAAATGACCGCGTTGGTAAAAAATCCTCAACCTAATTTCAACTATTTTGTCCACTACTGTACTTATGTGAATAAATTTTACAATAGTGTATATAAGTATGTATGTATTCATTTTGTTGTATAGTGTTTATAATACAAACAAGTAACATTGTTAAGACCATGTCAACGTGATGACTTTAAATGCCATAAAATGTTTCTTAAAATTAAAAAGGGATAATAAAAAATATGAAAAAGATAAAATTAGAATAAGTATTTAAAAAGACATCAATTTTCTGGAGATAAGAATACTGAAGAAAAATACTGCAATCTTTATAAGTGGAGTTGCATTAGTTTATTGTAATAAGAAGTTTTCTTACTTATTTTTGCTAAAGCTTTTAGTAAAATCAAGTTTTTTTTTTTTTGTTAGGTACTAATAATTTGTTTAGATGCATAAGGTAATTCATCAGAAAGTGTATAAGTGATAATCTGCACTAAAATAATTACAAAAATTAACTTAGTACTGGTTCTTTACTCTTAATTTGGTGTTTTTTTTTTAACATTTCTTTTAAGGATATTATATTAAAATAATGTCATATTTCATATCATTTAAATTAGTCTTATAAATAGTTGTTCAGTTCAAATTTAAAAGATAATTGTAGATGATTGCTTGTCGCTAGACATTATTGTGGGAGCAATTAGGTTTAAAGTTTAATATGGTCAATTGAGAAATTGGATGCAAATTATTTTAAAAATATATCAAATATATACTACAGAAAATCCTCGAATATATTAAAAAAAATAAAATTAAAAAAAAAAAAAATGGAATTATCGCCAAAGATCTCTTTTCCTACAAAAAAAAAAAAATAAAAATAAATAATAATAATAATAGTTACTTCATACATTACTTGGTAATATTTCTTTTTTGTATCACCTAATGAATAATGACAAATAAGGCAAAGTAATTTGGTTTTGTACTTGATTCAGTTCACTAGATCGCATAAAGTACATATTTTCTGGGTCCTGGTAAGATTCTGAGTCGATCTAGTTATGATAGGGTTTGGAGAGGAACCTCTAGGCGGACGAAATTTGGCTCAAATATTTATCTTACATCAAGTTTGTTTGGTAAAAAATCGGTTACTAAACAATTAAAATATGGGCCAAATACTAAAAACACAGGGGCTACGTTGTAACTTTATTTCATTATTTTCTGCGGATATCTCTTAAACAAAAGCATGTGCGACAATCTAAGATGGGTGCGATCCGCCCACTTTACCAACCACTACTCAAATAAAATGAAACATCAATGTAATTTTATACAAATAGTTCAAGAACCAATGTAAATTCGGAAACCAAAAATGTGCATTGGCCGCCCCCTTCACCGTTCACATCCCATATAAGGTGAGATGTATTTTTCCTAAAGTATTTGAAAATTTATTTGCTTATTTATTTTTTTTTTAATTTTGATGGATTGAAACATAAAATTTTACATGTGGCTTGTTCTCGTATTTTTCTAAAAAAAAAAAAAAAAACATATTGTATTTTTTAACGTTTTCAAAAATTCTTTGTTTAGATTCCTCGATTTGAGAAATAAAAAATTTTGCTAAAAAAAAACTTCAGATTCTCTAATACAAAAAATAACTTAAATGCATTATACATTTGGGTAGAATCGAACATTTTTGAAGATAAATGTGTAACTTTAATAAACCAGTTGAATTTACATAAAATTTTACACAGTCGTAGCAGGATAGGAGAACCAAATTTTTAGTTTGAAGGAGAACTCTACATACGTATATTACAGGAGCGTAGCTATAAAGGTTATTAACCGAATTTTTGTTCATTTCAATGATATATCACCTTAAAGCTCTTGTTTCATTTATTACGTATATTTTTTGAGTTCATTTAAAATTTAAACTTTTTCAATTTTGCATAATCTTGATCAAGCTTTCACGTTGAGTTCTTTATTGAGTCTGAAATATATGATTTTGAATTTGAAAAATTGTAAAAAAATAATTAAAATCAGACGGACGGACATCAGAATTCTCATAAGAAAGAAATTAAATTCCAAGAATTCATTTTTATACTTTTCGATCGATATAAAATCCAAATGAAATTATTAAAATATTGATATTAGCTTTCCATGAATTAAGCGCCAATTTCGACCCATTTAACCCCAATGTATAGACGGTCAGAAAGACATTAACATTCTACAAATAAAAAAGAATTAGAATTCTAAAACTGCATTCTTTTACTTACTAATAAATAAAGAAAATAAAACGCGATCATTAATTTACTGATATTACCTTTTTTTAGGTACCATTTAACCCCATAATATTGACGAACGGATAGACATTACCTTTTTGCCAAAAAATAAATCTAATAACTAGAACAAGCGTGAATGTTATATTCGGCCCGGCCGAATCTATATATCGAACATCAACTTTTTCAAATTTCACGTTGTATGGGAGGGGGCGGTAAAGTGGGCAGTAAAGTGAGCGGATCACGCCCATTTTTTGTTTCCGAGTTTACATTGGTCCCTGAACTATTTGAACACAATTTCGTTGATTTTCACGTTATATGGGAGGTGGGTGGTAAAGTGGGCGGTTTCCGAGTTAATATCGATCTCCGAACTATACGTACAAAATTTTGTTGTCGTACATGCTTTTGTTGAAGAAATATCAGCAGAAATGTATAAAAGGACACCCTGTGTTTCTAGTTTTTAGCCCATAACTTTTTTTTTGCTTTCAACAGACGGACAGATGGACGAACATAGCTAGATCGACTCAGAATCTAACCAAGACCCAGAAAATATATACTTTGTGGGGTCTTAGATGATTCCTTCGACATGTTATACACGGAATGACAAAATAAATATACCCCCCATCTTTTTGATGGTGGGCATAAAAATACATTTTTTTACTTAACTGTAAATAGAAAAATTAACTGTAATCATAAAAGTGTTGATTCACTTAATTATATATTTTCGACCCATTTAATCCCATTGTACAGACGTACAGACGAACATTACCATTCTGCCAAAGAGAATCTAAAAAATAGAAACTAAAACGTTATAATTAAAATATTGATATCATCTTTCCCTGAGTTAAATCTTTTACTCCAATGTACGCCGTTTAGAAATATCTTTCAATTTTGGAGCTACATTGAAAATAATGTGCTCATCCATACTTATAAAATAAACTAAGTTACATTCTAAGTACATGTTTTTTTGAGACCGTGTTTTTGGTTGGCATTTGAATAAAAACTTATCTCATACTCCCTCATTGCAAGGAGATTAAGTTACTTTTACCCGTTAAAATTTTAACAGATCAATTTTATTTAGTTATGAATGCTTTTAAATAGAATTTTCTTTGTTGAACAGTATTTAGTAGTTTTCAATTTACTAAAATTAATTATTAATTTTTTCCACATCATTACATTTTTGTGCAGTTGAGTGGTTTTCAAAATCATCAAAAAAAAAAAAAAAAAAAAAACAACTCACAAATCATTAAAAAATATCAGTGATTTTTAATATCAAATCTAAGCTATAAAATTGTTATTAAATTTAGTAACTTTAGAAGCTCAAATATTATAATTTTTATGATTCTAAGAGGTAAAATGTTTAAAAAATTGCTTGTTTTAAAAGTACACTGATAAAAAAATGTTATATTTGGCAGTTTTAGAACGACAAAAATCCAGTTTTGGAGATATTGCTCCGAAATTGTATATTCTGTTAGTAGATAAGGCCGTAAACATTCCCACTAAAAATGGGAGGATAGAATCACTGCCACTCTCATATTGAACAAAAATATTTCGGACATATTTTTGTAAATTTTATTAAAATAAAGAATATTTTAAAGTTAGGCGTGGCAAGATCTAATCACACTAATCTTAGCGAAACATTTGCATTACAGATTTTTAGCCATTTAACATTATAAGGTAATGTTTAAAAAAATTCCAAAATGAGGTACCGCACATAAAAGATCCTCAAATATAGTTTTATAGATGTTCTTTCTAGTTCCATTCCATTAAAAAAATAATTTCCCAAAAACTATATTTTTTGATATTATGATTTATTTTAAATAAAAAAACAATATTTTCAGTATTGATTTCTTATTCAAGAAAATAATAATAGAATAGTTTGAATACATTTATTATTACATGCCAAAAAATCGTATCAATATCTGCAGTATTTATTGAAATATATGAAGTTAAATTTAACATACTTCTTTACAAAAGTTGTAAATAAATTTAAAATATTTTAAAAAGTTGTAACTTCATAATTCACGCTATAGACAATTTTCGTATTATTGTCGTTCTAATTTGGATAAATGTGACACCGTGCATGTGTTCCTTATATCGTATACCAGATATATAATATGTGTTATGTCCACGGTTATGTTCTTGAGGAAAAAGAGATGCAATAATGTTAGTAACACTCATGATTTGGCGAGAAACTCGAAACCATAATGATGACTAATACTTCTGCGTTGTGAAAATAAACAGTATTAACCCTGGAAATCGAAGTAAATATATCATATCTTAACTTATCTTGTGCTCAACGACCTCATTTAAAATCACGAGAAGTACAACCCAGCACATCTAAATCATCATATTTCTACCACTTCTTATTAAACTCGGCATAATAAAACATTTTTAAAGAACTTGACAAATGAGGCTTATGTTTCAATTTTCTTTTAGGCAACACAGAAAAAAATATTTCAAATAATTTTTTAATAAAATTATTAATTAAATTTATATTAGAATTTAATTATATGATTTATTAATATAATTAATTTTCTAATTGGTTTTCAGTTTTGTTTTTTAATAAATTGACAGCTGTTAATAAAATATAAAAAAAATTAAATATTTGTCTATAAAAGTACAGAAATAAAATAAATTTTAGTAAATTTTCAAAAATTTTCAGCACATTGCATCTATTTAAGGAAAAGAAGTAATAATAATATCAATTATTCTAGTTATTAATATTATCATTTTGATGATTGGAGCAAAATCAATTAAAAATTAATTAATATTACAAATTTCGTAATTGAAATCCATTTTTGCTTTTTTCTGTGAAGTTTCCAGGATTAAATACAGATAAATTGAAAGCTGGTAATTTTAATGGGCCACAGATTAAGCAACTAGTGAAAGATCCTAATTTTGTCAAATCAATGATTGAAGCCAAATGCAAAGCTTGGAATTCATTTGTTTTGATTATGAGTAATTTCCTAGGTAAAAAGAAATTTGACAACACAGAAAAAAGTAAAAATGGACTTCAATTACGAAATTTGTAATATTAATTAATTTTTAATTGATTTTGCTCCAATCATCGAAATTATAATATTAATAACTAGAATAATTGATATTATTATTACTTCTTTTCCTTAAATAGATGCAATGAGCTGAAAATTTTTGAAAATTTACTTAAATTTATTTTATTTCTGTACTTTTATAGACAAATATTTAATTTTTCTTTATATTTTATTAACAACTGTCAATTTATTAAAAAACAAAACTGTAAACCAATTAAAATATTAATTATATTAATAAATCATATAATTAAATTCCAATACAAAATTAATTAATAGTTTTATTAAAAAATTATTTGAAATATTTTTTTCTGTGAATCATGTCGAGCTTGTTGAGTGCATGCTATCGAACTTACAAGAGCTAGGGTTAACATGAGCATAAAAATCCAATTCCTGCACTCGCATTTAGATCGATTTCCACATAATCTGGGTGATTTTAGTGAAGAGCAGGGTGAAAGATTTCATCAGGATCTTTGGACAATGGAAAAGCGTTATCGGAGAAGGTGGGTCTCACATATAATGGCAGACTGCTGCTGGAATTTTAAAAGAGATCTACCTAAATTCGTTCATTCAAGGAGATCTTGTAAAAGATTATTTGATAGTGTTTGAAAGAAATTTTGTCAACATATTTAAAATTTTTTTGTCAAAAAGATAATTCTATATATTTCAAAAAGTAAAGCTGTTAACAATCTCCGAGTATTTATTTATTTTTTTTTTCATTGTCAGGGCCATAGAAATACAGAATAACACAAAAAATAAAGAAAACAGGAATTGTTTTGACCAGTGGTATAACTTAAAATTAAGAAATAATAGCTTTGTTCCATTACTTATCAAACTTTTTATACCCTACACCACCATAGGTGGTTGGGGTATTATGTGTTTGTGCAGAAATTGTAACGCAGAGAAAAAATCTTCAAACCACCTTAAAGTATACCGTAGATGAATCACTTTCTGAGTTGATTTAACGATGTCCGTCCGTCCGTCTGGTCGGCTGGCTGGCTGTCCATGTAAAGCTTGTGCGCAAAGTACAGGTCGCAATTTTGAAGATAATTTGATGAAATTTGGTACATATGCCTTTTTCAACACAAGGACGAAGCCTATTGAATTTCACTTAGCCCCCATACAAATGTCCTCCCGGAATAGAGTTTTACCACTAATAGGTCCCTTAAAAATTTGAATGTTTTAATGAAATTTAGCACAAATAAATTTTATATAAGCACAAATCCGTTTGCTAAATTTCATGAAAATCGGTCAATAACTGACCATAGCTCCCATATAAACCCCTCTCCCAAAAATCACTTTAACGTGCATAAATCTCATACAAATGTTAGTATTATGTTAATATTTAACACAAGTAAGTTGTATGTGAGTAAAAACAAAATTATGTGAATCAAAATTGTGTAGGGTATCATATGGTCGGGTTTGAACAACTATATCTTCTTCTCTTCTCTTGTTTTTTTTTTTTGTCAGAATTTACAGGAAAATGTTCCCACACTCAAAATGTCCATGTATCTTGTTATTTTTCTGAAAAATTCTGCCTAAAACTAATAATAATAAAAATTTAATTAAGAATAATTTTTTAATATTAAGTGGAATTTTCAAATTCCAGCTCGAATTGTTAAGTTATAATAGCATATATAAACCTTAAATGAAACGATATAGTTTATAATTGAAATTCTTTCTTAATAACAAATCCATTGACCAACAAAATATATCTATATTTTTTATCACCACTGTAAAGATTGTAGTTCAATAATTCTTTGAATAACTGTCTTCGAAAATTTATTACTTGCACAATTTAATAAAACATTATAAATTAAATACTTTTATATAATTTTCTATAGAATCATTCATACTATACGCACGCCAAGCAACACTTCTTTCAAAAGGTAAGTAAATAAATAAAATGCATACCAATACAATCAATACTTATACACTCACACCAATTCCCTTTGTTAATGGGCATTCGAAAGTAAAGACATTTTTAAATATCTACAAGCCATTTACAACCCAAAGACTGCAACAGCCATACACTAGGACAATTCATTTATAAATATTTTTCCTTTTTTTTTTCTTCTTCCAGATGTAGTTGCAAAAGTGAAGTTAAATAATAAAAGCAAAATAAAAATAAATACTACAAAAAAGCAGGAGAAAAAGAATAAAAATAAAGCAAAAAATATTTTATATAAAGTTATGCTAATAGGCAGGCAGCCTGGAAACTACTTAGTTCCGTTAACAGTTTCCGTTTCCTTTTTATTGTGGAATACAGTTTGCTCAATATATAAATACACTTCCAGCTTTTTATTGCACTCATATATATTTAAAATACATATATAGATATAACAATTTTACCTAGAAGCTGCTTTAAAATATATTTACAATTTGTTGATGATGACGATCAAGTTGTTGGTAAAAAGGTTGCTGTTACATTTATTGCTGTTTAAGCTGATGATGTTGTTAAAAGAAATCATTATGATGAAGACAATTTAACATGATGACTGTCAAGAATATTTTTATCTGCTTCTGTAATTTAACACCTTTATACAATTCAAATTCACTAGCAAATTCTCTACCATCATCTTTATCATTTGCATACAATCGAACACATTTACTGTAACAGAATTTTTTTGTTTTCTTTTTGTAATTGTGGGTGTATGTTTGCGTAACAAGAAAACAAACTATTTTGAATGAAAATGCATTTAAGTTGGTAAAGCAAAATACTTAAAGCAATAAAAACGCATAAGTTAAGGTTTCCAGTGGGTAATTGACGAATTGAAAAGGAGGTTCTTTGAAATGTATTTTAATAATTCTGCAATTATTGCAATTACTCTTTAACGCTAAAAATGAATAATATACAGCGACTAAAAAAATGTTTTTCCCTTCAGCCATTTAGATGCAAGCTTTGAATGAACTTTAATTATCGGGATAAACCTTTTTTTATTTTTTTTGTCGATTATTTAATTGACTATTATTATTTTCAAAAAATAATTTAATCTACTTTAAAATAGATAAAATGATGCATCATTATCTGTTAAAAAATGTATTTAATTTTTTTGCTCTCTAGGCAGTGCGTTGCACAATGGTCTCAATACGCCTTTTTTTTAAATAATTCTGTAACTTATAAATCGTTGGATATAAACACATACAGAAAAATGTCACCAATTAACAAATATATATGAAAATAATTCATTCAATTATAAACTTGTTTAAATTTGCACCTCTCACCAAAATGATTATATCAATTACTAAAAACTGTAAAAAATACAAAACAGAAAAAAATTCCCAATTAATAAATTAATTAAATCAATCAAGTAGATGATTGAATGAATTAAAAATGTTAAAATCATACAAAAAATTATTTTTATTTTTTCTTGAATATATTTATTAAATTTTGCTGCAAAATTAAACAACTGAGTTAATTGAAAAAAAGACGGTAATAATTGTTTCTGTGCATAGAATTTTATATGATCAGAGCTGTGGTGCTTTCGAGTTGACTTGGATGAGCACAGGTCCCTAACGGGTAAAAGGGTTAGAGGGTAGATCTCTAAAAGTGATCACTCCAGGTATGTAATTTTTAAATTAGTTTATGATTTGAACGTAAACATTTCTTGTTTATATCGTCCAAAAAAATTTGTTTTATATGAAGATAAAATTTTTTCAGATCATAAAAAATTTAAAATATATTTTTGAGAAATAATGTAAATATTCGGATCTAAATAAAAGTTTAACGAGTACAGGTATTTCAATGAAATTTTGGCACAATATAAATAAACAAATCTCAAAATCAGGGAATTAAAAATACTAACACTCTTTTGTAACAATATAAAATGATAACACTATGCGACAGACTGAGGATCATCGCGTGGGGGCGGAATCATTCCATCTGCAATTGATAGCTCTAGATATGTGTAACAAACTCTTCAAAGGATTTTTCGTTGGTTGCAAAATTTTTGCTTATATTTGCTTTATAGTAGTTTTAGATAAACAGAAAAGTAATATTATTTACATTACTTTGTTTGAAGCTAAAATATATTAACATGATGCTTAGAGCATTTAAATGGAAATATTTCATTAGAACTTTCTATTCATTTATCTCTTATAATAAGGGGTCATTTCCAGTCCGCTTAAAACAACCCAGCAAAAGCTTTCCTTGCCATGCAATGAGTTAAGAAGCTAATATAATGGCTCTTCACAACTTCACAACACATTAGATGAATAACTCATTATTTTAACACGGTGATGTCATTAAAGGCAACTACTTACTCTATATTATTACAGTAAGCATTTCAGAAACTCATTACATAAATGTCATTGCAAGAACTAATTACTTTGAATCTATTCAGTAACTCATTAATTTCACAGTATTACAGAAGTCATTATTAGCAAAATGAATAGTAACTAGTTATATTATCGGTTACAAATAAGTACTGAAAAATGGAACAATAAAAAGCTGTTATTTTTAATTTATTTGTTTAAAACATAAACAATTTAAAATATTCAAATTACAGAGTTATAATTTTTCGTTAATGAATTATTTTATATGCATGGATTACACCCAAGGTTTAAATATTCAGTTCTAGCTAAAAAATTTTCACTTACGACTGTGCAATAAATATACAAATGTTTCATTTATACAATACACAACAACTAGAAATATCCACACTTTAACATCGTTATACTACTAAATTTGTGACTCGTCTCTGCAATTTGCCTCAGCACAACAAACCATTGCACACGAAGTAAAATATATTTCTGTAGAGTTGCGCACGCACAATTTTGTTGAACCCATATTGCGCAGTATTATTTATTTTTTTTTTTTTTATTTTGCTGCTATAGTACAATGTTTAGCTGCCTTTTTGTTGACAATTTCATTGCTGCTAGATATTCTTGTGTGAAAGATAAAAAACATAAACATACTTACGAACATACACACTACATACGTACAAACGTACATACCAACATACATACAAACATTAGGTTACATTTTAACCTTATGTGTTTTATTTTACACACAAGACATCGAAATTGCGAAAACAAGACTGCTAAATAAAAAAATTTTTCATGCTAAATTTAAGATTTCCTTTTTTTTTACTAAAATTTGTTTTTAAAAGTGAAAATATCAAAAATGTTTCAGTTTATCACCTTTATCTCAAAGCTGGTAAAACTACGAGTAAATAAAGCCACGTATCATAAAAATTGATGCACAAATCTTGATTGCATTCACTGTTAAGTTAGGATACCGATGCATATCTACAGTTAAGTGGAAATACTCTAGTGGGCAAAAAATAAAATTTTTTTCGTCTTGAAAAAAAAAAAAAAAAAAATAGGTGGATTAGATGGAATTTAACGTGCTAAATAACAATCAGCTTTTACTTTTTTCTATCACGTATTGATGTTTTTTTAATGGGCATGACTACTATGACCCCGCCTTTAGGCAGTCACACTTGTATAAATCGTGAACGGTTTGTCCCATTAAGATAAATTAAACTCCAATATATAGCAAATTAAATTATCTTTGAGAAAATTTTGATCCATAACTGTGAAATTCTTAAGCGAATAAAAAACATTGTTGACATAACTTGACGACAATTTTCGTATGCATCTTTCAGTGTACCATTTATCAAAATCGTGTAAACGGTTCTTGAGATATTGTCAAAATTGTACAAACCGTTTTCGAGTTTTATAGTGTGACCGCTAAATAAGTTGATGATATTAGTCATGCCCATAAAACAGTGATGCGCACACACACTGCTATACATTTGCGCTTGTGTGTGTGAAGCAGCAAAAAACTCTGCTTGATTTGCATTGACATTAATGGGAGAGCAGCAGTCGAATGAAATAGTTTATAGTGTACGTGTGAAGCAGCGTTGCGTAAGCAGCATTTGTAGTCTAAACTCGCGAGTCAGGAAATTTGAAAATTGCGCATCTCTGCCATAAAAAATAAGTACGTGATAGAAAAAAAAGTGAAAGCAGATTCTTGTTTAACTCGTCAAAATCCATATAGTCCACATATTTTTGTTTTAAGAAAAAAAAAAAAAAAAAAAATTTTTTTTGCCCCACAACCGTATTTCTGCTCAATTGTATGTAACATGGGCATTTTTACTTAACTGCTTTAAATAAAGATGATAAACTGAAACATTTTTGATGTTTTCACTTTTAAAAAGAAATTTTAGTAACAAGAAAATCTAAAATTTTGCATAAATTTTTTTTTTTTCGGACTTTTTTTTCAAAATAACTCCGAAACTGTTGAACACATAAAAAAACGAGAGAAGAAAATATAGTCGGTCAAGCCCGACTATATGATACCCTACACCATTTCGATCCACAAAATTTTGTTTTTACGTATATGTATAGAACTTACTTGTGTTAAATATTAACATAATACTAACATTTGTATGGGATTTATGAATGTTAATGATTTTCGGGAGGAGAGTTTATATGGGAGCTATGGTCAGTTATGGACCGATCTTCATGAAATTTGGCAGAAAGATTTCTGCTGATATAAAACTTATTTGTACTAAATTTCATTAAAATATTCCTGTTTTTAAGCCATCTATAAGTGTTAAAACTCCACTCCGGGAGGACACTTGTATGGGGGCTAGGTGAAATAATGACCCGATCAAATTTAATAGGCTTCGTCCTTGTGTTGAAAAAAGCATATGTACCAAATTTCATCAAATTATCTTCAAAATTGCGACCTGTACTTTGCGCACAAGCTTTACATGGCCAGCCAGCCAGCCGTCCAGCCAGCCAGCCAGACGGACGGACATCGTTAAATCGACTCAGAAAGTGATTCTGAGTCGAACGGTATACTTTAAGGTGGGGGTCCGAAGATTTTTTTCTCTGCGTTACAACTTCTGCACAAACACATAATACCCCAACCACCTTTGGTGGTGTAGGGTATAATGAAGTTTTGCTGATTTGAAGATATTTTTAGTCCGCATCTTTTGGTGTATCACTTATGTCAATCGTACACACTGTTCTTGAGTTATGAGGAAATATACTAGAGTAATGGCCTTGCTATAGGCGAAATATTAGACACGCCCATAAAAAAAAATCCAGACCTGATGGAAAAAAACTGATAGCAGATTCATGTTTAGCACACCAAAATGCATCAAGTCCAACTATTCGTCTTTGGTTGAGGATTTTTTTGTCGACCAGTGTTATTAGTAATATTGTTTACGATTTCAACAAAACTTTTAATTCTATGTTATAGTAAGGAATTTATATAAGAAATGTGGGAAAAGTTTTAAATTTTTTTTTTTTTTAACAATACACTATAAATTGTTTGATTTTTTTTATTTTGGAAATCCTAGTAAAATTTTACAAAGAAAATATCTGTAGAACATTTTGAACAGCAAGAACTTAACTTCTATTTTTGAAAGCAACAGCTTTCTGTAAGCATTACAATGTAAACTTATTTGCCACTCGCAGCATTACCTAATTAATTAATTAACTAGTATTTAGTAAATAACAGCGAAAAATCCTTTGGAGGGTTTATTACAATTATCCGCCGCCAAAATACTATTGTATAGTGTAACACAGCCGTTGAAGAAAATGTGGCTCAGAAAATATTTTTGTTATGTTTGGCTAAAATGTGATAAAATTTATTTGTACTAAATTTTATTTTACTGTGAAATTTTAACCCATTTTGGATCCGATTCCGTTGAGATAACTTTACGAAATTTGGTACAAAGTTTGCTTTTTGGTGATTGTGATAACAAATTCAGAAGATTTGAACGCTTAGATAATTTTGGTTCCAAATTAGAAAATTTTTCTGAACAATATTTACTAAAGTAATATAAAAATTTACTGAAACTAGTATAAAAATTCAAAAGATATGTATATTTATTTTTGATTCTCTAATGAGCTAATATTTACAACAAATTTACAAATAAAGCGCTTTTCTGAATTAAATCCCATGAGTAGTTGAAGAATGGGGATTCGTGCACGACCAAATTGAATGGGGATTCGTGCACGATGAAATTGAATGGGGATTCGAACACGATGAAAATGAATGGGGATTCATGTACAGTGAAAAATACGTATAAGAATTGAATCTTCATTTGATCGTTTAATGAAAACTGTGCTTACGCGCACACAAGAATTTTCCTTCTATATTCCCTTTTATGTAGACCTTCGTAAAATGCTAGTTTGCAGTAAGGTGATCTTACGTTTGAAGAAAACTGACGAGTTACATAAAAGTATAGGTATTTTTTATTTTTTTACCTTTTTTAATAAAAATGAAAAATATTGTAACAAGACACCTGCTGTTATTTTGTTCTATATTCATTTTGTACACACCTTCGTAAAATGTAAGGTTACTGGTAATCTCATAGTTAAAGAAAATTGAAGAATATTATGAGGCAAATATAATTACATAGATATTCTGTTTCTATATTTACGTCTTTTTAATAAAACTGTTCTGAAGAGAAAAATCTATATTGATTATGTATTATTATTTTTATTTTTTAATAAAACGGTCAAATATTATAACATACATAAAATTGTATATTTTATAGTTCACGAATAAGTGAAAAGCAAGTACATATCAGAGTCACACTGTGTTAAATCTAAAACTCTCTCATTATTAATACCCGGTAACTCAATCTAAAAAATAAAACCCAAGAATATTCTAAGAAGTCACATGATGTTTCATGAACTTTATCGACATAAGTATGTTAATATATGAATGAACTTGTTTACAAAATAGTTTGAGTTATTTTTGTAAACCATGAAAGTGATCTCCTATTTGAGGAAAACTAAAATATGAAAACATTTTATTGAATATTTCGTATCTATCTATCTATTTTTTTTTTTTTTTTTTGTATAAAACTCGGTGAATATTAGTTTTAAAAAAGATCAAGAACTATTACTTCTTCAAAATAAAAAATAATAAAATAATAATAAAAAACCCTCGTATTAATGCCTTTATTATCATTTAAAGGAAGATAATTTGTAATTAACACTGTTTATTGAAAATAATTTATTATTAAATACACTTAAGATAAATAAATAAAAATTACACATTTTATTTAAAAATTTAAATAAATGAAACTTTTCCAAAAGCGTTTATTGCATAATATTGCTTTACACCTATAAATACAAAAAAAAAAAAAAAAAAAAAAAAAAAAAAAATCACAAACTTTCACTAAAAATCTTATTACCCTAATATTTATGATTTATATAGTATAAATAATCATTTCATCAACTCTAAAAATAAAACAATGACAAAAGCCAATACATATTATCAATCACTTCTATTACATCTAGAAAAAATATATAATAACTTACATATGCACACGTATAGAAAAAATATGGTTCCTGTGACCATAAGCTAAGAGCAACATACTATGATTGTAATATACGATTCCAGGTTTCAAAAGGTATATTTGTACGTAATCATTATTATGATTCCAATTTATAATTTATTAGTAAGGTTCATAACCTTATTAATAACTTTTAGTAAGTTTTATAACCTTTTATTAAGTATTGCTTTCAATTTCATTATGTTTTTATCATTTAATAATTCCATGTTATCATATATATAAACTAATTTCATCATATATATAATTCCATTTTATCCTATATATTATTCCATTCTATCATATATATGAACTAATTCCATCATAAGTATAATTCCATTTTATCATATATATAATCCCATGTTATCATATATATATAATTCGATTTTATCATATATATGAACAAATTTTATCATATATATAATCCCATTTTATCATATATATGATCCCACAGCTTCATATTTATATTCATTTGTACCACGATATGTGGTACAATCATCTGAATAAAATCAAAACTTGTCAATTTATATTTCTTCATATATAAACTAAATGTTAATTATAACTACTAGACTGATACACAAAAATATGTAATCAAAAGGCGTTAAAAGTTAATGGCTTAATGGTTGTAAAATTAACCAAATTTGTAAAATGAAATGAATGGTTATGTAATTAACTAAATAGTTGTAGAATTCATTAAATGATTGGATTTATTAATAAATATGATTTCATATAAACATATTTAAATACATATTATAATTCAGTGAACCATATTAAAATTTTGATTGTGGGTAATCATTAAATGATTAAACAGAACCATAAACGTTGCTATCATGAACACAGTATATTTAAATCAATGAAAAACGGCTATATAATCATTGAATAGTTGTGGTGATCATGCTGTAACCATGTTTTTTCTCTGCGTGCACATATATATTTACATGTCATTTTGTCTACAATATTATTATACACTTCACAATAAGAATATGCAACAAACATTTTTTACATTCCTGTAAATTAACTTAAAATTTATCTGACTACAATACACATTCCGTTCAAATGTCCACTATATATTGCATATTACTTCATAAATTATGACAAAAAAAAATAAAAATAAAAAAATATGCAAATACACTAATAACATCAATCACAAACTCTATCTAAAAACTGATAAATTGCTTCTTAATATTTGTAAATCGCTAATTAAAACTGATAAACCGCTTTTTAAAATTGCTAAATCGATATATTGTATAAAACATAGTAAGATTCATAACAAGATCATTATATTCATATTTGCATTATTAAATGTTTAGAAATGTGTCTATAAACTTGACATAAACAAAAGGAATAGATTTTATTATAGCTCCCTTATAAAAGTATGATCTGACATTATCAATAAATACTATGAGTTTTTTGACTTCTTTATGTGACATGACATCTTGATTTTCTGAAAATGTCTAATAAAGGGGGGATAATTTTATAACTGAATATATACGATTTACATCAAAGTATATTCTTATACTGTTGATGATAAATTACGAGTTTTTTTACTTATCTTTTTTATGACAGTTCATCTTATTATGAAAACTTATCTTATATCACGTCATTTATGTAATTTTCATCTGCTTGAGCAACTATTTTACTAGCTATCAGTCTGTATATTTATTGTATATATTCCAAAAATAAATGCAATTTTATGCTATTCAAATTCGCAAGATATTATATATTATATATATATTATATATACATTCTATGGTTGTCATTCGAACAAAAATTATTCGATTATTCGTGGAACAGTTTTTATTAATCTTTTCGAACTAACCAATTTTTTTTAATTTAGAATAAATAATAATTATTCGAAAAATTTTTAACGATTAATCGAATAACTTTTTAAAAAGAGTGCCATTATGAAATTCGTTATATGTGTAAAAAGTTTTGTTTATTTGGAAAACTCTGTCGAAAATTATTGAACATTTTGTTAGGATATGTAAATGTGTAAAACACCTGTTAATAAATTTTTGTGTTAAACCCTTTCAAGAACAAATAGAGTAGCTTTTCTAATGATTTAATCAAACGCCTTAAAGTTTTTTTAAAATTCAACAAAAAATGAAACAAAAGTATATGTAAATGCTATAGTTTTGAGATTTTTTGAGATCTATTTTGAGTTAAGTGATGCGGAATTAATCGAAGATTCTGAAATATATGACGATGTTTTGTTAACTGAACTTAATCAATTAATCAATAAATAATATTAAAAACAGAAAATAATAATAATTCTTTATGAAGTATTATTTTGAATGAAATCTAATATCATTACATAATTTGTCTATTATTTGAATATGGGATTAATTTTTGTAAATTTTTTGTTCTATCTTAATTAATTGTTATTTTTAGGATTTTTTTATGTTAGCATTGCCGAAAATTTATTTAAAAAATACTAGTTTTTACATTATTTTTAACATGTAATTAATTATTCGAACAATATATTTTATTCTTTATTCGTTGGATTAATCGAAGAAAATTCAAATTTAATTCAACCACTCGAATAATGAAAAAAATAAAAATAAATAAAATTCTATTGGATCAAATTCAATATCGAATAATTGACAACCCTAATCAACTCAAAGTATGGTTCTAGTGAGCATAAACTAAGATCAACATACTATAATTGTAATATATGATTACAGTTAAAAATAAGCGTATTTGTACTTAATTATTATTATGATTCCATTTTATAATTTTTTCGACATTTAATGATTCAATTTAATAATTTTTTTATAATATTGCTTCTAATTTCATCATGTTTTTATCATTTAATAACACTATTTTGCCATATATATAAAAAAATTTCATCATACATATAATTCCATTTTATCATATATATAATCCCGTTTTATCATATATGTATACAATCCCATTTTATCATATATATATAATACCATTTTATCATATGTGGTACATATCGCATATACCATATGTGTTACATTCATAATACTGAATATAAACAAACCTTGTCAATTTATATTTTGTCATATCTAAACTAAATGGGAATTAATGTACTAAAAAACTACTGGACTGATACACAAAAATGTGTATTCAATATTTATTAAAAGCAAATAAAAATATTGGCTTAATGGTTGTAGAATTAACCAAATTGGTAAAATTAACTGAATTTGTAGAATTGACTAAATGTTTGGATTTTTCGTAAAATATGGTTTTATATAAAAATATTTAAATACATATTATACTGCAGTCAACCATATTAAAATTTTGATTGTGGGTAATCATTAAATTATCAAACAGAAACATAAACATTCCTATTATGAACATGGTATTATTCAAATCAATGAAAACAGCTATACAAACATTGAGTATTTGTAGTGATCATGTTGTAACCATGTTTTTTCTCAGCAAAAAAGGAAATGAAATTAGTTGAAAAAGTCATTTAACATTATGTTATCATTTGAAGGAAGTACGTAGTGGAGAAAAGAGCTACAGATGTTCTTTTTTTTTTAACCCATGGTTGTCATTGCTAACATGTTTTTTTTTTTTTTAAGTTCATATTCATTCCCTTTGAAGTATTTCTCATAAAACTAAGTTTTTAAAAGTTTTAATACAAATTCTTTTTTAGTCTTATAAATAAATAATAAAAATGTTTTAAAATTTATGAAATTTTAATTTTCTTAGAAATTATAAACTTTTTTTACCGCTAATAATTGATTTATTTTTACTTTTTGGAAATAATTATTAAGAACTTCCAAAAAGAGTTTAATATATACACTTAGTTATACCTTTGAAGTGATAAAAAAGTTCTTTTTGAACGCATTTGATCATTTATTTTTAAAGAGGTGTTTACATTTCGTTTCAAAGCTGTTTAAAAGCTGGTCAAAAGCAGTTTTAAATTATTTCATTATTAATTAATTTTATTTAATACAATTTCATAAAGTAATAAATATTGTTATATTATTTCATTTTTACTAATCTAAGAGTTATGATCATTTGAGAATCCTAACCATTTTACATAATCTTTATCATTTTTTATTTTTAAAACTTTTTGTGGTATACCCCAAATTGGACAACAAAGAAGTGATTTTTATTGTCCGATGAATTTTTTTGTTGTAGTCATCGATTAATTCTTTGTACATATCAATCCATATGATATGAATTATATCTGAACTCTTTCCACATCATACCCTTCAATCTTCTATTAAAGCGTTCAACGATATATGCTTTCATAATAATAACTCAAGCAATCCAGTTGTAAGTGCCCAATTTTGATTTCATATAATAATTTTTCTTTCGATATTTTTATATCACTATCTCCAAATTTTCACTCATTATTTGAGTTTCTATGTGCAGCATATGTTGTATCAAGTAACTAATTTTTCTGTAAAAATGATAAATCAACTGATTCTGATGAATTATTAGTAGAATTAAAGCTCAAGTCATCATTCATATATTTATATGTAATCTCACTATTTTCTTCTTTCTTTGGTGTAGTAGTAACCTCTTTAAGTAAAATTCTATTAAATGAAGAAGCTTTTGAACAGCTCGTAAACAGCTTTTGACCAGATCTTAAGCAGCTTTTGAACAGATCTTAAACAGCTTTTGAACAGATCTTAAATAGTTTTTGAGCAAATCGTAAACAGCTTTTAAACAAATCGTAAACAGCTTTTGAAGAGCTCGAAAGCAGCTTTAAAACAGCTCTTAAACAGCTCTTGAACAACTCGTAAACTGCTCTTAAACAGCTTTCAAACAGCTCTTAAACAGCTCTTGAACAGCTCTTAAACAGATTTTGACCAGATCTTAAACAGCTTTTGACCAGGTCTTAAACAGCTTTTGAACAGATCGTAAACAGCTTTTGAACAGCTCTTAACCAGATCTTAAACAGCTCGTAAACAGCTTTTGAACAGCTCGTAAACTGCTCTTAAACAGCTTTCAAACATCTCTTAAACAGCTTTCAAACAGCTCTTAAATAGCTTTTGAACAGCTCTTAAACAGCTTTTAAACAGCTTTTGAGCAGCTCGTAAATAGCTTTTGAACAGATCTTAAACAGCTTTTGACCAACTCTTAAACAGCTTTTGAATTATTTTTGATACAATGATCTCATTATAAGTATTAAAAGTCACTAGGAAGAAATGTAAAAAATCTCAAATTCTAAGGAATGTATGTAATTTAGACTGGTCTAAAGAATATACGAGGTTTGCGAACGTTATTATATTTTTTTTTTTTTTTTTTTTTTTTTGAGACGTGATTTTAAGAACCTTTATTTTTTCCATATAATAGAAAACTGCGTTAACATACATATTCAGTATAATATACATATCCAGCAAAAAATACATACATATCCAGTTTCTTAAATATTATTAACCTTTTTTACCGCTAATAATTGATTTATTTTTACTTTTTGGAAATAATTATTAAGAACTTCCAAAAAAAAAAAATGCATTTAGTTCTACCTTTGAAGTGATAAAAAAAAGTTATTTTTTGAAGGCATTTGTTCGTTTTTTTTTTTTTTTTTGCTGGATATGTATATTATACTGAATATGTATGTTAACGCAGTTTTCTATTATATGGAAAAAATAAAGGTTCTTAAAATCACGTCTCAAAAAAAAAAAAAAAAAAAAAATATAATAACGTTCGCAAACCTCGTATATTCTTTAGACCAGTCTAAATTACATACATTCCTTAGAATTTGAGATTTTTTACATTTCTTCCTAGTGACTTTTAATACTTATAATGAGATCATTGTATCAAAAATAATTCAAAAGCTGTTTAAGAGTTGGTCAAAAGCTGTTTAAGATCTGTTCAAAAGCTATTTACGAGCTGCTCAAAAGCTGTTTAAAAGCTGTTTAAGAGCTGTTCAAAAGCTATTTAAGAGCTGTTTGAAAGCTGTTTAAGAGATGTTTGAAAGCTGTTTAAGAGCAGTTTACGAGCTGTTCAAAAGCTGTTTACGAGCTGTTTAAGATCTGGTTAAGAGCTGTTCAAAAGCTGTTTACGATCTGTTCAAAAGCTGTTTAAGACCTGGTCAAAAGCTGTTTAAGATCTGGTCAAAATCTGTTTAAGAGCTGTTCAAGAGCTGTTTAAGAGCTGTTTGAAAGCTGTTTAAGAGCAGTTTACGAGTTGTTCAAGAGCTGTTTAAGAGCTGTTTTAAAGCTGCTTTCGAGCTCTTCAAAAGCTGTTTACGATTTGTTTAAAAGCTGTTTACGATTTGCTCAAAAACTATTTAAGATCTGTTCAAAAGCTGTTTAAGATCTGTTCAAAAGCTGCTTAAGATCTGGTCAAAAGCTGTTTACGAGCTGTTCAAAAGCTTCTTCATTTAATAGAATTTTACTTAAAGAGGTTACTACTACACCAAAGAAAGAAGAAAATAGTGAGATTACATATAAATATATGAATGATGACTTGAGCTTTAATTCTACTAATAATTCATCAGAATCAGTTGATTTATCATTTTTACAGAAAAATTAGTTACTTGATACAACATATGCTGCACATAGAAACTCAAATAATGAGTGAAAATTTGGAGATAGTGATATAAAAATATCGAAAGAAAAATTATTATATGAAATCAAAATTGGGCACTTACAACTGGATTGCTTGAGTTATTATTATGAAAGCATATATCGTTGAACGCTTTAATAGAAGATTGAAGGGTATGATGTGGAAAGAGTTCAGATATAATTCATATCATATGGATTGATATGTACAAAGAATTAATCGATGACTACAACAAAAAAATTCATCGGACAATAAAAATCACTTCTTTGTTGTCCAATTTGGGGTATACCACAAAAAGTTTTAAAAATAAAAAATGATAAAGATTATGTAAAATGGTTAGGATTCTCAAATGATCATAACTCTTAGATTAGTAAAAATGAAATAATATAACAATATTTATTACTTTATGAAATTGTATTAAATAAAATTAATTAATAATGAAATAATTTAAAACTGCTTTTGACCAGCTTTTAAACAGCTTTGAAACGAAATGTAAACACCTCTTTAAAAATAAATGATCAAATGCGTTCAAAAAGAACTTTTTTATCACTTCAAAGGTATAACTAAGTGTATATATTAAACTCTTTTTGGAAGTTCTTAATAATTATTTCCAAAAAGTAAAAATAAATCAATTATTAGCGGTAAAAAAAGTTTATAATTTCTAAGAAAATTAAAATTTCATAAATTTTAAAACATTTTTATTATTTATTTATAAGACTAAAAAAGAATTTGTATTAAAACTTTTAAAAACTTAGTTTTATGAGAAATACTTCAAAGGGAATGAATATGAACTTAAAAAAAAAAAAAACATGTTAGCAATGACAACCATGGGTTAAAAAAAAAAGAACATCTGTAGCTCTTTTCTCCACTACGTACTTCCTTCAAATGATAACATAATATTAAATGACTTTTTCAACTAATTTCATTTCCTTTTTTGCTGAGAAAAAACATGGTTACAACATGATCACTACAAATACTCAATGTTTGTATAGCTGTTTTCATTGATTTGAATAATACCATGTTCATAATAGGAATGTTTATGTTTCTGTTTGATAATTTAATGATTACCCACAATCAAAATTTTAATATGGTTGACTGCAGTATAATATGTATTTAAATATTTTTATATAAAACCATATTTTACGAAAAATCCAAACATTTAGTCAATTCTACAAATTCAGTTAATTTTACCAATTTGGTTAATTCTACAACCATTAAGCCAATATTTTTATTTGCTTTTAATAAATATTGAATACACATTTTTGTGTATCAGTCCAGTAGTTTTTTAGTACATTAATTCCCATTTAGTTTAGATATGACAAAATATAAATTGACAAGGTTTGTTTATATTCAGTATTATGAATGTAACACATATGGTATATGCGATATGTACCACATATGATAAAATGGTATTATATATATATGATAAAATGGGATTGTATACATATATGATAAAACGGGATTATATATATGATAAAATGGAATTATATGTATGATGAAATTTTTTTATATATATGGCAAAATAGTGTTATTAAATGATAAAAACATGATGAAATTAGAAGCAATATTATAAAAAAATTATTAAATTGAATCATTAAATGTCGAAAAAATTATAAAATGGAATCATAATAATAATTAAGTACAAATACGCTTATTTTTAACTGTAATCATATATTACAATTATAGTATGTTGATCTTAGTTTATGCTCACTAGAACCATACTTTGAGTTGATTAGGGTTGTCAATTATTCGATATTGAATTTGATCCAATAGAATTTTATTTATTTTTATTTTTTTCATTATTCGAGTGGTTGAATTAAATTTGAATTTTCTTCGATTAATCCAACGAATAAAGAATAAAATATATTGTTCGAATAATTAATTACATGTTAAAAATAATGTAAAAACTAGTATTTTTTAAATAAATTTTCGGCAATGCTAACATAAAAAAATCCTAAAAATAACAATTAATTAAGATAGAACAAAAAATTTACAAAAATTAATCCCATATTCAAATAATAGACAAATTATGTAATGATATTAGATTTCATTCAAAATAATACTTCATAAAGAATTATTATTATTTTCTGTTTTTAATATTATTTATTGATTAATTGATTAAGTTCAGTTAACAAAACATCGTCATATATTTCAGAATCTTCGATTAATTCCGCATCACTTAACTCAAAATAGATCTCAAAAAATCTCAAAACTATAGCATTTACATATACTTTTGTTTCATTTTTTGTTGAATTTTAAAAAAACTTTAAGGCGTTTGATTAAATCATTAGAAAAGCTACTCTATTTGTTCTTGAAAGGGTTTAACACAAAAATTTATTAACAGGTGTTTTACACATTTACATATCCTAACAAAATGTTCAATAATTTTCGACAGAGTTTTCCAAATAAACAAAACTTTTTACACATATAACGAATTTCATAATGGCACTCTTTTTAAAAAGTTATTCGATTAATCGTTAAAAATTTTTCGAATAATTATTATTTATTCTAAATTAAAAAAAATTGGTTAGTTCGAAAAGATTAATAAAAACTGTTCCACGAATAATCGAATAATTTTTGTTCGAATGACAACCATAGAATGTATATATAATATATATATAATATATAATATCTTGCGAATTTGAATAGCATAAAATTGCATTTATTTTTGGAATATATACAATAAATATACAGACTGATAGCTAGTAAAATAGTTGCTCAAGCAGATGAAAATTACATAAATGACGTGATATAAGATAAGTTTTCATAATAAGATGAACTGTCATAAAAAAGATAAGTAAAAAAACTCGTAATTTATCATCAACAGTATAAGAATATACTTTGATGTAAATCGTATATATTCAGTTATAAAATTATCCCCCCTTTATTAGACATTTTCAGAAAATCAAGATGTCATGTCACATAAAGAAGTCAAAAAACTCATAGTATTTATTGATAATGTCAGATCATACTTTTATAAGGGAGCTATAATAAAATCTATTCCTTTTGTTTATGTCAAGTTTATAGACACATTTCTAAACATTTAATAATGCAAATATGAATATAATGATCTTGTTATGAATCTTACTATGTTTTATACAATATATCGATTTAGCAATTTTAAAAAGCGGTTTATCAGTTTTAATTAGCGATTTACAAATATTAAGAAGCAATTTATCAGTTTTTAGATAGAGTTTGTGATTGATGTTATTAGTGTATTTGCATATTTTTTTATTTTTATTTTTTTTTTTGTCATAATTTATGAAGTAATATGCAATATATAGTGGACATTTGAACGGAATGTGTATTGTAGTCAGATAAATTTTAAGTTAATTTACAGGAATGTAAAAAATGTTTGTTGCATATTCTTATTGTGAAGTGTATAATAATATTGTAGACAAAATGACATGTAAATATATATGTGCACGCAGAGAAAAAACATGGTTACAGCATGATCACCACAACTATTCAATGATTATATAGCCGTTTTTCATTGATTTAAATATACTGTGTTCATGATAGCAACGTTTATGGTTCTGTTTAATCATTTAATGATTACCCACAATCAAAATTTTAATATGGTTCACTGAATTATAATATGTATTTAAATATGTTTATATGAAATCATATTTATTAATAAATCCAATCATTTAATGAATTCTACAACTATTTAGTTAATTACATAACCATTCATTTCATTTTACAAATTTGGTTAATTTTACAACCATTAAGCCATTAACTTTTAACGCCTTTTGATTACATATTTTTGTGTATCAGTCTAGTAGTTATAATTAACATTTAGTTTATATATGAAGAAATATAAATTGACAAGTTTTGATTTTATTCAGATGATTGTACCACATATCGTGGTACAAATGAATATAAATATGAAGCTGTGGGATCATATATATGATAAAATGGGATTATATATATGATAAAATTTGTTCATATATATGATAAAATCGAATTATATATATATGATAACATGGGATTATATATATGATAAAATGGAATTATACTTATGATGGAATTAGTTCATATATATGATAGAATGGAATAATATATAGGATAAAATGGAATTATATATATGATGAAATTAGTTTATATATATGATAACATGGAATTATTAAATGATAAAAACATAATGAAATTGAAAGCAATACTTAATAAAAGGTTATAAAACTTACTAAAAGTTATTAATAAGGTTATGAACCTTACTAATAAATTATAAATTGGAATCATAATAATGATTACGTACAAATATACCTTTTGAAACCTGGAATCGTATATTACAATCATAGTATGTTGCTCTTAGCTTATGGTCACAGGAACCATATTTTTTCTATACGTGTGCATATGTAAGTTATTATATATTTTTTCTAGATGTAATAGAAGTGATTGATAATATGTATTGGCTTTTGTCATTGTTTTATTTTTAGAGTTGATGAAATGATTATTTATACTATATAAATCATAAATATTAGGGTAATAAGATTTTTAGTGAAAGTTTGTGATTTTTTTTTTTTTTTTTTTTTTTTTTTTTTTTGTATTTATAGGTGTAAAGCAATATTATGCAATAAACGCTTTTGGAAAAGTTTCATTTATTTAAATTTTTAAATAAAATGTGTAATTTTTATTTATTTATCTTAAGTGTATTTAATAATAAATTATTTTCAATAAACAGTGTTAATTACAAATTATCTTCCTTTAAATGATAATAAAGGCATTAATACGAGGGTTTTTTATTATTATTTTATTATTTTTTATTTTGAAGAAGTAATAGTTCTTGATCTTTTTTAAAACTAATATTCACCGAGTTTTATACAAAAAAAAAAAAAAAAAAAAATAGATAGATAGATACGAAATATTCAATAAAATGTTTTCATATTTTAGTTTTCCTCAAATAGGAGATCACTTTCATGGTTTACAAAAATAACTCAAACTATTTTGTAAACAAGTTCATTCATATATTAACATACTTATGTCGATAAAGTTCATGAAACATCATGTGACTTCTTAGAATATTCTTGGGTTTTATTTTTTAGATTGAGTTACCGGGTATTAATAATGAGAGAGTTTTAGATTTAACACAGTGTGACTCTGATATGTACTTGCTTTTCACTTATTCGTGAACTATAAAATATACAATTTTATGTATGTTATAATATTTGACCGTTTTATTAAAAAATAAAAATAATAATACATAATCAATATAGATTTTTCTCTTCAGAACAGTTTTATTAAAAAGACGTAAATATAGAAACAGAATATCTATGTAATTATATTTGCCTCATAATATTCTTCAATTTTCTTTAACTATGAGATTACCAGTAACCTTACATTTTACGAAGGTGTGTACAAAATGAATATAGAACAAAATAACAGCAGGTGTCTTGTTACAATATTTTTCATTTTTATTAAAAAAGGTAAAAAAATAAAAAATACCTATACTTTTATGTAACTCGTCAGTTTTCTTCAAACGTAAGATCACCTTACTGCAAACTAGCATTTTACGAAGGTCTACATAAAAGGGAATATAGAAGGAAAATTCTTGTGTGCGCGTAAGCACAGTTTTCATTAAACGATCAAATGAAGATTCAATTCTTATACGTATTTTTCACTGTACATGAATCCCCATTCATTTTCATCGTGTTCGAATCCCCATTCAATTTCATCGTGCACGAATCCCCATTCAATTTGGTCGTGCACGAATCCCCATTCTTCAACTACTCCCATGTTTTGGCACTCACTGTGTGTTATTTGAAAAATTATTGAGGTTGCAGCATGTATTGCCTGAATATCTCGCGAACAATTTGTCTGATTTTGTTTATTAGAACTTTAATTTAAATTACCTTCAAATTATATCTACAAACTAAGAGTTTTGAAGATATTAAAAATAAATTGTGTTAAAAAATTAAAAAATTAAAATTACCTAAAATATTATTGTTTTTAGTTGATGTATTAATATTTTGTGAATAAGATTTTTAATATTTTATTTGTGGATATTTGAAAAGGCCATGGTATAACTAAACATTATATCAGTATAGGACGGACGTTATTATGCCACCAACTTTGCCGCAACTGCAAAAAGCTTGTCATACCATGAATTTTGTAAGAAATTGTTGCTGCTTTTGGGTCTTAAACTTATCTTCAACATTGCTTCGAGCATTAACAATAAAAATTTTTGAGACACAAGCTGCGAAGATTCTGTCAGCAACTACGTTTCTTCGTCAATTATACAGCTTGAGTATTTTTGTATGAAATTTGGTTTTAAATTCCGAGTCATATTTTTGGCTTGTAATTATACCCTACACCACCATAGGTGGGGAGGGTATAATGCGTTTGTGCTGATGTTTGTAACACCCAAAAATATTGGTCTAAGACCCACCTTAATTTATACCAATCGGCTTAGAATCACTTTCTGAGTCGATTTAACGATGTCCGTCCGTCCGTCCGTCCTTCTGTCCGTCTGACCGTCTGTCCGTCCATGTAAACGTTGTAATCAAACTACAGGTCGCAATTTTGAACCAAAATTAATGAAATTTGTTACACAGGTTTCTTCTAGTCCAGGGACGAAGCCTATTGAAATTTGTTATGATCGGTCCATTATTTCTCCTAGCCCCCATACAAATGTCCTCCCAAAAAAGGGTTTAACGATCATAAATCCCTTAAATATAGCAATAGTTTAATGAAATTTGGAAAATATAAGTCTTATATAAGTCTAAAATGTGCCGATTTTTTAAAAGATCGGTCCATAATTAACCATAGCTCCCATATAAACCCCTTTTCAAAAAATCACTTTAACGGGCATAAATCCCATTAAAATGTTAGTATCAAGTTAATATTCGACACAAATAAGTTTTATATGAACATAAATGATAGTGCCAAATTTTACAAAGATCGGTCCATAATTTACCATAGCTCCCATATAAGGCCCTCTTTCGGGAATCACCCAAAAGTGAATAAATTCATATACATGTCAGCATCAACGTAATATTCTGTATTCGTATGTTTTATTTTACACTTATGAGTATCGGTCCACATTTGACTCCAAGTCTAATAAAAGACCCCTCCCCGAATTATAATGTACACAATGGTGTAGGGTATCATATGGTCGGGCTTGACCGACTATAACTTTTTCTCTCGTTTTTTTTGCAGAATTCCAGTTTGGAATTTTTTGAACTTTATATGTTATCAACTTTCCCATTAGCTTTAAACTTTCGCACCAAATAGTCGAAGCACTGAGAAAACTGAGCTGATTTTCTACAAGATGTGTTTGGAGCTCCTTTCAATATGCCTTCAATTTTCTGGCCTTCCCAATATCATGTGGTCCTTTTTTCTTACCGAACTAGGTTTCACATCAATAGTCAAATTCTCCTGATACTGTTTAATAACATTAGAAACGGTTTTACGGACGACATTTAATTCTGGGGCCAATTATTTGTAAGACCTATTTCGATTTTTTGAAATTTTTTAATAACTTGTAGGACGTAAATCTTTTTCGTCACATAATTTGATGAAAATAAGGACAAATTAACATGGTTGTTATTAAAAATAATAACTGAAGTATTTTTCCTGTTAACTAGATCAAAAAAAAATTTGAATATTGATTCCGAAAAAAGTTATGAGGCGAAATGTGTGTTAAGAATTTTTAATAACCAACTGTAGTGTATAAAACGCCATTCAACACGTGTTTTGGTATATTTTTTTTTTTCTTCTCATTCTTTTAATATTTTACTTATACATCCTCCCAGGCAAAAACGGGAAACTTAAGTAGGTGTTTATTTTTCTTTACACTTTTATTAGTTTTTCCTTCTTTTCGCTTTTGTGTTTTTCTTAATAATTTTCTTAAATATTTAATGCTGGAAATATAATTCCATATCCGTTTCTACTTACTCATATATGTGTATGTATTTTCTTTAAATTTGTATAACAAGAACAAATACAAGTCATAAGGACTTCATTCTGTTTGGTAACTTCATAATTAATTTTTATTTATTCACTAGTATTTACCATGACTGGCTGTTATAATATTTTATTTGTCTAAAAAACTATAGCAGAATTAAATAGTGAAACTATAAAAACTACATATATCTAAAGTCCACATACTAGTAGTTTGTTGAAATATAAATGGTTTAATGTAAAAAAAAAAACTTTTCTTTATTTTATTCCAAAATCAAATGCTTGTTTTTCTTTAGTTTACTCTGAAAAAAGTTGTTGCAAAAGAAGACAAGAAAAAACTAAAAAACAAGGAGATGCAAATATAAAATTTTCATTTGTCGTTGTTGTCATCATCTCTAAGTTCATTTTTCTGATTACTTTTATGTAGATATTTTGCAAACATTATTTAAAATGACACAAAAAAAAAAAAAAAAAAAAAAGAAAAAGAAAAGTTAAAACTAGTTGTTGTTTGTTACAAAAAGACAAACAAGTTGTTTAAGCTAAAATTGGAAAATTAGAAGAACATTTTTGAAGATTAAAAAAAAAGACAAGAGAGTAAAGAATCTTTTATACGCTTTTTTTGTAGATATAAAAAATAAAAATCAGGCTGAGAGCTGGATAAGGATGCATATGTGTTAAAAGGAAGCTTATGTTTAATGGGAAAACACCTGACACTTGTTATGAGTATAAATAAACTATATGCAATTTTGGTAAATTATTATAATTGAAACACAAACATAAGTGATATTATTTAATGATTTTATGGAATTAATAATTTAACAAATAAGTTAACATTTAATCGCTTATAATACTACAAAAGAGAATTGAACCAACTTAAACGTATTTATTGCTATAAATAAGTGTTGAATAAGATAAAAATAGTTCGAATTGCTTTTTTATTTTTGTTTAAGTTTTATGCATAATGGAAATAAATAAAAAAAAAACGTTTTTTTGAAAGTATTTTGTATTCATGTCGTTCGTTTTTATTTTAAAAAATAATAACGCTTTTCTCTTATATCCCCACATAATTCAACATTTATTCAAAAAAGACTGGCATTGAATTTTTCAAGGAATCGATGAAAAGATTCGGCTTTTGCTCTAAAAAATGTATTTTTGAGATTGTAATAGATAACGAAGTCTGGATCAATGCGTAAGACTCCTAAACTAAAGATCAGTCCTTAGTATTGCTTCTTCAGTGTTTTTCCGAAGTATTTAAAAAACGTTATCAGTGCAGGTATTGAATTGTTTGGTTATTCGCCTTACAACACTACTTTGTTATCCAATAATTTTATCGCATCACCCTGTATCAAAATAACTAGATTGGCCCACATATTTCGACACGTGAAAAATCAATGAGAAAAAAATGTTTAAATGCTTCGAATACGGAAAGCACAATTACAATTAAGCTGTTATCAGTTACCCACCGAATTTTTTTGTTTTTTCATATAAAATCTACTAATTTCACTTTAAAGTTGATTTGTTATAACCAAAATTTGCATTTAAATTAAACATCTTCTTTCATTATATCCTCATATTTTTATACCCTACACCACCATAGGTGGTTGGGGTATTATGCGTTTGTGCTGATGTTTGTAACGCATAGAAAAAACCACCACCTTAAAGTATACCATTCAACTCAGAATCACTTCCTGAGTCGATTTAACGATGTCCGTCCGTCCGTCCATCCGTCCATCCGTCCGTCTGTAATCTAACAATTTTAAAGATAAGTCAATGAAATTTAGCACACAATCTTTTATTAGACCAAGGACGAACCCTATTGAAACTGATTATGATCGATCCATTATTTCAACTAGTCCCCATACAAATGTCCTTCCGAAAAGGAGTTTAACGATCAAAAATCCATTAAATAAGGAAATATTTTAATGAAATTTGGCACATGTAAGTTTCATATAAGTTGTACTCTGTGTGCCGAATTTCAGGAAGATCAGCTTATAATTGACCATAGCTCCCATATAAACCCCTCTTCAGAAAATCACTTTAAAGGTCATAAATCCCATTAAAATGTTAGTATCAAGTTATTATTCGACACAAATAAGTTTTATATAAACATAAATGATAGTGCCAAATTTTACGATGATCGGTCCATAATTTACCATAGCTCCCATATAAGACCCTTTTTCGGGAATCACTCAAAAGTGAATTAATTCATATAAACGTTAGTATCGACGTAATATTCTGTATTCGTATGTTTTATTTTACACTTAATAAGAATATCGGTCCACACTTGACTCCAAGTCCGAATTTTTATATACACAATGGTGTAGGGTATCATATGGTCGGGCTTGACCGACTATATCTTCCTCTCTCGTTATACCCTACACCACCATAGGTGGGGAGGGTATTATGCGTTTGTGCTGATGTTTGTAACACCCAAAAATATTGGTCTAAGACCCACCTTAATTTATACCAATCGGTTAGAATCACTTTCTGAGTCGATTTAACGATGTCCGTCCGTCCGTCTGTCCGTCTGTCCGTCCATGTAAACCTTGTAATCAAACTACAGGTCGCAATTTTGCACCAAAATTTATGAAATTTGGTACACAACATTTTTTTGGCCCAGGGACGAAGCCTATTGAAATTGGTAATGATCGGTTCATTATTTCACCTAGCCCCCATACAAATGTCCTCCCGAAAAAGGGTTTAACGATCATAAATCCCTTAAATATAGCAATATTTTATTTGGCACATTATTTGGCACATATAAGTTTCATATAAGTTTAAATAAGTGTGCCGAGTTTTAAAAAGATCGGTCCATAATTTCTCATAGCTCCCATATAAACCCCATTCCAAAAAATCAATTTAACGGCCATAAATTCTAATAAAATGTTAGTATCAAGTTAATATTCGACACAAATAAGTTTTATATAAACATAAATGATAGTACCAAATTTTATAAAGATCGGTCCATAATTTACCATAGCTCCCATATAAGGCCCCCTTTCGGGAATCACCAAAAGTGAATAAATTCTTATAAATGTCAGCATCAACGTAATATTCTGTATTTGTATGTCTTATTTTACACTTATAAGTATCGGTCCACATTTGGGTCCATGTCTCCCCGAAATATACTGTATGGTGTAGGGTATCATATAGTCGGGCCTGACCGACTATATCTTTTTCTCTCGTTTTTATTTGTTTTTTTCTTTATTTGGCAATTCCAGTCACTAAACGGTTTTATTTAAATTGCAACATTCATACGCACACAGCATTTTACAGCAGATTGCACAGACGCATATATAGAGACCCATATAAATAAAAGCATGTATGTCAATAAGTGTCAAACGCATTTGAGTGCTTTTATTTATAGATATTTGCTAAGTAAGTAAATAAAGCAGATAAAAACCCCAGAAAAAAAGACTAGATTACTCACCCTGTAATGTTGTACATATGATCCATAAACTTGATTTAGTGTAACGCGTAATGAAGGCACCATCATCCAGAACATTAAAGTTAGCGGTACCATTATACAAAGTATTTGGCAATTTCTCTTCTGTAAACAGCCACTGAGGTCCAGCTAAAGCTGCAATAACAATGGCCACAGAGATGCTGAAATTAAACACACACATATATATATAGACATATATGAAAATGTATAAATATACAGAGAGACATACATACAGAAAAAACACATAAACATAGAGTACCAAAGATAAAAGAAGGAATTAAAATGCTTTCAAATACTCGTCGACATTACAAATACAGGAAAAATATTCGCAATCAACAGTAAAGTTCAAATTGTTGTATGTATTTGTTAGTTTTGTTTGCTCATATACTGGTATGTGTTTGTGTAACACCAACAACAACATTAACAGCTAAAGGCAACAACTACTACAACTACTGCGAGTACATAAATGACAAAACACCATGTAAAACACAAGAGAAATTAAACAAAGCGTAACGGATCTACATATATGTATGTAGCATAGTTTTAAGCGCCAGTAAAAAAATAATAATAATGGAGAAGAAAAGAATACAAAATCCTAAAACTATGCTAGTTGCTAGTAAATAACTATTATTTTTTTCAGTCTTTAGATAGACCTACATATAGAGAAACATTCGTATATAAAAATAAATTCCTTTAAAAATGTGATTGTTTGTCCATTTATATATATGAGGAAAATCAAAACATTTGGAAATTTTAAGTAAAAATATTAAACAATTTTTTTCTTCTGACACTAACGTTGATTTGTGGTTTAATTAACGACTATTTATTTTATATTTACTCTCAAAAAAAAAAAATCTTCAATATTAATCGAAATACATTGAACAGAACAAATTTTAATTTTATTTTTTGCTCAATTTCGTAAATAACAGAAAACAATATTGGTTTAAAATTTCGCAAAATTATGAGTAACAAAAGATAAAAAAATAAAATAAAATAAAATCTTGGGATCGTTCGCTGAAAAAATTAAGTGAATACCTGTTTTAGTTTAGAAAATATAATCGTTTAAACATGTATAGTATTCTTTACAAAAAGCGCTATTTTAATTTTTTTAAGTGAATTTTGGCAAAATTTTTAACTTGTCTCTTATTTGATGATAAATTTTACATTGAAAATTGATAAGGAGTGCGATCGAAAAAACACACGTTTTTCCTCATAACTTTTTTTGAAGCAATATTAAAATTTTGTTTGATCTAGTTATCATTGAAAAAAATGCCAGTTATTATTTTTAATGACAACCATGTTGATTTGTACGTGTATGAATTATTAAGAAATTTCAAAAAAATTCAAATTGGACCTGCAAATAATTGGTCAAAGTATTAAATGTCCGCTGTCAAAAAGTATCCAAGGTTATTAAATAGTATCAGGAGAATTCGACCATTGATAGGAAACATGATTCGGGAAGAAAAAAATCATTTTTTGATACAAAATGGTAGGCATATAAGTGCTAAATTTTAATATTCTATTCATTAAATTCTATTAAAATTATTATTGCATTTGAAAAATAAGGATTAATTCGGCCATATTATCGGTACGTTTTCTACCAAAATCCAGTAAGATTTCTTGATTCCAGATAGAGAAAACTAATTAACACTAATGTAATTGTCTTTAAAGTGTAACATTTTATAATCTGGCGCCAAAAAAAAAACATTTCATTATACAAAATTACAATTTAAAATCAAAATAATATGAAATTGAGAGGGCAGAAACCATAAGACTACGAAGTAAAATCGTAACGATATCAATATTCTCGCCAAAAGATAATGAGTTTCATTATTTAAATACATAAAGAAAGAAGTAATTGTAAATATATTAGCTTTTACTGACAGGAAAAAGCTCAAACATAGGAGTTTTAGAAGTACCTATTCTAAGTAAAAGTCACATCATTGCTGTTCTAATATAACAAAGCGACCCGTAATAGAAAAATAATCGTTAAATTCCCAGAACCATTCTAAAATGCAGTTATTTGGATAAATAAACATAAATCTTATTAAAACTTTTAAAAAAACTGAGAAAATTTTGGAAACTGCCATGGAAAAATCTGAAGTTTTAAATTTTTGTATTAGAAGATCGTATAAAAAATGTTTTCTTAAATTTGGTACATATGAAACTCATTTATTTGAATCTTGTCTGGACAGTTAGGCTTGTAATAATTAAAATTACTTCTTCCTTTATCTCTCCGTTTGAAATATGAAATTCTTTTTGGCGAGAATTGCGATATAGCTACGACTTTACCTCGCAGTATTAGGGTTTCTGGACCTCAATTTCTTATTATTTTCATTCTAAATTGTAATTTTGTATAATGAAATGTTTTGTTTTTGACCTCAGATTCTAAAATATTGCTCTTTAAAAACAATTACATTAATCTTAATTAATTTTCTCTATCAGGAATCAAAAAATCTTACTGTATTGTTGCCGAAGACTTACTGATAATATGGCGGAATTTATCATTATTTTTCAAATGCAATAATAATTTTAATAGAATTTATGAACAGAATAATAAAATTTAGCACTTCTTAAGAATTTGCTTACCATTTTGTATCAAAATATTTTAAAAATTTTAGGAAATAATGTAAAGTGTCACTTTATTATGTCGCACAAAATGCATGACCAACACCACACTTTTGCCCCAAACTCGAAATATACATATTTCAAAAACTGCTTTCTTAATTTAAACCATATAATGCGACAAATACCTGGACACCAAAAATGTAGACCATTATGCACCTGGAAGACAATAATTATGAACTGTGAATAGCAAGGGTAAGAAACCGCACTTTATTTTGTCCGATAGTGTACATCAAATTTGCCTGTAGTCGGCATGCATATCCCAATATTCCAATGATCCAATAGTCGCCATGGTAGTTTTAATAAGTATATATAAACTAATTGCACTGAAATTTATCTTTTATGCCAATTATCCTATAAATAGTGAATAAATTGAATTTTTCATTGTAGGAAATTAGTGTTGTTGGCATCTTGAATGTGCCAAAACTAATGCAAATGAATATACTTTAAATCGTTATTCTTAATTATATTCGAAATTGCCGACTACTGGTACATTACCGAATTTAGGCACACTTACCCTATTTAAAAAAAAATAAAATTTTATATACAAAATTTGACTTCAGTTTATATTTTTATATATTTTATATATATATATATATATATATATATATATATATATATATATATATATATATATATATATATATATATATATATATATTTTAGCATTTTAAAGATATCGTTTTAGGAGATATAATGGTTTATTTTTTGTAAGTCTTATTTTGACCTTTGAAGGTAATATCTTTGTTTTTAAAATTATACTAAAATTAACCTTTTATTTTCTATAGCTTAGGAGTTATTAATAATTGGATTTTATTTTTGTTCATAACTTCTAAACTAAATAAGATTCCAACTTGAAATTTTATATCCATTTGGAGAAAAGTTATGTCAACAATATATAATTGTTTAAGAATTTTTAAAATACCGGATTTTGAGTTATAAAAGTTTAATTTTTTTTGTGTCCAACTTTGACCTTTGAAGTTTTGATGTAAAAAACTTTGTATATATCCTTATGAAGGTAATATCTGTGCCTTTAATATGAAGCAACAACTAGAGATGTACCGTGTATATTTAAGAAGTAATTAAAAGTTAAATAATCATTCATTTGTAAAGTTTTTAATTTTTTTCGTTTTTTTTTTTTTTAATATATATTTCATATTTCCGGACCGGAAAGAAACATGGGTTTGAAGTTTCATGTTTTCGGAAACACTTCCAATGGTCAATGCTTGTAGTGAATTTCATTGAAATCGGAGATGTCAAATCCGATTGCTGTCCGTTTTGACATGGAATCACTCTACTTTAAAATATGAACAGTAGTGCGAATTATGTAGAGTTGATTTTTGGGGCTAAGAACATGTTTTTGGTCCATAAATTTTAAGTCCTTAAAATATTTTGACACCATCTGAATTTTAGTATTAAGCAAGTAAAATGCTTTCATTTGACATCAGCATTAAAATCACTTATACTTCGCGATAGTTGTCAGCAAGCAAAACAAGTTTTGAGGTGAATGCCGCTGTAGTCGATATAAATGACGTTTCTTTATTATTATTTATTTATTTATTTATTTATTTATTTATTTATTTATTTATTTATTTATTTATTTATTTATTTATTTATTTATTTATTTATTTATTTATTTATTTATTTGTTTTTTTTTATAATATCAATTTTAATCATTAAAATGATTCTTTACAAATATTTTTCGATGACCTAAAATCATATCTTACGCTGAAAAAATTTAAAACAAAATTTTGAAATTTGGTAAAAATGTTCAAAATTGCATAAAATTTTTGTATTTGAAAATTTTCAACGATATTTTAACTCGGACGTGTGATTTATTAAAAAATTCAGTTTACACAATATTGTTTACTATTTCTATTAAAGCGAAATTTGTCAGTAGCGAAAAACACAATTTTACAAATATTTACGCTAATTATATAAAAGTTTGTGATGATGCTATCCCGTGTCTGGCTTTCTGATATCAACGAGATATACATTAAACTGTAGGTAATCACTTTGTCTTTCAAATTGTGCTCCCTAAACTTAAATTTACTGAATGGTGCAAATTTACTATCAAAAAAACTGCAAAATTTCAAAAATCGTAAAATTTTGGTTTCATTTCTTATCACCGCATAACTTTTCAACGGATTATAAACAGAATGTTTATTATACAACAAATGCATTTTCAGAGACTAGTCTTTTGTCTGGTTAATGGTTTTAATGAAAAAGTTGCAAATTGTCAGTGCCAAACTAAAATGAATTCAAAAATCCTGGAAAGTTTCAACTCAGTTATTTTATAGTTTAAATGCCTGTATTTTCATGAGATTTTATGCGAATGATTTAAAATTTTGGATTTCTTAGTTATTTGGTAAGATCAACAAAAACTAATCAAAACTTTCCTAATTATAAAACAAACTTCGCCAATACAAGACACTTAAAGTAGGTTTCAATTTCGAAATTTTTTGATTTTTCTCATATACAGAAACATTCGTATATAAAAATAAATTCCTTTAAAAATGTAATTGTCCTTTTATATATATGTATGTAACTAGATTCAAATGTCTCTATATAAAGGGTGTATCAAAATTTTAGAAAATTACAAAAACAGACTTAATTTATATTAACGTTACAAAATTCCAAACATTTTTAATTTAAAACTTGACTGAAACATTTTCTTGTTTTTTTTTTTAGTAGATTCGATTACAAAATAAATATTCTACTTTAGTTTTAACTTTTCACACATGATGAAATCGATATAGACATGAAACTAGAGACCATACGTAGTAAAACTTAGTACTCAGTTTTTCTTTAGGACGTAAGACTTCAAAAAAACTTCAGACTTTTTGAAAAAAATTAAAAAAGGCACCCATATTGGGTTCATGTAATTTTGATATATATTTTATATGTTATTTTAAAGTTGTGTAATTTTCGAGAAATGTTCACGTCCTGCAGTAAAACTAAAGTTTGACTGAGATATCGATTTTTTCATGTGTGACAAATTTTTTGAGAAATTGTTACACGGTGTTATCAACTAGTTTCTAATACATGCTTTTAAACAATAGTTCTTAAAAAAACTTACTTTAAAAAAATTAACTCAAAAATAAACTATCTCTACCATTAACACTAAATTTAATAACATCGTCAACTAACTTATTATATTTTAATACAACAACTAACAAAAGACTTATCTCATATTTCGTTTCACCCTAATTTTTAATTTAAACAATTCGCTGCTTCTGTTGTCTTTTATGTTGCTGATGATGACTAAAGTGTTTCCATAGAAACCATAATGAAATGTTAAAAGTAGAATAAAAAATGACACCAACAACAGCAAAAAAAAAAAAAAACTCAAAATTTCGCGTCAAAGAGGTCAAAATGTTGTGAATACCTAGTAAATTTTAAATGAAACTAAAATTTAATATTCGTTTTTATATTTAAAGAGTATGTTGTTACTTTTTTTTTTTTTTTTTTTTTTGCAAATGAACATTCATTTTATATGTAGACACTTTATATCCCATTTTACTTCCCTTCTACATATACAAATGTTCATACATTAGAATTGCCCCTTAAAGTGTGAGAAATTAATGTAAAATATAAAAAAAATTCAATTAAATTTTTAAACGGAGTTTTAATATGATTTTAAATAATTGTACTCAGAAAAATTATAGTCTATTAATAGATTTAGCAAAGATGAAAAATATTCCAATTACTTTTTTAATTGCATCAATTACTCGAGTGATCAAATTTTAATTTTTTCTGTGATTTTATTTCAAAATAAAGTCATTTATCATCTTTCGATTATTTTTCTAATTGTATTTATTAATTGGTTAATAATAAATAGGTGACCATCTATAATAATTGAATTTACAATTTGTGAATAAATTTAATTTCTATTAAAAAATAATTAATTATGAATTTTTCATAATTGAAATAGGATTTTAGATTTGTCTAAGTAAAATTTTAATTTGATTTAATTAATTTAAAAAAACAAGGAATATTAAACAATTAGTCAGAAATAAAAATGTGTCTAATTACTTTTTTAATTGTATTAATTATTCAAGTGTCCAAAATTTAAAATTTCTAATATTTTTTTTACTAAAAATAAAACAATTTATCGGGTTTAATCAAATAAAAATATTATGGTTCCAGTAGTCCAAATATGGTCCAAATTTTAAATTCTATGGAGAGTTTTTTTTTTTTTTTTTTTAATTTTTATGTAAAATTATAAATTTTTTTTAGACGTTTTTCCAAACCAAAAATGGGCTTGGTTCGCTCACTTTAGATTTCAGATTAGATTTTAATCACTTTATTAGATTTTGCTACATAATTTTCTATATTTCTCTAAAATATTATATGTATTTTTCTCTAAAAATATAAATTTTTTACAAATAAATTCGGCTGAGCGGAAAAAAATCTTAAGCCGGTGGAAAATCGGCGCGCAGCCGATTAGCCGCCGCCGCCGATAAAATATAGTCGGCTTGCTTCTCTGGTTCAAGGATCAATGTAAACTCGGAAACAAAAAATGGGCGTGGTCACCAACCTTACCGCCCACCTCCTATATAAAAAGTTTATGGTGGGTATATAGATTGGGCCAAGCCGAATATAATATTCTCACTTGTTTTTTAATTTTTTTACTAAATTTTGTATTTTTTGCCTAACAATTTTTTTTCATAACTTTGAAACTATTGATCGCATCTACATAATTTGATATTGTTAGCCAAAATTTTTGTAAATTTAGTTTAACAAAATCGGACAAGTTGTTTTTGAGTTATGACAACATAAGTGAAAAAATTTCTCCAAAACTAAAATATTGTGAAAATGAGCGAATTTACTTAATTGCAAATAAATTCGAAAAGAATCAATAGATTTTTATGATCGATATCTCCTTTTGTTGCTATTACATGTGGCTTAAAGATAAAGCAATAAATCTGAACAGTTTTTACCTTTAACGATTTTTAGTTATTTTTTTTAAAACAAAAAAAATTGATATTTTCTCGTAATATATATTTTTTGTTTAATTATTATACCCTACACCACCATAGGTGGGGAGGGTATTATGCGTTTGTGCTGATGTTTGTAACACCCAAAAATATTGGTCTAAGACCCACCTTAATTTATACCAATCGGCTTAGAATCACTTTCTGAGTCGATTTAACGATGTCCGTCCGTCCGTCTGTCCGTCTGACCGTCTGTCCGTCCATGTAAACCTTGTAATCAAACTACAGGTCTCAATTTTGAACCGAAATTTATGAAATTTGGTACTCAGCTTTTCTTTGGTCCAGGGACGAAGCCTATTGAAATTGGTTATGATCGGTCCATTATTTCACCTAGCCCCCATACAAATGTCCTCCCGGAAAATGGTTTAACGATCATAAATCCCTTAAATATAGCAATATTTTAATATTATTTGGCACATATAAGTTTCATATAAGTTTAAATAAGTGTGCCGTGTTTTAAAAAGATCGGTCCATAATTACTCATAGCTCCCATATAAACCCCTTTCCAAAAAATCAATTTAACGGCCATAAATTCTACTAAAATGTTAGTATCAAGTTAATATTCGACACAAATAAGCTTTATATAAACATAAATGATAGTACCAAATTTTATAAAGATCGGTCCATAATTTATCATAGCTCCCATATAAGGCCCCCTTTCGGGAATCACCCAAAAGTGAATAAATTCATATAAATGTCAGCATCAACGTAATATTCTGTATATGTATGTCTTATTTTACACTTATAAGTATCGGTCCACATTTGGGTTCATGTCTAATAAAAGACCCCTCCCCGAAATATACTGTATGGTGCAGGGTATCATGTGGTCGGGCCTGACCGACTATATCTTTTTCTCTCGTTTTT
Organism: Protophormia terraenovae; assembly: GCA_951394005.1. NCBI lineage: Eukaryota > Metazoa > Arthropoda > Insecta > Diptera > Calliphoridae > Protophormia > Protophormia terraenovae. The sequence continues at coordinate 76,298,396 of OX596076.1, read as the reverse complement.
ATTATAACTCCGAAACTACTTAGCCTATTGATACGCAATATATAAAGAGATTAAAGGCTATGTATATGTAAATTTTTCTAAGTTTATTTCAATAATATCGGACTAGCACTTTTTGAATAATCATTAATTATGTGGAAAAACGTTGAAAAAATTTATAATTTTACATACAAATTTTTTAAAAAGAAACCTCTCTATAGAATTTAAAATTTGGACCATATTTGACTACTGGAACCATAATACATTAAAATAGTAAAATGGTTTTTCAAGCCTTTAAAATTTTTTCAATTTTGTTGCCTTGTGTAATTGATGTTTGATATTCAATTAATAAAATAATTGAATATGTTTCATTATTAATTAAAATTAAAGCAATTGATTTAATTATAACGAGAGAAGAAGATACAGTCGGTCAAGCCCGACTATATGATACCCTACACAATTACCATCCACATAATTTTGTTTTTACTTATATACAACATACTTGTGCTAAATATTAACATAATACTAACATTGTTATGGGATTTATGCACGTTAGTGATTTTCGGGAGTTGAATTTATATGGGAGCTATAGTCAGTTATGGACCGATGTTCATGAAATTTGGCAGACGGATTTTTGTTGACATAAAACTTATTTGTACTAAATTTCATTAAAATATTATTATTTTTAATTAATTTTTATGTGTTAAAACTCTATTCCGGGAGGACATTTGTATGGGGGCTAGGTGAAATAATGGGCCGATCATAACCAAATTCAATAGGCTTCGTCCTTGTGTTGAAAAAAGCATATGTACCAAATTTCATCAAATTATCTTCAAAATTGCGACCAAAGGTGGTGTAGGGTATAAAAATATTTGAAAATTATGATTAATAATTTAATTCAAATTTGTCGATAACATTTTTTTTTTTTTCTACTAACATTTTGAATAATTTATTTAATTATAAAAATACTTGAAATCATTTTATAATTCCGATTAGTAATTTGAAATTACATTTTACTTTTGTGAGCCATACTAATATATAAACATACATTCACTGATAGAGATAGTGTAGACATGAAAATGTCTAAAAAAAGAGAAGAGTTTATTACAATCCAGTTTAAAATAATTTTAGTATACCCCCCGTCTGTGTATTTTAGTGAATGTTTTTCATCACAAAATTTAGTTGGCTGTTTTTTGGGCGAGAAGGAGAAGTATACCTTTCCTAACTATATATAGTATATTTTATAATCCAAAATATGTAACCACAAATAGTCATTTTTAAACAAATCTTTATATCAATTATATCAATTATTTATTCATAAAAAGTTATACAGATGTGCATTTTTAAAAAGGTACGCGCTATCAGAAATAAATTATTACTACTCGTATTATTTTAAAAATACAAATTTTTTAATAGAGTTGGGTACCAAATAAAAATAGATAAAATTATGTATCAATAAAAATTAAAGTCTTTATGCTAGGTTGTGTTGTTTTCTTCTAAGGAGCGGTCAAAGTAAAAAATTTTTTTATATATTTTTGAAAAAAAGTAAAAAATTCAATATTCATCAATTTTTAGTGTATTTATTTTAAATAAAGTCTTTTAAAATAAAAATTTTAAAAACAACCATCAACTTCAGGCATTTAAGTATAATTTTCTTTAAGTATTTGTAAATTATATTCTATCCTAATATTTTTGTTATTTTTTGAAAACTGTCCTAAATACATTAATTTTCATGGAATGCAACTTAAAATGTTATGTTTGTTCTGAGCATTTTCTGAAAAATAGTATATATTTTCCACTTAAATATTATGAAGAAAAGATCGTGCACAGATATAGCCCGATTTGAGAAACTATTTTTTTTCGAAAAAAAACTTCAATAGATTTCATACAAAAAAACATCTTAAGTGCAAACATTTTCTTTGCTTTATTAAACATTAAACAGTGGGGTAGAATCGAAATAAATTTGTAACTTCTAATCGGTTAGTTGAATTTACATGAAAATTTACATAGGTGTAGGAGAGGAAGAAAAAAATTGTTTATCGAATAAAGTCAAGTAAGTAAGAGTAAATAAGAGCCAAAAAATAAACGATTTTGAATTTGCAAGTTTGCAAAAATTAATAAACAGACGGAATTCTTTATTTAGAATTCTTTAAAAAAAAGTCCTAAAATTCCAAAAATATATTATTTTTTTACTTCTTGACCAATATAAAAACGAAATAGAATATATAGTCGGATATAGTCGGTCAAGGCCGATCATATAATACCTTACACCATCATGTATGTGCATCCAAATTCGGGTAGGGGTCTTATATTAGACCTGTGGATGATTTTGGGTCGATACTTTTACCAAGTGTAAAATAAAATATACAAATACAGAATATTACGTTAATACCAACATTTGTATGGATTTATGCATTTTACGATGATTCCCGTAAGTGGGTTTATATGGGTGCTATTATATTGTGGACCGAACCTCATAAAATTCGGCACTTTATTTCTACTTAAATAAAACTCATTTGTGTCGAATATTAACTTGATACTGACATTTGTATGGGATTTATGCACGTTAAACTGATTTCGGAAGAGGGATTTATATGGGAGCTATGGTTAATTATGGACCGATATTGATGATTTGGCTCAAAGATTGACACTTATATAAGACTTTTTTGCACCAAATTTCATTAAAATATTGCTATAGTTAAGGTATTTATGATCGTTAAACCTCTATTCCGTGAAACATTTGTATGGGGGCTAGGTGAAATAATTGTGCCAAAGTAGTTATTCGTGCCGAATTTCATCAAGATAAATATGTTTAAAATTGCGATAGACAGCCAGCCAGATGGACGGACGGACATTGTTAAATCGACTCAGAAATTGATTCTGAGTCGAACGGTATACTTCAAGGTGGGGGTCCGATGATTTTTTCTGTGCTTTACAAACATCAGCACAAACGCATAACTCAACCACCTATAGTGGTGTAGGGTATAATATATATAAATATTAAAGTATTGATATCAGCTTTCCCTGAATTAAGTTTAATTTTCGATCCATTTGACACAAATTTATAGACGGGCTAACTGACATTGCTATTCTGCAAAAAATATTTTGGAATTCTAAAAATGCATTAGTTTACTTACTAATATATAGGAAAATAAAACGTGATCATTCAAATAATGATATCTCCTTTCCCTGAATTAATTGCCATTTTCGACCCCTTTTACCCCAATGTGCGATCAAGTATTACAGTACTAAGTATGTAACATTTTCAACTTTAAGAACTCCTATGAGTAAAACCGAAATAAGGGATTAATTTTAATGACCATGGCTCGTTTTATTTGCAAAGTATGCACCTTTATAATAAGTAAGGGCTACACCTTCCCTGGGAACTTACCGTCCTCGTTTTCAATGCAGTATGATAAGCAAGTAGTTTCCACAAATTTTGAGAGCTCTCACTATAATAGTTCGTTAGATATATCATTAAGAATATTTGCTTTGTATGGGGTAGCGTTTTCCCTGGTCCTACCCGTCCCATTTTCATCCTTAATTATGGAGATTCCTGAGATAGCTATTTATGCAAATTGTTAAGACTTTTGTTGTAAAAGTTCTTAAGATATACGATATTAAATTTTTTCGTTGTATGAGCAATACTATTCCCTGGTCCTATCCTTTTCATTCTCTCTATTTTCTCTATATGGGAGATACAACTCCCCCTGCTCTTATCGAAAAATATGATAGCATTGTTTAATCTTGGAGCTCACTGGATAATACCGTGAAAATTTCAAGAAAATCGTTTTAGCGTGTTGGTTGTCTATAAGGTACTAACAAACAGGCAAATACAATTAATTTTTAAATATTCGATGGATTCCCCGGTGAGCCAAAGGAGTTTGACGATGAAAAACTTGAAGCTTTACTAAAGCTCATGCCAAATGCTACACTTTTGTTGTTAAAGCTCGGACAATCAGGAAAATTAACACCAAATACGAATTTCTCCATCATAAAAGTTATGTCCTTTATTTGAAAGAATCAGAAGGGTGATATCTATTAAAAATTGTTAAATTTATATGTAATGATCACCTGTACCGAATATTTATAGAGTATTGAACAAAAAAATTGTCATCAAAAACGAGTTCTAAATGTTTTGTCGTGATAGTGCTAGGAGTTATGCTGCACGACTTTTTTAAAACTAAGGCTTTGAAAAGTTTTGCATCTCCCGCTGTATAGCCCAGACATTGCTCCCTCTGATCATTATTTGTTTGGTTCAATGCGGAATGTCCTGATTTGACTTTAAAATAAAGTATCAAAAAATATTAAAAGTAATTTTGGGATAAAATCCATCAATTGCCGATCCCAATACTATGATTATCTTGAAAATGACATTTACTTGTTGTTTAAGTAGAAATCGTACTTTTGTTTGAATTTAAACTTTTTCGTATATTAACTCCTTTTTGGGTTAATATTAGTTGTCAACGACTTTTACTTCTATTTTAATGCATCCTTGCATGTAGTTTCCACACTACAAACTAGCGAGTAAAACCGTTAACGGTACTCAAGCATTATCTGTTACTTAGCTTCTTCGCTTTTAATTAGTTATCTTTATAACTACATATACTTTGTATCGTTGCCATCTTGAAGGTAAATAAAATTGAGATCTTCTTCTCATATTTTGAAAATTTGAAAACTATTGTGTTTTATTTCTTTAGTTTTCCTTCCATATTTTACCTTGCACAAAGGGAATTAATGCATACTCCCAATATTTGTCCTTAAAAAAAAATCAATTCAAACAATTGAACTCAATTACATTAACGCACTTTGTTTCACTTCTATCATTAAAAAGTATTCAAACCTTTACATAATCCCTCAGATTAAATGATTTCAAAAACAACATCATCGATAGGTTTATATTCCTGCAGTTTAAAAAACTTTGCCACTTATTTTTCAATATTTTTTTCCAGCTTCCACGATTATAAATCTTGTTTCAATACTAAATACAATTCCTCAATCCGTGGTAAGTTACGTTTCATGTCATACTATTAATCTTCTCTTGATATTCATTTCAGGATACTTTCCTTTTTTTTTAGTTGTGGTTGTTTTTAGAATCATCGTTTAGGTTTGTTAGGTTTGTTTGGATATTTTATGTGTTTTTTTTTTTTTTTTTGCTGCTGCTGTTAACTGTAAAATGTATGTCAGACAAAATGTCTACGCGGCACGGAAACATAAAAAATACAGTCAAGAGTTAGTTGGTCAGTCATTAAGTAGATACGAATAGATATTTTTCTATGGTCTCTAAAACAATGTGCCCATCAAAGTGTGGATACAGTTGAGGCCATTACATACTCTTTTTTTTGTTTTATTTATTTCAAACCTACTTAAGTTAAAAAAAAATTAAAATTAACTGCTAATTCCTAATAAGAAAGGTAATTTAAAATAGTAATTTCTTTTAAATTCGATTGCAATAATAATTTAGTTATTTAAGCAATTTAATTTTTTTTTTTTTTTTTTTTTGCTGTTAGAGCATTGTGATATATAATTAGATTTTCCTTGGAAAAACGGTGATGAAATTTTAATTTAATAAAAATGCAATAAAAAATTTTATTTAATTAATTTTCTTTTATTACTTTGTTATTTTTTGTGTTTTATTTTTGCAGCTCAAACAAAAAAAAAAAAAAAAAAAAAAATTCAACAAAGAAACTATTAAACCAGCGCGATATTGTGGCAGCAGCATCATCATCAGTGTTAAGCAGAAATAGGAGAGTATAATAAAAGAACTCGCCACTACCACTACTACTACAACTAATGTTCGCATCTTTAAATGTCGTTAAATGCCATTTAATTTAATTTTTTCCTTTTTTTGTTGTCATTCTCTTCCTTTCATTTTTCTCAATTTTTTTATTTTTTTCATTTTTTCAGTAATAGTTGGTGTTGTTGTAAAACCTTTATATTCTTCCAAGTTGTAACACTTTTCCATTGTGTTCTACGGTGTTTGTACAAGTACATATATTTAAGTAGTATACATGTATGTGTTAGTTATGTGTTAGAAGCTACTCTAATATTACTTGCCACTTTACAACAAACACCATGAAAGTGTCATCTTTGTATTATTGAAGTTAAAAAAAAAAAATACACACTTGAGGCATTAAAACGAGCTGTGAGTGAAACTCTTTCAGCTGGACTTCTTCTATGTTGTGAAGTGACACTGGGTTTAACAAAAAGGTTATAAAACAGTTTAATTTTAAACGCTTATGTTTGAAAAGATTTACACATTATTGTGCGGTTAACAAACAAACAAAGAAAGAAAGAAAAAGTTTATTTAATAGTAAAATAAAAATCTATTAGCCAAAGGTTTCAGCTTAATGGCAAAAATAAATATATAAAAGAAAAAGATTATATCT